>OZ024719.1:6772848-7372848 GCA_964016875.1 Fallopia convolvulus
CTGTTCCAACACTTGTTGGATCGATATGTTTTAGTAAGAGTTTGGGAACTAGCGGTTAGGCTGTTTTCAAGACAGCGAAAATATTAAAACAAGCAAGTAAACAGAATGCAATTGACACAGTTCCTTTATAGAGGAACCCCACAACAACCAACTAGTTGTGTGTGTAAACCTCTACCTCCGCTTGGAGGATTTTGAACGATCTTCTTATCTTATTGATTGTTCCCTAGTTACATAGGCAGACTTACACTTCTCTATTCCTAACAGTTCTACCTAACTCTAGCAACACTAGTAATCGGCCTTGTTCCTATGCGAACATTTCAACTAAGCATAAGACAAATCGAACCTTATTCCTTGAGCTCAATGTCACAGTTCCCTATCTCCTGGGAACTTGGATTCGCCGTCATCGAGATCGCACACTCGCCGCCGGGGACTTCTCTTCTCTTGTCTTTCTTTCTTTGTGAGTGAGTGTGAATTATGGGAGAAGTACTTTTCCAAGCACTATTCACTTGGCTTTATACATGTCTTTGCTTGTGCAATCTTGATGTCCAAAATGCCCTTTGTCTTGTATGTCAAGTCTTTGTCTTTCACATGTGACTTAATTTGAATTGAGTCAACTTTGAGAATCAATCGGACCGTTGGATCACTTGCTTCAGTCTATTCTTCATACTGAGCGTTTGTTAATTTTATCTTGAGACAGAATCTAGTGAATCGCGCTGAGTGGTCTTTGTTTGCACATGTGAGTTCCCGTGTAATGGGAACTGTCTTCTTTAGAGTTCCTTTGATGGGTGTTGAAGGGTTTCTTGAACAAATAAATTTATAATCAAGACCCCGCTGAGTACAGCGAAGTCAGGTTCGTCCACGAGAATGAGATTAGGGCCAAAGATTAGTTGATAAACTAAGAAAAGCAAATAAACACGAAAGGGCACAAACACACAAGAGCTCGAGCACGACTTTAAGTGGGTCGAAATCGATGCAAAATCACAAGTTTTAAATCAAATATAAAAAGCAAATCCTAGGGCTAGGGCTACCACAACATCAACCATACATGCTTTCAACGAGAATTCACAACTATCATGCAATCTAGATTATAGAAAAGTCAACTGTCGCAAACAATTCAAGTTATTCAATCAACTGTCGCAAATTAAACAACTTTCTATCTATCCTTCAACCTAGGAATATCAATTGTCGCAAATAATCCTATTAGAACTAGTCAAAGCAATCAACTTTACAGTTTCGCTTTTTGGTTAATTGCAAGACGTGCCTCAACTTTCGCAAAGGATTTAAGCATAAGATAGACAGATACGATCTTCAAGCATTCAAGTCATGAATTCAAGTTTAGACATGCATGATTGTGTTGGGTTTTCACCCAACCCTAGAATCTAAGAAGACTACTCACTCATTGAGAAGAAAGAAGAAGACATCATCATAGAAACAAACCAAAAATTCAAATAAAAAAACAAAGAGGTCTTACAAATTTCTCCAACTTCTCGTCCAGGTCTTCCTCTTAATCTCCAAATAACCTCCCAACCAAAAGCTAGAAAAGAGAGAGTTTAACTAGAAGGTCTAGCCCCCTTTTATAGAGAAAAAGGAGCCCTAATTACACTAGGAAACAAGATAAAACTACTTCCTAAAATATATCCATAAAGATCTCGGAATAATGGAGAGTCGGCGCCATGCACGGCCCAAAGTGGGTCGTGCACGACCCCCCCTAGGGTCGGTCCTGAGGCTTTGTAATCTCCATGGGTCTAGCACGACCCTGATAGGATCGTGCACGACCCTTATAGGGTCGTGCCTGAGAGCTTGTTCTTGGGTGGGTCGATCTAGGCTTGAGTAAAACTTGCATAGAAGATTCGTTACAACTCTGATTGACTCGATTCTTTTTCCTATGTTCTTGTAACGAAATTCTCTATCTCTTTCTAAGCTCAAACTTGATTTTCAATGACTTTACTTGAGTGTTTTTCTCCATCTTCTCTTGCAATGCTCCAAACTCTTCTTTTAAGCTCCAAAACACCTATAAAAAGACATAAAAGATGCGTAGTTTCCGAATCTCAAGGAAATACGAAAGCTAAAGCAAAAAGACTCAAAAACATAAAACTCAAGCATTGAAACCAACCAAATCTAATCTATCTAGATACGAAAAACCTACCTAAAAAGCGGATATCAATGGGAACTCTTCGTCATGTATTCTTGTGTTCCTTTGGCATTCTTGGAGATTCTTCATTAGACCTGGTGTTCCTTAGAAATACTTGGATGCAACACGTTAGTTCCCATATGGAGTTTGTCATTGTCAAAACTGGAGAATGGTATCGTTGTTCCGGTGTTTGGAACCAGAGTTCCCAACACCGTCCCAACAACTTCCCCCTTTTTGATGATGACAAACCCATCACAAAAAATAACCAAGTATTTCAAAGTGTGAAAATATGACATGCAACAGTGTTCCTATGTGAGATCCTAAAGAGCCACTTCTATGAAACAACAAGTTCTTACTTAGCATTTTATGCGTTAGTTCCCCCTTAGCAAAAGCATGTTCTATGATAACTCATAATAAGACTCATCTCACACATTTTGTCCTTCCCTCTTTTGGCATCATCGAAAACAGAAAAGCATAAGGAAGGAAGAAGGGAACACGTAATCATACTAAAAGCCATTGATATTACTTAAGCATAATAAATGTACAAGAGGAACTGAATACATATAGTGGGGAAAACAGGGTTAAGGAAAAAGAAAATGGAGATCATGCGCCCCGGGGAGCAGAATTATCACGCATCTGGGTCATGACGGACATGATGTTCTAAAAAGTTCCCGCCATGTTCTCTAGAGTGGCTGCGATGTGCATCAATACTTGGGTGTTCCCAACCCTTGAGCCGTCACTAGAGGGGAGTGCCCCTTGATCCTCAGCTTGCTCTGAGTGACGCATCTTCTGGACCACAGAGAAGTCCAGTTCCCTTCCAATAATCACTTATTCCTTGGAAGCATCGTAGAGACCTTCCTTGATCATCAACTTCTTGATCAAGCCAACGTAGGGCAAGGAGTGGGAGGTCGAGGCCATACACTTCTCCATGTGCCAAAAGATAATGCATGGGAGATTGATGGGCATCTTGTGGAGGAAGTGGTAGAGAAGAATAGCGTCTTGAATGTTGATTTGATGACGCTTCTCCTGCCGTGGGATCACAACGGTGATGATGAACTAGTGAGCCAGTTTGCCGTTGAGTGAGAGGTTGTGAGTTGGGGTTCCAGTTTTAGGAACACGGTCTTCATAGATGTCATCGAAGATAACATCTTTGTCGAAATCGCCCCAGTTCTTGATAGGAACAGCGGCCAAGCCCTTGACAGGGACATGTAGGTGGTGACGAATCGAGGAGGCGGTGAACACATAGTCATCGCCTTGGAGGGAGAGAGTTCCCTTGGTGGCCTCGTCATGAATGACGAAATTGTTGTAGAATATGCGCACTTCGCCCGGGTCGACGGTCACAACAGTATTGCACACGTGTTCCCACTCTTGGGCCTTGATGAGGTCCTAGAGTTCCCCGAGCCTTTCATCTTGAAGGTGTGACTCAGTAGGTATGAGGGGAGGGATAAGATTCCGGTCCTTAGTGATGGGAACCTTCTTTGGTTCAGGCCCTTCCCCTTCTTCTTTTTGTTCCCCTTGGAGGCCGCAACCTTGAGTTTCTAATGGGGAGAGATAGCCAATTGAAGCAAAAGGTGAGGGTCCCTTTCCATGGGAGCACCCTCCGACACCACCATTTGGCATCCTTGGTACGAAAGTGTTAGGCCCCTACTAGCCCATCCATGCAAAAAAAAAAAACGGAAAAAACTCGCAAAAGTTGGGGTACGAAAATGTTCGTACCTTTCAGCCTCAAACCGAGACCCTCCTTGAAAATGTCCTAAACGGTCTAACCGTCGAATGGGAATTTGCACACGTCCATTTTAGGCCCCTAGTAGCCCATCCAAGCAAAAAAAAAAAACGAAAAAATTCGAAAAAGTTCGGGTGTGAAAATGTTCGTGCCTTTCAGCCTCAAACTGAGACCCTCCCCGAAAATGCCCTAAACGGTCTAACCGTCGAATAGGACTTTGCACACGTCCGTTATAGGCCCCTGCTAGCCCATCCAAGCAAAAAAAAAGGGAAAAACTCGCAAAAGTTTGGGTACGAAAATGTTCGTGCCTTTCAACCTCAAATCGAGACCCTCCCCGAAAATGCCCTAAACGGTCTAACCTTCGAATGGGACTTTGCACACGTTCGTTTAGGCCTCTACTTGCCCATCCAAGCTAAAAAAGGGAAAAAACTCGAAAAAGTTCGGGTACGAAAATTTTCATGCATTTTTCAGCCTCAAACCGAGACCCGCCACGAAAATGCCCTAAACGGTATGTTGGATCGTAATCGGTTAGCAAGATCTTGGGAACTAGCTGTTAAGCTGTTCCCTAGGCAGCGGAAGAAACAATATCGCAAGTATTATAAAGGCAGAAATAACACAGTTCCTTATAGAGGAACCCCACTACAACCAACTAGTTGTATGGGTAAACCTCTACCTCCGCTTGGAGGATTTTGAATGACTTACTTATATTATTGATTTGTTCCTTAGTTACAAATAGCCAGATTCAAACTTCTCTGTTCCTACGAGTTCTACCTAACTCTAGCAACACTAATGAATCTTCTCAACTGAGTTCCTAAGCGAACAACAACAACTGAATAAGTAACTCAAACCTTACACCGAATCGCAGTTCCCTTGCTCCAGGGAACTTGGCTTCACCGTCGTCGAGATCAGACACTCGCCGTCGGGGACTTCTCTTCTTCTTTCTCTTTCTCTGTTGTGGGTATTTGTGAATTCTGGGAGAAGTGCTCAATCCGAGTACTATTCATTTGGCTTTATAGTCAAGTGTACTTGGGCTTCAATCGCATCTTTCATTTGTGTCCGAAATGCCCTTTGCTTGATGCCCAAGTTGTACTTTCTCCACATGTGACTTCGATTTGAACTAGGTCAACTTCTTGAAATGATTGGACCATTGGATCACTCGTGACAGTCTGCTCCTCAGACCGTGCCTTCATCCTGTCCAAGACAGGATCCCGTGTATGCGCTAACCGATCCATGTCTTCACATGTGAGTTCCCATGTCGTGGGAACTGTCCTCTTCAGAGTTCCTTTGGGAGAAACTCTTCATCGTGTAAGCTTGTGTTCTGTTCATTCTTGTGGGTTACCGTTGCGTGGGATCTTTCCTCTTCAGAGTTCCCTTGATGGGAACTCTTCATTGTGTGCTTCTGTGATCTTTGGTCATTCATGGGAGTTCTTTGCTTAACCTGTGTTCCTTAGAAATACTTGATCAAAGCACATTAGTTCCCATATGGCGTTTGTCATTATCAAAACTCGGAGAACTGTATCGTTGTTCCGATGTTTATTGCCAGAGGTCCCAACATCGTCCCAACAATTTCCCCCTTTTTGACGATGACAAACCCATCACAAAGATAAGTATTTCAAGGCATGATATGCGGATGAGTTCCTACGCGTACGTGTATTCCTAGGGAGCCACTTCTAGTGAATCACTGAGTTCGTACTTAGCTTTTTTTGCAATTGTTCCCTCTTAGCTATAGCGTATTCTATGATATCCTTTCAACTTAACTCATCTCGCGTTTTTTGTCTTTCCTCCTTTTGACATCATCGAAAACAAGTGAACACATAAATAGGGAAGGAAAGGAACACGCAATCATACTAAAAACCATTCATTACTTAAGCAAAATATGTACATAGGAACATAAGAAACAATATTTGTGGGAACAGTGAGGCTAAGGAGGAGTGAAAGAAAAGATCATGGGCTTTGTGGGAACAGGGCATCACAAAGCCGTGTCAAGACTTGTACAAGTTTTTCTTGGCCTTTAGCTATCTTTTCTTGGTCCCTTGCCATCTTGTCGAGAGTGTTGGCAATGTGTACCAACATTTGAGTGTTCCCATCCTGGGTGCCTTCACCGGATGCCAGCCGTTCGTGGTCCTCCACTGGGTCAGAGTGACGCATTTTCTGGACCACAAAAATGTCTAGTTCCCTGCCGATGGTGACCTCTTCTTTGGTGGTTTCATAGAGACCCTCTCTGAGTAAGAGTTTATTGATGAGGCCAGCATAGGGAAGGGAGTGGGATTTGGAAGCCATGCACTTCTCCATGTGCCCTAGAATTATGCGTGGGAGATTGATGGGCTTTTTGAGGAGAAAGTGGTAGAGGAGAATGGCATCAGGGATGTTGATGACAAGGCGCTTCTCTTGGCGAGGGATCACCACATTGATGATGAATTGATGGGCCAGCTTAGCAATGAGGGACAGGTGATGGGTAGAGGTACCAGTGGTGGGAACACGGCCCTCATAGATCATGTTATAAATCACCTCGATGTCGTAGTCGCCCCAGCTCTTGGCGGGCAGATCCTAGAGGCCCTGGACAGGACCTGTAGTTGAAGACGAATTGTGGAGGTTGTGAAGATGAAATCATCGCCTTCGAGGGAGAGAGTTCCCTTGGTGCCATTGTCTTACACCACAAAATTGTTGTAGAAGCGGCGCACTTGAGAGGGATCCACACTCACGGCCTCGCTACATAAATGTTCCCATCCTTGGGCCTTGATCAGTTCCCACAGTTGCCCAAGCCCGTTGTCGGTGAGTGTTGCTTCAGAGATGATGAGGGAGGGGAGGATCTTGCGCGTCTCAGAGACATGCACCTTCTTGGGCACAGTTCCTTTCCCTCTTTTGCCCGTGGTCTTGTTCCCTCTTGAGATCATAGTCTTGCTTTTCTGTTGAGAGGGTGCAGCCGCTTCAATCATTAGAGGGCGATCCCTTGTTGCTTGGGGACCCTCCAACACCACCAATTGGTGTCCAGGAGTTGAAATGTGGACATGCCCCGTGGTGGCAGGAGCCTCCTCTTGGTCCTCAACTTCGTCGCTAGAGGTCCCTTCCTCATCCGAGGAGCTTGAGCTCAACCCGGTTTCCTCGTCATCATCTTCTTGATGACGGCTGCGTTGCCCAACACCGTCAGTTGGTGATGGGTTCCTTCTTCTGGGAGTGTTCCCTTGGCCTTCGGAAGGCCCTTTGAGCACGCCTCGAAATTCTTCCTCGAGGGCTTTCAGTTGGGCCTCTTCTTCCGCAGTTCCCATGACTATGGGAGACTGCCCCTTGGCCTTTTTGCCGAGTACGCCGGCGATTGGAAGATCTTCGTCGTCGGGGTCGAGGGAGAGGACTTTCTGGGCTGATGGAGGGGGAGAGGGAAGTTTGAGTGTGGAGGGAGAGGCAGGAGGAGGAGGAGAGGTGTGTGGAGTTGGATTTTTGGGGGTGGAAGGAGGATGGTTGCTTGGTGCCTTGGGACTGGAGGTCCCAGAGGCGGGTTTTGGATTGTGAGAGGGAGACTGGGCAATGGGGGAGGTGGGTGGTGGAGGTGTGTTGTGTTTAGGAGAGAGAGGGGTAGGAGTTCCCTCGGGTATAGGAGGAAGGGATTTTTGGGAAGAAGGGGGTGTGGAGGTGGGAGCGTTGATGTTAGAGTTCTCAGGGTTTGGAGACTCGGATAGAGAAGAATTTGGAGCAGGAGGTGGTAGAGGTTGACGCTGGGATTGTGAGGTCCCAGAGTCGGAGGAGAAAATGAAGGGAGGTTTTTCGACGCAAGAGCTGTCTTTGGAACAATTGAGATATCGGCTCCGAATATTGAGAAGGGGATGAGAGCTTGGAGTGATTTCGTTTGGAGGGACATTTGGATTTTGAGGGGTCTTTGGAGGAATGTTTGGAGTTGTGAGAGTGTTTAGATTTTTTGTGTTTGGGTTTTTCGTGTTTAGATGGGGGTTCGGATCCGAACTGTCGACGATGACAGTGTCGGAGGAAGAGAGAGATGGAAGAGATTGAGAGCTTGTGGCGGATGAGGAAGGCATGTCAGGGGTTTGCTCTGCCGGGGGAGGAGGAAAGAAGGGACTCACATAATTGTAAAGTCCCTCGATGAGGACATCGCAAAGGGCTGAATCTTGCTCCTTTTCGATGTCGTTCATCATGGTGAGGAAGAGGGTTTTAGGGTTGTTGCGAATCCACTCCCGCATTTGCTCATAAGAGTGGGCTGGAGCCATTGGAAAGTTTTTGGGGAGGAGAAGAAATTTGGAGGTTTGCTTGAAATGGAGGAACGGGAGGTTGCAGAAAGGAGATGGTTGTAGAGAAGAATGAGAGAGAAGAGCCCAAAAATGGCAAAGGGGGTTTTATGTAGGAGACAAGGGTAGAAGGGGAAAGATTAACCTCGATAACCGTTGGCCAAGAACTGCGAAGGAGCATTTCGACTTTCGTAGCACGCCTCTGACACGCGTTATTTTCTTCCTACGGAAGTCTTTTGATTTTTGAATACTTGGCCCAAAACGCTTCAGAGTCTGACACATTTCCCATTTTCCCAAGCGACGTTTCATTTTTTTTAGATCTAGCTGTGTTCCCTTGTGTGTACACACCAGTTCCCATGAGCTTTTGAAAGGTCATATTGAGTGGAGAGGTTCAGGGAACTCACACTCAATGTTTTTGTGAGGCTAGGGAACTAAAAAAAAAGGAGCCAGACAATTACAACTCGATAAAAGGGATAAAGAGTTCGGCTCATGAGAAGCGTTTGTCTGGCCCTTGGCTTAGGGTTGGTTTTATGATCAACCGTCATAGTGGCTTGTAGAGAGGGTTAAAGAGAACTCTGGTTGATCATTTTAGGCCGAAAGAAAGCGTTCCATTGTACATAAATAAGCTTTAGACTAGTAATTTGGGCAAAATGAAAGCAATAATTCCAAGTGTTCCCTATCATGCATTTCTAGTTAAACTAGTCAGGCATTGAGGGAGAAACAAACAGGGACTTGTTTACTTTAGAGTTATCATCCCTAAAAGCATTCAAAAACGCTGGTAGGGACGTCTGTCTAAAGTTTTAGTGAGGATGTCCGCAATTTGCTCTTCCGTTCTACAATGTTCCATAGAGATGTTCCCATTCTCAACATTATCACGTAGGAAATGATGCCCAATATCTATATGCTTGGTCCTAGAGTGATGCACATGATTTTTGGATATATTAATGGCACTAGTATTATCACAGAGAATAGGAACTGGGCCAAAAGACATACCATAATCCTGAAGTTGAGACTTGAGCCATAATACTTGGGAACAGCTTGATGCGGCAACCACGTATTCGGCTTCAACTGTGGAGAGTGCCACTGAGTTTTGCTTCTTGGATCCCCATGAGACTAGGCATGATCCTAGGAACTGGGCCATTCCAGATGTGCTCTTTCTATCAACCAAGTGCCCTGCAAAATCTGCATTTGTGTATGCAATGAGTTCAAGGGAACTGTTCCTTGGATACCAAAGGCATAAGTTGTCGTTCCCTTGAAGATACCTGAAAATCCTCTTCACCTCTTTCAGGTGTGATTCCTTAGGGTTAGCTTGAAAACGAGCACAAAGACATACAGAGAACATGATATCAGGTCTATTAGCAGTTAAGTAGAGGAGGGACCCGATCATACCTCGATAATTTCTTTGGTCCACACTTATACCTGTTTCATCCGCATTGAGTCTTGAGTTTGGTGAGATGGGAGTGTCAATGGGTCTGGAGTGTTCCATCCCATACTTCACGAGCATTTCTTTGATGTATTTCTGTTGATGAATCTTTGTTCCCTCCTTTGTTTGAGAGATTTGGAGTCCCAAGAAGAACATGAGTTCCCCTATGAGACTCATCTCAAATTCACTGCTCATGAGGTTCTTAAATTTCTCTACAAGAGTTTCGTTAGTTGCTCCAAAAACAATGTCATTAACATATACTTGTACAATCATGATATCTTTAGACTCTTTCTTGAGGAACAAGGTTTTGTCTATAGAACCTCGAATGTATCCATGAGATAGAAGGAACTGAGCAAACCTGTCATACCATGCTCTGGGAGCTTGTTTGAGACCGTAGAGGGCCCTCTCCAGGAAGTAGACGTGGTTGGGTAGTTTCTCATCTTCGAATCCTGGGGGTTGAGCTACGTATACTTCTTCCTTGAGGTGCCCACTGAGAAAAGCCGTCTTCACATCCATCTGGTATAACTTGAATCCTTGGTGGGCTGCATAGGCTATGAGAAGACGGATGGCCTCGATCCTTGCAACTGGTGCGAAGGTCTCGTCATAGTCGATCCCCTCTTCTTGTCTGTAGACTTGAGCAACCAAACGAGCTTTGTTCCTTGCTACGACCCCAGTATCATCGAGCTTGTTCCAAAAGACCCATCGAGTTCCTATAATGTTCTTGTTCTTGGGCCTAGGAACTAGCTTCCATACCTTGTTTCTCTCAAATTGATGGAGTTCCTTTTGCATGGCTTGGATCCAATCATGATCTTTTAAGGCTTCATTAATATTCTTTGGTTCCACAAGTGAAACAAACGCATTAAAGGCACAAAAGTTATTGAGAGAGGAACGAGTTTGTACACCTTTGTCATAGGGAGTGATGATGTTGTCGATGGGGTGATCCCTATTCTTATGGTAATTCCTTGTGCGAATGTGTGAGACATCGACCTGTTCCCTTGTCTCTGCATCTGTATTGTCAGCATCCTCTTCCTCAGTGGGACAGTTGTGCTCAACTTCTTCACTGAGACTTGCATCAGAATTCTCTTCAGGGTTCCCTTGTTGTTCCCCCTGAACACTGGATTCTGGTAAATTTTCAGTTTGGGGAACAAGAGAGTTGATGCATCTTGTGGTTCTTCTGTTGAGGAGGGAACTTCAAAGGAATTTTGATCTATGGAATTTTGATCTCCTTCATTGTTCCCTGATTGTGGGGCATTGTTCCCACTTGGATAGTCTTCATCTCTCTTCCTTGGTTCATCCTCGTCGTCTTCTTCTTCTTGTCTGACCAGTTTGAACAGAGTTCCCTTTCCTTGGTCATCTGTTCCCATCTTTACAGATTTTTCATCGAAGATGACATGAATGTTTTCCTCTATCTTCTTGGTCCTCTTGTTGTAGACCCTGTTCGCCTTGCTTTGGGAAGAGTATCCCAGGAATATCCCTTCATCGCTTATGGGGTCAAATTTGCCGAGGTTGTCCTTCCCATTGTTGTGAACAAAGCATTTGCATCCAAAGGTCCTTAGGTGAGAGATGTTAGGCTTCCTTCCTTTGATGAGCTCGTAGGATGTCTTCTTGATCATTGGACGTGTCATGGCTCGATTCAGAATGTAAGTGGTAGTGGAAATAACTTCGGCCCAGAAATGTGCAGGAACTTTACTTTCCAACATCATGGCTCTTGCCATGTCTTCTAGAGTTCTGTTTTTCCTTTCTACCACGCCATTTTGTTGAGGAGTCCGAGGAGCTGAGAAATTGTGGGATACACCATTGTTGTCACAGTACCTTAGGAACTATGAGTTTTTGAACTCAGTTCCGTGGTCAGTCCTGAGTGACTTGAGCTTGATTCCCATGCTCACTTCCATCCTCTTGATTAGAATCTCGAACTCTTTGAAGGTATCTGATTTTGATCTCAAGAAAAGTACCCATGTAAATCTTGAAAAATCGTCAATTAAGACATATATGTACCTTTTTCCTCCGTAGCTTTCAGTGTCCATGGGACCACAGAGATCCATGTGTATTAGCTCCAAGGGTCTTGTAGTGCTGACTACCTTCTTGGGTTTGAATGAGCTCCTGGTCTGCTTCCCACGAACATATGCTTCGCATATCTTGACTCCTTCAAGGTTGATTCGTGGGAGACCAATAACTAGATCCTGTAGATAAAGCTTCAAGATTTGATTGATACCTGCGTCTCCTAGCCTTCGGTGCCAGAGTTCCGTTTCATCGAGGGAACTCGTTAAGTACAGTTTCCTTGGTGGCTCAAATTCTATATTCACCACATAGATGTTGTTGGATCTTCTTCCCTTCAAGATAATTTTGTTAGTCTTCTTGTTGATCACCAGACACTCTCTTGAATCAAAGGTGAGGATGTTGTTCCCTTGATCATATATTTGAGAAACGCTCAAGAGATTGAATCCTAGGTCCTTCACCAAGTTAACGTTGCTGATCTTGATTGATTTGTTGAGTAGCACTTCCCCTGTTCCTATGATTTCCCCTTTATTTTTGTTGCCAAAGGACACGTGACCTCCTTCGGCCTTTGGGTGGAGTGAGGTGAGGTTGTCTTTGTTTCCAGTCAAGTGGTTAGAGCATCCACTGTCAATGACCCATGTACTATTCCCCCTCACTGCCACCTACAAGAAAAGTTAGTTTTTGAGGACCCAGGTAAGATGACTCTTGCCTGGTCCCTTGCAAGGGAAGACAGTCTCAAATAGCACATAATCAGCAATGTTAATGTCACGAGAGTACTTGTTATAGGCAAAGTTCCTATGGTTTTTTCTTTTTGTGGGAACTCTAGTGGACTTGTTGGCTTGTTGATTCTGCCTGTTCCAGTACTCATGATTTTTCTGAGCTTGGACCTTAGCTTTGTGACAGCTTTCCTTGTAGTGCCCATGAGCACCACAGTTCCAGCTGGTCTTATAGTATTCTCCTAGGTAGTACTTGGGATGGGGCCTTTGTATCCTATTCCTATCCATAGTTTCTTTGTTGTATACTCTAGACCCAGTTCCCTTAGCTATTTGAACATACAGCTTATGTCCAGTATTCCCAGTGTAATAATCTACTTCTCCATTCACTCCACTCTCCAGAACACGGATTTTCTCTTCTAAGTGTGCATTTTTCTGTTTTTCACACTGAAGCTCTAGGGCCCTACACTCGTTTATCTCTTTTTCACTCAAAGGAGACTTTCCTTTTCTAGGGCTCTCTGACTCATACCCTATTTCGTGTCTGGCAGGGATAAACTTGGTTTGGGAACTAGAGGCTTCAGAGTTCCCTTTTGCTTTACTTAGGTTTTGTAGAAGGATGTTCTCATCACTTTCTAGAGTCTTAAGCTCTTTTTCGAGATCTACTATGTGTGACAAATAAGACTGAAGTTTTTCAAGAAGGGGCACACAGTTGGGACATGGCTCAAGACCAACTAGTTCAGCATTGGTGTGTTCCGATTTTTCCAATTTCTTTTGCAATTTAATGTTATCTTTGACAAGGCTTGAGAGAATTTTAAGCAACTCACGTTTTTCATAATTATTCAAGGAAGCAAGAACGGATTCAGTAGTTACCTCACTGGTTTGTTCCCCAGTGGTGTCTCCTATGGCCATTGCACACATGTCGGGAGATGCCCAGGATTCAGGATCTTCGTCCTCGTCATCGTCCCAGGTGGCGATGTAGGCCTTCTTTCCTTGCTTTCGATCGTCACTTCCCAGTGGGCACTCCTTTGCAAAGTGTCCCTTTTTGTAGCACTTGTAGCATGTGACGTCCGAGAGGTCCTTTTCAGCAGGTCTTCTTTGAGAACTTTGTCCTTTCCGTGAGTTCACATTCCCCTTTTTGAACTTTCCTTTGTAGAAAGATCGAAGAGCCCTTGTTACAAGTACTAGTTCCTCATCCTCTTCTTCTTCAGATTCCTCATGTTGCTCTTGAACTGACTTGAGCATTTTTCAAGTTTGAGGGCAATTCCTTGGTGTGCCCTCGTGTGTACCTTGAGCTATGGAACTAGGAATAGGTGGAGAGCATTGAAGTGTAAAGACACGAGGATAAGCACGTTTAAGGACAAGCCAGCACAAGCTCGCGCCTAGGACCTCAAACCGCGCCGAGTTGTTGGATGTCACTGAAGCCTGAGCACAAGGAAGAGCGGGCAGAGCGTGACCGCGCTTAGGTGGAGTTTGACCGCGCCCAACAGCCGCGTGACCGACTTTGTTTCCGAGGCTCCGTGTTATCTTTTGGTTTTCTTATTGTTATTCTAGGATGTTTTGAGGATATGATATAAATACTCTTTTAAGGTTTTTATTTGAGGACTGAAGCTTTATTTTTCACATTATTCAACTTTAGAGAGAGTTTTAGGAGACAAAACCTAGATTGCAAATTTGAAGAGAAACCTGACTCTTGTAAGTTTGGTTTCTTCTTTAGTGTCATTTTTTAGCTAATTTCCCATGTCCAACTAGTTAGTTGAAGTTGTATGCATGATTGACTGTGAGATTTGAATTATTTCAACTTGTCTTTACTATATTGAATTACTCCATGCTTAATTGATTAGATTCGCTTAGGATTTTAATAGCTTGATCACCTATTTTGATTTTTAGGCTGAATTACAACTAGAATAACTTAATATACGGTGGAATTCGGTTATTCATGGATGAATCCTTGATTAAACTTATATACGGTGGAATAAGGTTAATCACCCAATTATTTTACTTGTTTTGCTTTTGTTTTCATAGATTATTAGCTTGGAATTTAAAAATCTCATTTTATTACTTTGGTAATATTAATTAAACACGTGAAATCTGAGTCTTTGTGGGTACGACTCAAGCTTTCATATACTTAGGTTTGAAAGTTAGGATTTTTCTTTGACAACGCTTTTACCACGACATAAAAGTGCTCGTCATATATAGATAAGGAGAAACATTCCCTTTCAATGTTCTAATGGTTAAATACACCCTTTCAATAATTTCCCATGTGTCCATTATAAATTTAAAAAGAATATAATATCCCTTTTATATTAAAAGATAATTACTACTAAACATTAACACATTGAACTGCATTCACATTCTCATTCCACTCAACTTGGTAGCTTTTTCTTGTTTGTATTGTAGCCCGTCACTTTTACCGATAATGCTACATTTAAATTTAAACTAACTACATATAAGTTACTATTGGATCGAACGAGACTATTCCCAAAGCAACACAAATAAGTAAATCATAAGTAAACATAATAGAAAGGATGGGATACAATTTCTTATATATAGAGGAACCTCACTACAACCTACTAATTGTATGGATAAACAACTACATCTGCTCGGAGGATTTTGTCCTTCTTCTTTTATTCATTGTTGCCTTAGTTACTACAAGGCAAAGTTCAAACTTCTCAGTCCCTAGAAGTCTTCGAACTTAAGAAACAATAATGAACATTCTCAACCTAATTACTAAGACAGCAACTCAACTAAAATAATAAATTCATACCTTGCGATTTTTCTTTATCTCTACTCAGTTCCCTAACTCTTGGGAGCTCGTTGTTCACCATCGTCGAGATCACACACTCGCCACTAGGGACTTCTTTGGATTTGTTCTTCTTTCTTGCTTGGCTCGTTTAGGGTTTGCTTGAGGCTATGTGAGAAGTAGTTTCTAAGATCACAATTCAAGAACTTATATAGGTGTGTGATGTTTGAGGCTCAATCTTATATCTTTGTGCACTTGTCCGAAATACCCTTGTCTTACTCTCCAAGTATGTGTACTTTCTTCACATGTGATTCAATTTGAATTTCGTCAACTTTTAAAGCTCATCGGGCCATTAGATCAATCGGCTTAGTTTGTGGAATAGAGTGCGCCTCTATTTATCTGGAATAGGATTTTTTATTTTGCGTTGAGATGTATTTGTCCTCATATATGAGTTCCCTTTTCATGGGAATTCGGCACTCATGAGTTCCCTTAATTGGAACATCTTCATTCAGATTTGGCGATTTCTTTTTGAGTTGTAATTTCATTGAAGTACTTGGACATAAAACATTAGTTCCCTAATGGTGTTTATCAAAAATAGAGAGTTCGATCGTTGTTCTAGTGTTGTAGAACCTGAGTTCCCAACACTATTCCAATAATTTCACCATTTTTTATGATGACAAATCCCTTCCAAAGACATAAGTATCTCAATGCATGTGATGAGCAAAAGCATTTCGAGACAAGTTTTACTAGGAATTGCACTTCCTTAGACATTTTAGTTCCTACCTAGCATTTTGAACAAATAGTTCGCCCTTAGGAAAATCATTTCTACCATAACTTAAACAACGCATCTCAATGAATTTATAATTCCCACGTTTGGCATCATCAAAAAGGAGATGCAATAAGAAAGAAAGCAATAGGAACACACATTCAAACTAAAATCCATCTATTACTTAGGCAAATTTTGTACAACGTAGAACTACAAAAGAGAGTACATTTGAGGAGGAGGGTGAGGGGTAAGGAAATAACAAGGACAAGATATTGCGTGTTGATCTTTGATAAGGTCCCTAACTTCAACAAGATCAACAAGGATTCGATCATTGGTGATGGTAATATGGTGAAGCAAAGTGGAGTTCCTAACTCAGGATCTCTCTGCCTCAATGCCAGTGAGGTGAGTTATCCATTGTTACGTTGGGGTCTGAGAGTGCCTTCTTTAAATGAAGGTCAAATCTTGTTCCTGACCAAGCTTCACTTCTTCCCTTGTATCATCATAAAGTTCTTTCTTTTGGAAAAGCTGCTTTACTAGAGTAGCATAGGGAAAAGAGTGGGAAGGAAGACCCATGCACTCTCCATGCATGTACACAAGGATGATTCTAGGCATGTTGATGGGATGGTAGTGGAGGAAGTAGTCTAGGAGTATGGCTTCTTGGATGTTCATTTGGTTCCATTTCTCTTGTCCTAGTATCACAACCTCGATGATGAATTGGTGGACCAGCTTTGCGATCATAGAGAGGTTTTGTGTGAGGAGGCATTTGATGGGAACACAACATTCATAAGAACGAAGCAGTACCTCATCCTTGTTGAAGACGTCCTAGTTCATTACAAGAAGGGATCCCAACCCTTCAAACAATAGGCGATGAATGTTGGTTGCTGAAAAGATGAACTCATCACCCTTGATGGTGAAGGTTCCTTTCATGCCATCTTTGGAGATGAAGAGGGAGGAGTAGAAGTGTTTGACCTGGTCAAGGTCGACTCGGACAGGGACGCAACAAATTTGTTCCCATCCCTAGGCGTTGTGAGTTCCCACCCCTCACCAAGTTCGTTGTCATTCAAGAATATAGCAGAATGGACAAGGGGAATGATTAACTTATGTCCCCTTGTGGATAAGGCCTTGACTACCTCTCTTCCCTTGACTCGTGGACCAGCTATGCTTGCTTCCTCGGTCTTGGGCCTCTTGTTTCCCTTGTTCATTTTCTTCGTCCTTGATGGGGAGGGGTTGTTTTCCAGCATAAGGACAAGTTCCCTTTCCTTGGGGATGACATTAGAAAGGATGAAGACGACAATACTTACATCATCAAATGGGAACTTGTGGGCTCGATGTTCTTCACCGTCGGCTTCAAGGTAGCTTGGTACTCAGCGGTGAGATCGGCCGCATTGAGCACTTCAATTCTGTTTCCATGAATAGAATTTCATATTCTTCTAAGGTGTCTTCGATTGCCTCGTCATCTTCTTCATTGCCTAGTTCCACACTTTCAGTTCCCTTGGTTGAATCAGCTTTCTCGACACTTCTTCTTCTTCATCCTCCTCGGTAATTTCCCTCGGTCTTTTCCCGTAAAACTTAGGACTAGGAGAATTGGAGGTGTTGGTGTTGAGCTCGGAGCCTAGCGTTCTCCTTAGGGGTTCCATGATGATGGGATCGGGAGCACACTTCTCACACTTCTTTTATAGGGCAACAACGATGGGTCAATGTTGTCGTCAGTCATCATCGGCCAGGTTGATATGTTTTGGCTTAGTCGTAGCTTTGGTGGGAGAGGAGGTGGGAGCAACCTTCTTTGGAGAAGGAGGAGGAGTGGGCTCTTTTGTAGGTGAAGGAGGAGGTGGTTTTGTTATAGAGGGGGAGACAAAGAGGAGACTTGATAGGTGTTGGGGGTGGTGGTGGTTTCGAAGAAAGAAGGGCCTTTGGGATTAGTGCTCCCAAAGATGGAATCAAGGAGAGATTGAGTTTGAGTGGCGGTGGCGTCTTTATGATTAGGGTTCATAGAGATAATGGATGGTAGAGATAAAGTTTGAGAGGTGGTTATGGAGGAAGGAAGTCTTGGAGGACGAGTTTTTATTGGAGAGTGAGAGGGTGGAGGTGGAAGGTGAGCCTAGGGGCGAGTAGAGCCCATGAGAGCATCAAGAGAAAAGATGGATTTCTTCTTCTTCTTAGAGGATTTAAAAGAAGAACAAGCTTCAAAGTGCGAGGGTTTTTTAGATTTGGGTGGATGGACCGAATGTATGCACGACCTTGACGGGTTGAGAGGAGGAAGATATGGGGTTTGATGAGAGGGATTTTGCGGTAGGAGAATGGAGGTTATTAGACGGTGGCGTTGATAGGGTTGGAGGAATCACCTTAGGAAGAGGAGGGGGTTTGCTTAAAACCTCGTGTTAGACGAAGACTGGACCAGCCAAAGGGTCTCTAGGTCGGGGGAGAAGAGGACGAACATAGTCATGAAGCATTTTGTAGAGGCATTAATTGCCTTTTAGCTAGACCAGGGTGGTTATCGACCTCTATTAGTATTCTTCGATATAAGGACCGTGGGTTTTTCTCAATCCATTCATGGATCTAGAGGCATTAATTGCCTTTTAGCTTCTGAGGAAGTAAACATGAGCAAAGTAGTTCCCATCCTCAAATCCTTTAGGTTGAGTAACGTACAATTCTTTCTTGAGATACCCATTGAGGAACACAATCTTGACATCCATGTGGTAAAGCTTAGAACCTTTGTTAGTTACAAAGGAGAACAAAAACCAAATGTCCTAGATCTTATTCACAAGAGCAAATGTGTCATCGTAGTCGACCTTTTCCTCTTGGTTGTAGTACCCCATGCTTTGTTCCTTCAAAGAGCTCCAGTATCATCTAGCTTGTTTCAAAAAACCCACCGTGGACCCTGTGACATGCGTTTAATTTATGGCGATTAATTTGACCCGCTCACAGTAACATGCGCTTTTGCTTGAAAGGTTTTTCGAACTCGCTTTTTAACGATAGAAGGGGATTGGTTTAGATCTAGGGGCATATATAAATATAAATTATAAATTTCGCAATTATGTGTGCAGGTTGGACTTAGATCGATCATCTAAAACAAAACCGGTCGGTAGCTAACAATACATGGTCATTAGTTCCATTGCCTCTAGGTAAAAGTCCAGTGGGTTGCAAATGGATCTTTCGAGTCAAATTAAAAGCAGATGGTAGCTTTGAGAGATACAAAGCACGCCTTTTAGCTAAAGGGTTCACACAACAACCAGGTATTGACTTCCATGAAACATTTTCTCCCGTTGTCAAAATGACGACAATCAGAGCAATCATTTCCCTTGCAGCCGCAAAACAGTGGCATTTGTTCAAATGAGATGTGAACAATGCCTTCTTACATGGCGATTTAAAAGAAGAAGTGTACATGACTGTCCCAGAAGGCATTCCCAATCTAGAATATAAAGTGTGCAGGTTACACAAGTCCATTTATGGACTGAAACAGGCGTCTCGCCAATGGTTCCAAAAGCTGACTAGCTCTCTTCTCCTCCTTGGCTTTCATCAGTCCAAGAATGATTATAGTTTGTTCATCAAACAAGACTCCAAAGACATCATAATTGTTGCTATTTATGTTGATGATTTGCTCATAACAGGATCTGATGCAAGCTGCATTGCTTATTTAAAGACATTCTTGGATAAAAAATTCAGCATCAAAGACTTAGGCATACTTCACTATTTCCTTGGCATAGAAGTGAGCTACCTCCAATCAGGTATTGCACTCTCACAACACAAATTCACCAAAGAGTTACTTCAAGAAGTTGGCCTTGCTTCCGCAACTCCAGTCACCTCTCCTTTGCCTCACAACCTTAAACTAAATGCCACAGACGGCATTCCCCTGGACAATGCTCATCTCTACAGACAAATCATTGGAAAACTCAATTTCTTCACTCTTACTCGACAAGATCTCAGCTTTGCAGTTCAAACTTTAAGCCAATTCATGCAATCCCCTCGATCACCTCATTTACAAGCCCTTCATCACACTTTAAGATACCTTGCTGGCACCACAAGATAGGCATACTCCTCAATGGCTTTGACACACCCAAACTAAAAGCTTACTCAGACTCTGACTGGGCCTCTTGTCCAGTCACTCAAAGGTCTGTTAGTGGATATCTTATATTGCTCGGTTCATCTCCAATCTGCTGGAAATCCAAGAAGCAGACAACTGTAAGTCGGAGCTCCTCAGAAGCTGAATACAGAGCCTTAGCTCAAGCAGCATCAGAAATCACTTGGTTAGTTCGACTGCTGCAAGAACTTGGTGTTCCAACAATTAAACCAGTTCAACTATGCTGTGACAACAGATTTGCAATCCAAATAGCTCAAAATCTAGTCTTTCACGAAAGAACCAAACACATTGAAATAGATTTCCACTTCACAAGAGACAAGGTCCTTGAGGGTCTTCTACAACTTCAATTTGTCCCATCTTCATCTCAGATTGTTGATGTACTTACTAAAATACTGCCTTCTGATCAACAACAACAACAACTTCTTTCCAAGCTGGGGATGATCAAAGCTCACCCTCCAGCATGAGGGGGGTTGTTGGAATATAGGAATTAAAAGGGATACTTTTGTCAAGAAGTGAAAATATGGGACAATAAATACAAATAGGACAAAATGTCCTTCTAAGGATCGATGTATAAAAGTTGCCTTGTAACCCTAATTTCAATGAATGGAATTCTGTTGTCATATTCCCTTCCATTTATTCTTCTTTCTCCTGTAAGACAAAGCTCACACTTTTAGTAATCACAACACAAAAATCATGTTGTTTCTTTCCCGATTACTGTTATATTGAAAAAGGTTTGATCACTTCTACATGGTGATGCTTGGGTTAGAACCTGGTTTTCTTTGTTTGCCTCGTCTCCTAAAGAGGGAACTGTAGTTCTGGGTTTTTGGAGTTTTTTGTTGTTTAACCAAAAATTCTATGGGATGCGTGACTGCTCTTCCATCGAAGGGTCGTAACCAACTAACAACTCATCAAATACTTTCTCAATGGGTGTCACAATCGTGAACCCTCGCTCCAATACCTTAAATAAAGTGGTTCTATGGATTAACCCCCTAAAAAGCAATTAACTGTGCAATAACCGACGAATATAGCATCCAAAGGCTACAATTTTAACCTTTTTTGAAAATTATACTCATTAACCAACGAAAGATGGAAACCTTTTACAACTTGGTTGCTTTCTCTTGGGAAGTTTCATTACTTTATTCTTACTGTGTTGCAATTGTTGTTGCTATATTATACTTTACATTACTCTTGCATAGTCTTTGGTTGCAGGTGACCAATGCTTTTCATAAAGAATATCATGTTTACAACATCATCAAGAAAAGCAAAGTTGAACATATCGACCAATCGTTTAAAGATCAAATGCCAATGGGATGTTGGAAGCCCGATCATCTGGGCTTGTTTTTCTCCCCAAAGAGTCTAATGGTACCAATATCAACCATTTGAATGGGTACTACAAGAACAAAGAACCTAGTGCTACCACCACTACAAAACAAACATGTTGGGTTATGCTCTACACGTACCAGCCTCTACACAAATCTCTTACGATGTACAAATTTACCATCTTTTTTAACAAGCTTTATGTTGTTTGTAAGAAACTGGTGTGGTGAAGCTTTCAAATTCAATAGGTAGTCTTATTGGTGGCCAGTTTTTGAGGGGGCCATAAACCCCAAATGCAGTCTTTAAACAATTCATATTGCTACCCATCTTCTCCATTACTTGGAGAATATGAAAAGAGGCCTTGAAGGGTACAACCACTCTAACCAATTGGTCAGGTACATTTAGGATCATATATACTTCATGTGCATTGCCTGATGAAGTATTTCCGTGGTCGTTATACCTATCAAATAAACCTTAATTTTATCAAACTTAGTGGATCGGTAAGTAAGGGTCGATCCCACTAAGACTTGTGTATTTGTGTCTTGGGTCGATCCTACTGAGACTTGTGTATATGTGCTTTTACTTTCATGCCAAGTAATAGAACTAAATGGGGTTTTAGGATTGATTAAGTGACAAACTAATCTAGAATGCAAATCTATAACTATATATTTAAGTGGTACCTTTTCGAGCCACCAGGATGATTATAGCCCCACCTCATATTTACAAAATTAATTTTTATTCCTAATATTTTAACTTTTTCCTATTAAATTCTTCTTTAACTATTTAAATCTATCTTTAACATCAAACAAATATCTATTTAATATAACAATATCTTTTGAAAACTTCCTTATACAAATATTTAAAATTAAAGATAAAAATTTTTAAAATTAAGCATAAATATCTTTTATCTTTTAGCATCATATCTTTTCACGAATTTGTTTATATATATATATATATATAATTTTCTTTTATAATAAAAAATGATAAATAATTATAATGTTAAAAAATAATAAAAATATGTAATATAATATTTAATAGATATATTGAAATATTTGATAATCTCTAAATTATGGTACATTGAAAGTAATAAAAAAATATAAAATATAATATTTAATCTTATCTAATCTTTACTTTATCGAGCCACAAAATGAGTTTGGCCCCACCTTAAATGAAAATAAATTATTTATTAAAATTATTTTTTATAAATAAATTATATTTATCTTTATCTTTCATATTTTGTTATATCATTTTTTTAATTTAATTATTATTTTATGTAAATCTTATCTCTTCCATATTCTAATATATAAATATATTTTTATTCATATGTTATCTTTTTCTTAAATAAAATATCTACAAAATATCATTAAGGAAAAGGAGAAATGCACATTATTTTATCTTATAATATTTTTTATTCTTAACATTAAACTCAATAATTTATATTTAATTTGTTTTATTTTATTCCAAAAAATAAATAATTTGTGCATTGTACAAACAATAAATTACTTATATTAATTTTTATATTATAATTTTATTTTATATCTATAAAATACCGAACCATAGTTGTGCATGACACTAAGGGTATAACTAGTTAAATCTAAAGTATGAATGCAATGAATGTCTGTGTTTGTAATTTATGAGAAAAGCATGTTCAACTAGTTAACTTCCATTATGATATTACTTTGTTGGTCATTGATTCTCATTTCACTTGAATAATTTATCGTGGATTTTGATCCAAACTTTAGGTTTAATTGATAGAACTACCAGTCTAACAATCCTAATCATCTAACAACCTAGAAGACGTTCTAGATTTAATTAGACAATAACATAAAAGATTCAAGTATCAATAGAAACAAGCACTTAGAGCAATCAGACATCTAAGTGACGTGTGAATTTATTCTCTTCTACAACTAAATAGCCTGAATTGGTCTAACAATTATAGATCCTACTTTATCTAACTAATCCCAACTGGAAATTAATATGGTTAGTTGTAAATTAACCTAGAAATATCATTAGGTGACCAATCTAACAAAATCCTAGATAAACATTGATTCAATTAAGCATAGGGAATTAAAACTACTCAAGTTTGTTGAGAATCAATCAAACCTCATAACTCATGCAAATCACGAATTTAATTAACTAGTCAAAAACAAGAGATTTAGCAACTCATAATTATATTAAGAAAACTTACAAAAAGGTTCAAAGGTCTCCTCTTGAGAAACTCTCTAGAATAAACACTAGCCTCCAAATTGTAATTAGAATTAACCAAGAGAAAAAAAAAACTAAAAGACTTTTAAGTATTTCACACAACTAAAGATAAGCCACAATACAAAGCACATCCGGAAATTACATAGAATAAGGCCCAAAGTCGAAGCCCCAGACTCAGCCCAAACATCCCCGTGAAGTTCCAGAAAGCGCGAATTCCTCCATGAAAAGCGCGATCACGCTTTATGTGTCGTCCCCACTCTTTCTGCTTCTCTAAGAAAAGCTCGGGATCACCTCGATATTGCTCAGCCAACCAACTAGGCCTCCATGCCACATTTCTTCCACTTCCTTTGTACTTCATCCAAGCTCCATTGCACCACCTCCTAGCTCAACTCATGTCCTCTAATTCACCATCGTAGTCAGCTAAATCACGTCCTGCCTTGCTCTTTTACCTAATGACATGCAAAGCTGGGAAAAACAAGCGCAACTACCCGAATATCGTAGAACACCTAAGAACCTAGAAACTAAGCTAATACTAAACTAAAATGATGCAATATTAAAATAAATATGCATCCTAATTAAACACTACCTAAATGAGAGTTATCAAATTTCCCCATGCTTAAACCTTTCTTGTCCCCAAGCAAAACACAAATCCAAATCACACCACAACATTGCAATCATGTATTCATCTCTTAATCTATAGAGAAAGTAAACGGGGTAGTTGTAGATGATAATGTCAGAATTGTTGTGGAGGTTTTTCAAATTTTTTCTTCCGCGGCGTTTTTAATTTCATCAGGAGTTTCATTGATTAGGTAGCCAAAGGCAAATTCTTGGTGAAGCATTTGATCTGAAAAAAAAGAGAAGCCATGGATGTGGTTGAAGACGCTTCTCTTGATCTAGGGATCGAAGTTTCCACTGGAGGAGGTTCTTGATGACGGTCTAATATCATGAAAGTTTGACGACAGTTTAATGTTATTAAAGCTTGATGGCAGTTTAATGTCAACAAGGTTTTAAAAAACTTGATGACGGTTTAATATCATGAAAGTTTGATGCTAGTTTAATGTTATCAAAGCTTGATGGTAGTTTAATGTCAGCAAGGCTTTAAAAAATTAATTACAGTTGAATTTTAACTTATTTGAGCATCTAAAATGATACGTACTTATCTACTTTCACTATAAAGTGTGTTTAGCCTCTTAGCCCAAATGGTAGAGCCTTTTGCATATAGAATAATGATGTGGGTTTAAATCTCACATAAGCTATTTAATGATCATTTGATCACACGTTTTTATGTGGTGATGACAAGTGATGATATTTGATGACAATCTTGTTTTTCTCTATGTGGTGATGACAATTTTTTTTTATGTAGTTGAATATCATCAGGGCCCTTTAAAAGCCTTTAATGACACTTGATGATAATAAATATGCCATCAAATAAGTATTATCATGGCGTTTGATGACACTATTTTCCTTTAGTGACAATTGATGATAATTTCTAGTCATAAAAAAAGTGTCATCAATGCCATTAATGATACTATTTGCCTTGGATGATGGTTGATAATATTTTTTTGTCATAAAAAAGTGTCATTAAGGCCTTTGATGAAAGTTTTTTTCTTTGATGATTATTTTTTGTCATAAAAAAGTGTCATCAAGACCTTTGATGACACATTTGCCTTTGATGATAGTTGATGACAATTTTTTTGTCAACAAAAAGTATCATCAAGGCCATTGATAACACTATTTGCCTTTGAGACAATTGATTATAGGTTTTTTGTCATCAAAAATTAACCACCAAGGCTTTGATGATGGTTTTTGCCTTTGATGACAATTTTTTTGTCATAAAAAAAGTGTAATCAAGGTCTTTGATGACACACTTTTTGCTTTTGATTACATTTTTTGTCATAAAAAAAGTGTCACAAAAAAGTGTCAAGTCTTTTGATGACAAATTTTGCGTTTGCTGACACTTTTTTTACCCTTGATGACACGTTTTTTGGTCATCAAGTCCTTTGATGACACTTTTTGTCAGAGACAAAGTGTCATCAAAGCATTTGATGACAATTGTTTTTAATCTAGTGTCATCAGAGACCATTTTGATGATTGTCAATGTGTCGATCAACACCGGTCAACGAGGTTGACTGAGTCAACTCACAAATGAATGGAGGGGGGAACAGTTAAGAGTTTATCCATGCTATTAAAACATAACTCTCAACTAATATGCTATTATATTCTCATTTTAAGATTATTTACCAAAATCACCCTTTAATATAAAGAAACGAATATAATTAAAATATAATTTTTAAATCATACATTTTTTATATATTATTCAAATAAATTCTTAAGAATATGCAAGCATAATGTGGACCACTATTGATAATATATTTTTAATTTATAGTTTATCTTTACTTAATATTATATTATCTCTAAATGCTTGATTAGGTTTCTGGTTAAAATCTTCTAGTTACGTTAAACTAGCTAGTTGTTATTATTAGGTAAGAGCCTATCTCTCATGAGATTATCTTGTATAAATATTCACCTTCTTCATTAATGAAAGTACACACTTTTGCATTCTCATTATTTCTCTATATGGTATCAGTCGCCTCTAACTGTCCCAAGAAATTCACAAAAAGTCCTCTCAACAAATCAACATGACCACGCAAACAGTTGTCATACCCAATCCATTTGAGCCTGAGAAGGCATTGATTTTGGCATCTCTTGCCAACAACAAACAACTCACCCCCACAAATTATCTAGCATGGTCAACCCAAACAAAATTGTTCCTTACTGGCCATGGCCTTTTCGGCTATCTGGATGGTTCTATCTTGAGCCCTCCACCAACCATTGTCCACCAAAATGCTACTGTTTCCAACAAAGCCTTTCATTCATGGGAACGACAAGATAATCTTGTGCATGGTGCGTTGATTGGCACGCTTTCGGATCATATCATGAATCTTATTACTCAAGAGAAAAGTTACAAAGCTGCTTGGGACATACTTAAGCAGACCTATTCAAACACATCTCAAGGTCACAAGAAACAACTCAAGGCGAAATTGCAAGCAACGAATAAAGGAGACAAATCGAACACTGAATATATGCAAATTATGAAAGCATCGACTGACCTACTTGCTTCGCTTCAGTCTCTTGTCAATCATGAAGACTTTACGGAGTATGCATGTTTTAAAAGGTCTCGACTCTTCATACCAATATGTGATTGATGGTGTGAACAACAGAGAGACACCGATTTCTTATCACAAACTCCATGAGCGTCTCATTCTAAAAGAAATGGATCTAAAGACAGAGAGCATAAGCGACGATGCACCGACTTCTACTCTTGTTAATGAAACAAAACCTGGAAAGAAGAAGGGAGTGTAGAACATTGCATCCTCTAATGAGCCGCCAAACCAGTCCAACACACCACAACAAAATTGGTTTCAGTCAACCTCGTCCCAAAACACACCCCAAACCCATCCACAAAGCCAACAAAATCAAAATCTGTCCAAGCATTTTAAAGGAAAATGGCAATACTGCTTCAACTAAGGACATGTTATGTCTCACCGTGTCAAACTCAAAGCTGATCAACCCAACTTTGTGCCGCCCACCAGAAATCGGTTTCCATCAAACACACCACAAGCCAACATCCTCTACCAAAACTCGGCACCATCCCAATGGCTTATGGATTCGAACTCCACCAACCACATCACCCACGACATAAACACCCTCTCCCTTCACAATGATTACACAAGCCCGAATCAGCTTTATGTGGGGAATGGCACAAGTTTAACGATTTCTAAAACCGGATCTTTTTCAATTAATTCGTTTGATCATAATTTCCAATTTTCTAATGTCTTATATGTTCCAAATATTTCAAAAAATATCATCTCAGTTTCAAAAAATTTGATGGTTAATTCAAATCCTACCCACTCAAATTCTACCCAACCACCCGCCGTTGTTCAACAAAACCCAAACCCATTAATCTCACACACGGCTCACAAAGAAAATCTCAACCCACCTCTTTCGCTTTCACCCAATCAAAATCAAAACACATCTTCATCAAATTTCGGGACAAATTCAACAATTAATTTGGACCAATCACAATAAAACCCTATCCTCCCCAAATCCAATTCTTCAGCTGTCCCACCAACAAAACCTTGTTCCAAAACCTGGAATAATAACCCGTTCCAAATATAATATCTTCAAGCCTATTAACAAATTCAACCTCCATACCCAAAAAAGCAGAACATTTGGGAACTAAAATCAATTACTCAGGCATTAAAAAATCCGGATCGTGAGCTACAATGGAGGATAAGTTTAGAGCACTCTGTTCGAACGCAACTTGGGTTCTAGTTCCACCTAATCCAACGCAAAATATCGTCGGTTGCAAGTGGATCTATCGACTCAAGTATCTTCCAGACGACACTCTAGATCGATACAAAGCTTGCCTTGTTGCAAAAGGCTTTCATCAAAGTCTGGGATGTGATTACACTAAAACTTTCAATCCCATCATCAAAACTATTTTGATCAGTTCGTGTTGTTCTTACAATTGCAATCCAACGTTGGTGGCCTCTACGACAACTCGATACCAATAATGCCTTCCTCCAAGGAACACTACATGAAGATGTCTATGTTGAGTACCCCCCCCCCCCCCTTCCCCGCGAGTTTGTCAACAAGGATTATCAAACGCATGTCTGCAAGCTCAAGAAAGCACTTTATGGACTGAAACATGTTTCTAGGGCATGGTACAAGGAACTTAAAAATCATCTTCTGTCTCTTGGGTTTCAAAATTCAGTTTCAGATACGACTTATTTATATTGAAATCCAAGTGTGCACTAATCTATTTGTTAGGGTACGTGGACGACATAATCATCACAAGTTCCTCCACGGAGTTGGTCGATCGGCTCATTGCCAATCTAGGCCGAAAATTTTCATTAAAAGATCTCGGCAGCCTGACATATATAGTTTCTAGGTGTGGAGGTGCTTCCTCGTCCGGACGACATCGTTCTATCTCAACGGAAATATGTGCATGATCTTCTTATTAAAACTGGTGTGGATACTGCAAAACCAGTTTCAACACCACTCTCGGTTTCACCTCCTCTTGTCCGTGATGGTGGCGGTGACCCGGTCCAATCTCTGACCAGCTATCGCATGATTATCAGCAGCTTACAATACCTTTACTTGACAAGGAACGATGTTGCATATGTTGTCAATAAGCTAAGTCAATTCATGCAGTCACCTAAAAGTGTGCATTGGGTGGCTCTTAAACTACTGCTTCGATACTTGGCCGGTTCACTCAACTACGAGATCAAGATATCCAAAAACTCAATGATTGTCCTCCATGCTTTTTCCGACGCATATTGGACGGGTGACAAAGATGACTATGTTTCCATAAGTGACCACATAGTTTACATTGGTACGTACCATGCCGGTCTCTTGGACTTCTCGCAAACAAAAGAGTGTCGCCAAGTCTTCTACAAAGGCCGAATACAAAGCGCTAGCTGATGCCACTTCTGAACTAGTATAGGTGCAATCCCTGATATCAGAACTTGGCTATACATACAATGGGAAGCCGGTCCTCTTCTATGACAACTTGGGCGCCACTAGCCCAAGCTCTGACCCGGTATTCCACTCCCGTATGAAATACATTGCAATTGCTTTTCATTTCGTCCGGGAACAAGTACAAAATGTCAAGTTAACTGTCTCCCATATCTCTACAAAAGATTAGCTAGCAGACATTCTTACAAAACCATTGCTCAAGCCGAGGTTTCAAGAACTGATTTCCAAGCTTCGACTCTCAATAGATTGTCTCACTTGAGGGGGAATATTGATAGTATATTTTAATTGATTGTTTATCTTTACTTAATATTATCTCTAAATACTTGATTAGGTTTCTTGTTAGAATCTTCTAGTTACGTTAAACTAGCCAGTTGTTATTATTAGATAAGAGCTTATCTCTCATGAGATTATCTTGTATAAATAATCACCTTCTCCATTAATGAAAGTACCCACTTTTGCATATTATTTCTCTATAAGTAGAAGCTAGTTTATGTTTGGTTTTGATCTCTTTTTTTTTAAAGAATTGTACCACCCGTAGTCATGTTTTCCTTATGTGTGGTTCTTTTGTTAACATGTCTGGTCATTTCATGACTTCCGTTTTTTTTACAGTCGTTCGAACTGCCAAGTTTGTTCCATACTCCGAATTTTTATCCCTTAAAAAAACTAATATGTTTATTTGTTAATCTATTGTTATTGGTAGGCACTAGGCAGGAAGTCACCTGTATAATATGACATATTTCATTTAACCACTTGTATTTTCAATAATTACTAAAAATCATCCATATTACATGCTTCGTTAGTTTTTCACAACCCAAAACTCAGATTGTTTAATTACGTCCGAAAAGAGTGACATGACACCTTATATTTTAATTGTTTTTTTAAACTTGCCACATCTTTAAATCACCATAGTGACATGGCCCCAAGCCCCCCCCCTCTCCTTCCCCGTCGTCTCGCGCCTCACCATCTACTTCCGATCCTCGTCCTCCTCCCTCCTTCGCCTCCTCCTCTCCTCGCTGAAGCACTGGCCGTCTCTCTCCCACCTAAAGCTCGTCTGATGGCACCAGCGACAGCCTGTCCCCGTCGGCACCAATTTTCTCCCCCTTTTCGAACGCTTCCACCACCACGGCCGGGCGCTCAGCTCCCTCGACCTCTCCGCCTTCTATTGTTGGTCGGAAGATCTCCCCTTTGCGCTCGAAGCCTTCCCTGGCGTCGGCCTAGGCCTCCTCCGACTCGATTTGATGAACATGTCGTTCGCCTAGGGTTTCAAATCGTTCGAGATTCGTGCGATTGTGAAAACTTGCCCTAATCTCCGCGAATTCCGCGTCACACACTCCTCGCGATCTCCTCCAATTGTAAGAACCTCTGCGTTCTCCACCTCACTGATATCTCCGCCAACACCAAGGAAGCGGGATCGGAATAGGAATCGGCGGTGTAGAAGGCGTGGATCAGGGCGTGGAGAGGAGGCTTGCTTCACGACGCTAGGTCTGATTGAGTTCTTCGTCGGATTAGGGTTTATAGAGGAATTGAGGCTAGATGTTTGTACAATGAGAGGCTTATTTGTCGATATGTGTTTGATGTGGAAAGCTTTAAAAAACAATTAAAATTTGAGGGGCCCTATCACTCTTTTTGGACGGAATCAAACGGATCCGAGTTTTGGCTGGTGAAAAACTAACAAAACTATAATATGGGTGATTTTCAGTAATTACTAAAAATACGGGTAGTTAAATAAAATATACTCCCTCCGTTCCAATATATATGGGGTTTTAGGCTTGTGCACACATATTAAGAAAATTTTTACTTTTGCTTTAAAACAAATAAATATCTCTCTTTTTACTTGAAAAGTCAATTTTAATTACTTGAAAATAGTGTCATCCTCATTTCAATTGGGTAGAATTTCTTAGATTGACAATTACCAAGAAAGACAACCATAAATATAATCAAAACCCCATATATTGTGGGACAACAAATTTGGGCTAAAAACCCATACAATATGGGACGAAGAAAGTATTATATTATAGTATTGATTTTCAGGAATCTTTTTCCAAAGTAGGCTTAAGAAGTTAAAAAATTCTTGAAATAGGCTCAGCCGAAGAATATTGTCCAATATAGGCTGGGTTTTTAGGCTCGGGATAAGTCGCTATATTGTTGAACGGTTTAAATAGAGTAGGTCGCTATATGTGCCAGCGACTCTCACTTTTGAATTGAAATAAGTAATTTTAAATAGAAAAGGCATCTAAGCTATGATTGTGGGCGGCATTAGCGGGGTAATTGCATTTTTTTCCCATCTCACTAGTTTTAATATTTGTTTTGTTTCGTTTCTTAAATATATCTTAATTTGATATATAATTATAAACTATTATTTTTTTCACTTATCGAAACTTATTGTTAATATCATTTTTACTGAAATGTTAACTTCCAATTAAACATTTTAATCATGTGGTCAATCCGATCCGACCGAAAATCCACTACAACCCGACTCGATTGATCTATGACCCATAAAGAAACCGAACCTGATTTAAACAGAACTCGAAATGACCGAACCCGAACCGCCCAACCCGACCCGAATGATTGGTCTAAATGCCACATATATAATTAATTTATAGAACTTATATTTTTATTTATCTTTTTTTCATAATTATTTAAAATATTAAGTTTTGCCAATTAATTTAATTCATAATGTCAATAAAATAATTATTATATTCAATGATAAGGATATGACAACTTTTATAGTTTTGTGGTTTTTAATATTTTTCAAAGTTTTATATGTCAAATATTTAGATTATTTGTAGACTTGTCAATCAAGTCGGGTCGAGCGAGTTCGGGTTCGAGTTAAGTTTAAATCGGGTTCAATTTCATTAAGAGTCACGGACAATCGGGTCGGGTTGTTGCGGGTTTTCGGTTGGGTTTTCGGTATAAAAGGGATCGGGTTTCGGGTTTTATCGGGTTCGGTTTATTTTGGTTTTCGGGTTCAAATTTTCGAGTCTTGACCCTTAAATTATCGGATGGTTCAAGTCGAATTTGCGGGTAGGTCAACTTTTGACAACTCTAATTATTTATCACGGATGATTGATATATTTCCAAACTTTTTATTATTAATATCTTATTTAAGGAAATTTGTACAATGTATGTGATATTAATAATAACTTTTTTTGAAATATATCAATCATTCATGATAAATCATATAAATTTTTAATATTAAGATTTTTGTATAAATATTTAAAATCAGAAAAATTAAAAAAAAATTCATATTCTTAAATGATATTTCTAATTAGAAAATAAATTTTTAACTTGTAAACCCCTTATCTTATTAAAAAAAAATTAGGTTCTAATTATATATCGAACTAAGACATATTGAAGAGTTTAAATAAATTATTGTTAAATTGGCCAGCAATGTTGTCCGAACCTAACAATCCAGCCTATTCTAGGCAATGTTTTTTGATCGAGCGTGTTTCAAGAAACATTTTACTTTTTAAGCCTACATTGGAAAAAAATTCGATTTTCAGCCAATTCCTCTAATATAAATTATGCGGTCGGACGGGTAGGGGTGTTGAGAAACAATGGGCGGAGTTAAAGACGAGGTGTTGGAGAGGAGATCTCCGTCCCCGTACATTCCCCCAGATGCCGTCATGTCGGATGTGATTTTCAAGGAATCAGGGTTCGGTTTTCTCATCGGAAATGTGGCGGGCTTCGCCTACCATCCGATCTTCTGCAACAAATCCGGATGCGGATTCTCACCCTCCCTCATACCTCGTCTGAGATACAGCCTCACCAAGGCGCCACTCACCGGCAGCAAGTTTGCCTATTGGTTTGGCCTCCGTGCTTTCGTCGAGCACACCACGGCCGCTATTCGCAACAAAGCCGACCCTCTCAATTCCTTCGTCTCCGGCGCCGTCGTTGCCGGACTCGCCGCTCGCCACCGTGGCCCCATCGCCGCATCCGCCGCATCCCTCCTCTTAGGCTCTTGCTTTGCGCTTTTCGATGCAGGCTGCGACCGCTACTACTACCAGAAAGCCGACTCGAGATCCGATTGCATCGGTTAGGGTTTTGAATTCGGGGCTTTTAGATGGATAGATAGATGCGTCTAGGTCCTTTAAATTTTTTTTTAATCTTCCTACAATTATCGGAGTAGCCTTCTTTTGCTTAGATTGCCATATTGAAATTAATAAATTGGTATGTGTGATTTCTTATTGCAATTTGAATGCGAAATTTGCTCCACTTGGACTGTACAAATCACAAGGAAACGCAAACCAGATAAAAGTGTCCAAGTGGTTGTGACAATTGCCAAAGATGTAGTCTTGTTGACTGTTTCTTTCGATAGCAAGCTGCATTCTTGGGCATATTTGTGAATGGAGAAAACCAGATTTCCATGAGAGGAAATTGCCCTGGTAGAAAGAACACTGAATGTTAGATCTCAATGAGACAAACCCCTTAGACGACAATTCCCCAATTGAGTCGATCTCAAAAGAGACTCTCCAACGATTCCAATGCCAATGTATATTTTTCTTCCTTAACCTTCTTTGATATTAGACTATTTTTTAAACAAAATAAACACAGTTATACTGATTATCTTGCAAAAGATCCTAATGCTCCTTTTAACTAGCATGTGTTTACTTTGGCACATTTTACCCTTTTACCACCCCTCTTTAAAACAACCTTGTCCTCAAGGTTGCATCCATTTAAAATTGAGTTGGGATTGGGTGGATTGTGCAAGGACAAATAAATGCATCTTGATCCATTTCTTGAATGTCCCCTCTCTTTGGTGAGTTAGCTGATCATTGATCTTGAAATTAGCCTGAGCATTCACCAATTTCGGCTTAAGCTTCCCTTTTTCTAGTGAAATGCCACCTTCACAGTTGATAGACAAAGGCGACAATTCAGTCGGGGTCTGAAACTCTATCTCCATCTCTTTAATATTTGCAAACTCTGGAGGTCAAGGAGAACGACATAAGAGTGCTACCATTCGATCATGATGATTCTCTCCAACAAGCAACTTATCACCATGTTTACACAGTCTACTAACGATCACATAAACCAACTGTCCAATACTTATAAATTAAATAATAACTAGTCTTGTGTAGTCATCCGTCCCTGAATACCAATCCCGGATTATAATCCTAAGCCTATGCTTTCCGTGTCTCTTCATGATAATCCCCAGGTTGAATGGTGAAAACGGTGGAGGTTCCACAAGTGGATATGAATTCAAGCTATTGTCCTCAACATGTCTTTCATTCTTGAGTATAAGTTCCCTTGCCAAGCTATTGTCCTCAAGGCTGTGTATGGACTCGAAAATGGACATCAAGGATGAGATTTGATCAAACCGACAGTCACCAGGGTCATTGTCAGTGACATCTACATTACTGCTTAAGACAGCGTAGGGAACAAAAAGAGAGAACGTTGAAAAAATTTATTGAGTATTTAGGAGTGAAGTTTGGTGGTTAAGGCGGTATTTCTTGCGATGGTATCGAAGGGCTCGATTTCTCAGTCGACAAATTGGAAAACTTGGAGGTGGAAGAAGACTTATGTCCATCTAGGCTATTTCGCTAATAATGAAGTCAGACCATGGTGTTTGGCCCAGATGGTCAATTGGAAGCCGAAACCTTGAGTGTATAAGAGCATAATTTGGTGGATGTTGTGGCGGTTTCGCCGGTAGTAAAGAGCTTGTCTATTGGTAAAGAGTCAAATTCTGAAGGCTGAATGCAATGGTCCTTTGAAGGATGATTTAGATGAGTAATTGGGCCAAATTGATAAGCCCAAGCGTACTAGTAAGGGCCCAAACCTTTGCGGCTGCTTATCCCATTTTCTGAAACCCTCAAATGAGTTATTGGGCCAGGAGAGTGGGTCAAGTGTATTTTTATTCAACCTGGATTTGAACCCACACTTTAGCCATTCCCATCACTAATAGGAAGACATGTTCATGTCCTTCGAACCTTACAGCCCAAACAACCTTTACTGAACAAAAGGCTTTTGATTTCGGATCTGAACAAACTCCTTCCTCAACAAGCCCCCCCCCCCCAACGCGCTGTGACGCGCCCCTTTCTTTTCCACTCTTTCCCTTGACTTTGCCGGCCCTAGCTACCCCCTTTGGGTTTTTTTTCTTCCATCCTCTTTGATTCCTCGCATGTTTGTCTTCTTCCCCTTTTGTAAATCCGCCTCTACCTATGTGATTCTGGTGCTGTTTGTGCAGTATCCCCCCTGATTCGTAGATGCTTCTTTCATGATTTCCTCCTTTTCTGTAAAACTTTTGGATTTCTGGAATCTCTTGATCTGTGCTATGGATCAGAGATTGTCTTGGTTTCCCTTAACCCTAGTCGTTCCTGGTGCCGATCTGAAACTTACCTTGGTATCTCTCGACGAGATCTCATTTGGTTGGCCTGTTATTGTGTCTTTCCTCTGTGGGATCTAGTTTTGACATTTGCTCTGATGGTGCTCGTTTGGTTTGCCTGTTGGTGGCTGTCATTGTGGGCATGGGATCTCTCTTTATTTGAGAGATTTGCGGCTCTGTGGCGTCCGGATCTTTGGCTTCTTTGGTTGGGAACGACTTGCTCGTTCCTTTTCTACTCTTGGAACTCGGTATCTACAGGTTATGCCATTTCTTTCCCTTTTTCTCTCATTTTATTTGGTTTGTTGTTGTTGTTTCTGCAAACGTCTCTCTGCTGGCTTCGGTTGGGATATCTTCTCTCTTGTGTGGGATTTATTTCCATCAAGATTGAGAACTTATCCTTGCGGTTGCCTTTAGGGAATGAACACTATTATCCTGAAACCTTTATGAACCCTTATTTCACAAGTATAATGAAATTGGATCCTTATATGAGTTTGAATCGTGGATTCTCTCGTATTCTGATTTTATTTGTTACTTATGAATGTGCTTGCTCGCTTATCCTCAATCTTGGTGTGAGTTGGGTGCAGTTTTTGTGCTGCGGACTATTCAACCGATTCATTCCTACAATTGATCATGGTAATTGCACTGTTCTTCATTGGCCTTTTGGATTTTGAGGATTGAATTTCATATCTCAGGTGACTTATCTCTAAACCCTAGTTTTTGGATTTGGCTTCCTGTATTAATGCTTATGTGCTACAATGTGCAATTTTTTATGATCATTTCAATTCAAAAGCTCTCGGGTATGAATGGTGTCAAAATATCTGCTATTTTCTCTCTTGTGGCCTTAAATTTTTCTGGTGTCTCACTTTCACCTTCCTCCAACAGGGGGATATAAATAATCAATTTTGGCTTAGTTGGCCTTGGGATGATTTCGGTTCTTGTTAATCATCCATATATGTTCATGAATTGGCAGCAAGTGCTCCCATCTTCATAGCTTTTATTAAGTTATGTTGTGGTTGAGGAGTTGTTACCTTCATTGTCTCAGATTTGCATAAAAATTATTGCCTACAAACTTATTCTTCTTTTAGTTGGGGTTTGGCCTTGGCTCTTGTATCTTGTGGGTATAGTTGTAGCTTGGGTCTTCCTGCTGATTGAGGAATTAACCCTTTTCTATGAGGATAATTGGATGCTTCATTGTTTTAATGAACATCTTCTGAGAAAAAATGCATTACCACACTCTCGTATCATTATATTCCATGATGGCCAATTTTATAATTTACTGTTCACCATCCTGTTGTTAAATTATTTCCTTCATGCATACCTTAATTCTCTAATCTTATTACCTCACAATCTAAATGTAATTTGTTTTGAGTATTTCAATATTTTTTCTTCCTGGGTTCTCTTATGTTCCTCTTTTGAGATTTTGCTTGGAACATTAAGAACTTTAGATGACAGAGCTAAGTTTAAAGGGTGCATTTCTCAAGTTGGTATTTATTGTCTTTGGTATCCTGTTGACTGTTATGTTTTCAGTCTATGCAAATTTCTTTACTTAACTTGCTTGCTAGTTACTATAGTAATTCTTAATGTGCACTACCATTTGGTTTTAAATCTTAATAGTCATATCAAATATGCTGGCAGCTTTCTAATGGTTCATTTAGAGGTGCAACCACTTCCTCTTCCTAAATCTCTTGCATTAAATTTTCTCATTATGAGAAGTTACTGTTCAAAGTTTACTTATTCACTCATTTATGATTCAAATATCTACTTCTGCAACCCCAATTTCTATATCCTCTCTACTTTAACAATTTGCTATCTGTTACTTCATTTAATGTTATTCTCATATTCTCTTAGTTCATTAAATTCATCTCATCATTTATCTTCTTCATCTCTAGGCTTCTTTATCACTCGGTTTGTTCTATTTAAAGGACCCCTCCCTCTCCTCAATAATCATCTCCTATCACTTTCAGTTTTCCAAAGGGTCCATTTCCTCGAGCACAATAAGAATTCCCAAACCATGTCTGATTCCTTTTCTTATCAGGATGCTCTTGTCAACTTCCCTGTTCTGCCTGCCCTTCCTTCTTCCATGGAAGTTGAGGCTATTCCTGTGGAGGTTCTCTTCTATGAAAATAACACAAACCTTGTTATTCCTGCTATCCTTGTTGTTAGTCCATCTAGACCCCTATCTGCTCATGAGGTTCTGTCTCACTCTTCTGATGAGCAGGCTCCTCCAATTCCTGATATGGTGTTTACCCTTCAAACAATATCCTCCAGCCTAACATAATTCATGGGGGGTTACCTCTACCAAATCCTATTGCTATCCCTTCTGTGCAAAAGTACTTGCATGAACTCATGCATTACACTATCCTTCTGAAAATGATTGAAGAACCTGTCTCTACCACTCTTATCATTGGGAAAATGAAAGAGGCTTGGAAAGATTTGGCTAAGGGAGAAATACTGTTTCAGGAATTCTCTAATTTCTGGCTTCTTTTCAAATTTGCCAATAGGGAGTCCAGGGACTTGGTTTTTAGTAAGAGGCCTTTTCATGTCCAAGGAAAATTGGTGGCTATTTACCCTTTCTATCCTGAGTTCAATCCCTCAAATGATGAGGTCATTAGGGCTGATGTTTGGGCAAGAATTCCATCCCTGCCTTACTATCTGTTCACCCCCTCTGCAATTGACCTTATTCTAAGAGATAACCTTATTGGAGACTTCATCAGACTTGATGAGGTTTCTAACTCCAAAAACAAAATGAAGTTCTGTAGAGTCTTTGTTAACACTGATGTCTCGATCCCTCTTAAGGGTAGCCTTAAGGTTCTGGCCTATGATAATTCTGAGATAACCTTGAAGGTGTGGTATGAGTCTGTTTCTCCTGGGTGTGGTTGTTGTGGGGAGCCTGATCATTCCTTTGATGAGTGTCCCCTCAATAATATCAAGCCAAGGAAGCTTAAGCTGTCTGTGGCTGACAATACTGATGATGTTGCACTTATTCAGTAGACTAGGATGAAGTTGCATGGCAACTTGGTGGGTAAAACTGTCACCTCCAAAGCCCCTACTGGTATTACTTTTGTCAGATCAAATGTCTTGAATCCTCTGCAACCTCTTAATATGGTTCCACCAGTCAATGGAAATCTTGTAGTGCATCCTCCTTTGGATGTTGTGATGCAGCCTGGTCCCTTACCTGCTATGAGCTCTTTGGCTCCTGTCATGGCTTATGACATGTTCCCCTCTTTAGACCCTAATGCCTTTCCTGATCCAGTCATGGCCATGCATGCAAGAGAACAGATGGCCTATGCTTTATCTGCCATGAATATGCCCTGCCCTTAGACAATGATGATCCCTCCTTATGTTTGTGCCTCTCCTCTTGGCCCTGTTGGTTTGGGGATTGGTCATGCTCCAAACCCTTTAATTCCTCAGCTGGCTTACTTGGGGACGATTGGTATTAACATGGGGACTGAGTCTGCGCATTCACAACTAAGAAGGCAATTGACTGATGTTCAGATTAAGGTTGCTGAGGAGAGTTCTTCTGACTCTCCTAAGCGCAAGGAGGTTGATATAATGAATGATAAATCTGCTGCAGCTTCTACCTCCTCAAAGAAGCCTAAAAGGACCCGTGGCAAAAAGAATCAGCATGTTAATGATTAGTGCTCAACAACTTCTATGTGCTAGCCCTTGTGAAATACCATCTTATTTCTTTGTTTGTTATGCTGTACTTTGCTCTGTTTCAATTTCCAGAAGATGTTTGCTCTGTTTATCAAATCCATGGATGTTCCATGGTAATTTTCCCCAGATTCGGTTGGTTTCAAATGTTGTTTTTTGGAATGTTTGTAAGACTGGTAGCACTTGTTTAATACCTATCTTTGGTATTTGCAGTTATGTGAAATATAATATAATGTTTGCCTACTATTATTTGTGTGCAAATCTTTGCATATCTCTTACTGGTCAAAATTTTCATACCATTGAGAACTTTTTTATTGGTTTCACATTCTAGATTGTGTATTTTCTGGTTCATGGTGGTAAGACTGTTTATAATCTGCTCCTTTTATTTTTATCTCTTTTTGATAACTTTGGTGTGTTTCTTTATTCTGCTATCTTTGTTTTTAATATGTTGGGCTTGTTGATTAGCTGCTTCTCCAGGGTATGGTTGTCCATATCAGGTATGGCCTTCTTCTTTATAACTTCAAACTTTGATGCCCTGGTTCTTGGCATGTTGCAAGAGTTCCTGTGGGTGTGTGACCTGGTTCTCACACCTTTGGTTGAGTTCTTCATCATGTTGTTGATCAGGGGAGGCATGAAATCTGACCCTGAAACTTATCCTACAACAACATTGACTATCATCTATAAATACTACTGTCTATCACATCTCTTTTGGTATGAAGTGTTGAATTTAGTGCAAGTTCTTCCCATTTCATATTCCCTTGAGGTGGCTGTTTATCAGCTTCAGTATAACAAAATGACATTGAAATATTGGTGTGCAGCTTCTATGATACCTTTTATCCTTCTGGCTGTTATTTCAATACAAATACTCATTTGTTTGCCCTCGCTTGAGCTGGTAGACTTAGTTGAGATATTGTTATTCCGGCTGAATAGGAATTTTTATACACTTGGTGATGAACATTATTCTGGAAATTCTGCAGTTAAGCATGTTCTGAAAGTGTTAAGATTTAAATTGGGCACTCATGTGTTTTTCTATCCCTCTTGTTTTCTTACACTAAGTTCTATGTTGCAATATCCGAAGTTAACCTACAGGTTGTCTTGTCCTAATTTGCGTATTTCTTGCAGGATTCTGAAGTCCAAAATTTTATGCTTTTATCTTCTAAATTCTTTAACTTACTACAGTTACCTCTCTTGTGGTGATATTGGTGTGTATCTCAGGTTATGGGGCTTCTTGCTTGCTGTGGGCATGCCTCTTGCTGATTTGTGGCACCAGTGGCGTTACTATGTTATTTTGAATCATTGTGTACTTAATACAGAAATATTATTCCTATTTATGGTTAACATGGTTTGTATTTGGAAAAAAAAGGATATTGTTGTATTTAAATGAGACCTCTCTTTACACTACTTGTTATATGTTCTTAGGTTCTATCTACAGAAACGTTGTATGGTTGACTTTATATTACAAAACTTATTATTTTCAATCTACAAGTGTGTGTCTTTCACAAGGTTTTTTATGAGTATCGCCTATTGGAATGTAAGGGGTGTGCGGAGACCTAATTTCTGGGAAGAAATTGGATTTATTAGAAAGGCAAACAAATTAAATTTCCTTTGTCTTGCTGAAACTAAGACTGAACTTGAACCTCCGATAAGCTTGTTGAGAAAATGTGGTTTTCAAGATAACATTAGTTGCCCAAGTATTGGCACTAAAGGTGGACTTTGGTTACTGATTTGTCAAAACTCTTTTACCAAATCATGTCAGCTTTTTCTTAAATTTACGAATGTAATCATACTTAAATATGGAAACAACAATCTTAATTTCTTAATTATATTTATTTATGCCCCTTATCGGGGTGAACTAAAGGACTGCTTTTGGAATTCTTTGGCCCAAATAGTAGAAACAACAAATCTGCCTTTTATTTTAGTCGGTGATATGAATGAAATATGTCAGAGTTCGGAGAAATTTGGTGGCTTGGTTCCATCACAATCAAGATTTTTGAGACTTTTGAAATTTAAAGCTGATTTTGATTTGTGTGAGGCGTCTTGCTCGGGTTTTTCTTTTACTTGGCGCAGGAGTTCTTGCGCCTCGGTAAATACCTTTGAAAAACTGGATAGGATCCTTATTCAACAATCTTTACTACAAACATTCCCAAACATTACTGTTCAACATCATCCTTTCACGACTTCGGACCATTGTCTTATTACTTTCAGTCTCTCTAAAGATAGAGTTTTTCGTAAGTTTCCTTTCAGGTTTGAAAATGCTTGGCTGCAAAATCCAGCCTATGAAAAGTTAGTTACAAAAGTTTGGCATTATAGTCTTGATGGTTCTGCTATGTTTCGGATCTTCATGAAAATGCAACTCTTAAAGAAGTATTCAAAGGTATGGGCAAAACAGTATATCAATAATAATTATGAACAGCTTAAAATATCGGAAGGCCAATTACAATCATTACAGAATGATCTTTTATTTGATCTGGCAATTGTCGGCATTGTCACAAAATTGCAGAGACACTTGAATAAATATAATATGCTTCTTCAATTCCAAAATGATTTCTGGAAGCAACGCGCAAAAGTTAAACATATGCAAAACATTGATAAAAATACCAAATATTTTCAATCGGTATCCAAAATATGATCTTATAAACAACATATTTTAAGTTTCGAAACTAGCTCTGGCACAATACTTTATGACCACGAGATGATTTCAAAACAAATATTTGAAGAAATGCGTTCCAAGTTTCAGAAAAATCGAGTTTGTGCTTTGGACGTACAAGATTTGGATTGTATTCCTGAACTTGTAACTCCGCAGGAAAATTTAGAACTTTGTAAATTCCCGTCTGCAACTGAAATTAAAAATGCCATCTTTGATATGCCCGCGGACAAAACACCGGGTCCTGATGGGTATACTGCTGAGTTTTTTCAACATTATTGGTCAACTGTTGGTTCATCTGTCATCTTAGCGGTTAATGCTTTCTTTCACTCAGGACATATGTTACGATCTATTAACAAAACTTTTATTACTCTAATTCCAAAAGTAGACAACCCCCAGAAAATAGGACATTTCAGACCTATAAGCCTCTGCAATACAATATACAAAGTTATAACAAAAATCCTAGCAAATCGAATTTCTGATATATTACAAAGAATTATTCACCCTCTGCAGGGAGCGTTTGTCAACGGAAGATTAATTCAGGACAACATTCTTATAGCACATGAGATTTTTCACTCTTTCCATAAAAACAAATCGATATCAAACGCATGGATGGCTGTTAAAATTGATATGGAAAAGGCATATGATAAACTTGACTGGAACTTCATTAGGCAGATTCTCCTAAAATTTGGTTTCTGTAGCCACTGGGTTAACTTAGTTATGACTTGTATTTCTACTACCTCATCTTCAATTCTTGTTAACAATGAGCCGGGACCGGAATTTTTCCCTTCTTGTGGAATCCGTCAGGGCGATCCACTATCCCCTTTCATTTTTTTAATAGCAATGGAATATCTTGCGAGATCATTACATAATGAGTTCTTACGATCAAATCCACATGTAGGTATTCAACTAGTTAAAATGGGACCAGGATTCCCTTCCTAAGCTTTGCGGATGATACTATAATTTTTGCAAATGCATCCCAGACAAATATGTTATTTATTAGAAATTTCCTTTCTTCATTTTCACGCATTTTGGGTCTCTCTATTAATTACCATAAGAGCTCCTTCCAAACGTCTGCAAATATTCCTAGGCCCATTGTTCTTTCTCTAGCAAGTATTTTAAATATACACGTTACTTCGTCTATGAAAAAATATTTGGGTATTCTTGTCCTTAAGGGTAGAGTCCAGAATTCGATGTTCGTGGAAACAACAATGAAATTGAAATCACAATTGTCAAAATGGAAAGTGAATTCAATTTCCCAAGCTGGTAGGACAGTATTAATCCAATCAAATTTATTAGGTTAGGTTAGCTATTTGATGCAAAGTTTTCTGCTTCCGAAAGGAGTTTGGGATGAGATTGACAAGATTAATAAATCTTTCTTTTGGAATAAATTTATTCCTAATCATCACCCTCTTTGTAGTTGGGATAAAATTTGTTCTCCCAAAGAGAATGGGGGTGTTGGCCTTCGTACGGCTCAAAATATGAATATTTCACTTCAAATGAAATTGCTCTGAAAAATTCTAGTGGAACCCGACAATATTTGGGTAAGGATAATCAGAGACAAATATTTAGGTACTCAAGATCTATTTCAATTTCAGAAGAAATCTTGCTCTTGGCAATTTGGCCGTATGCTGCACATTAGGGATACTTTCTTTAAAGGTATTCAATGGATTGTCGGAAATGGTTCGTCTATTAATTTTTGGTCTGACAATTGGGTTGGGAATACAAACCTCCTATGCTATTTTGACAACCACAATCCGGCCTTAAAGGTTGCATCGTTCATTACTCCTTCTAAAACTTGGGATATACAGGCTCTGACAAATGTTTTGCCTCTTGAGATAATTGACAAGATTAAATTGATCCGGATTCCAAGCTCAAATTTTGAAGATCGTATGATTTGGTTGCCTTCGCCTGATGGCTGCTTTTCGGTTCATTCGGCTTTGACTCTAATAAATGAAAACCGAAACTTGGATTTGGTTGGTTTCTCTTGGATTTGGAAGTTGAATATACCTCCTAAAATACAAAATTTTATATGGAAAGCTTGTTCTGATTGTCTTCCTACTACTGATAGATTAAATCGTTTTTATAATTGTGTTCCTAATTGTTGCTCTATGTGTGACGCTGAAAACGAAAATTTGAATCATCTTTTCTTTCATTGTGCATTTACAAAAAAAATGTTTGCAGGCTTGGAAAGGAATGTGTTGTGCTTTCGATCTCATTTCCTCGGGAAGTTTTTATGAAAATCTCATTTAAACATTAAATCTTAATAAGAATAAAGAAATTTTGTGTTTCTTATGGTGGCTCATCTGGAGTCATAGAAATTCTCTTATTTTTAACCCTTCCAGGATAATTCCAAATCGAATGCCTTGTGATGTGGCTTTACCACAGTTTCTTCAATGGGATTCGGCTAATTTCAAACCCAGAAAAAATTATGTTCACAGGCCGAAAAGGAAAAATGGTATTTCTTGGATTAAACCACCTCCTTTATGGGTCAAGCTTAATTTGATGCTTCCAAACAGAAAAATTCTGCTACTTTTGCAAGTTTTATTCTTAGGGATCATGCAAGTTCTATTCTTGGATGCGATAGGGTCTCTCTGCAACCAATGTCAATTTTAAAAGCAGAGGCGTTTGCACTTCTTGAAGGTTTAAAATTCGTACGAAATTTATCTATTACTAAATTAATTATTGAAGGGGATAATTTGGTTCTTATTAATTCTTTAAAAAATACTTGGAAAGTGCCATGGGAGATATACACAATTATTCAAGATATCCGAAATTTGGTATCAGGGGTTCCTGAGGTAGTTTTTTTCCCATTGTTTTATGGAGGCTAATTCGGCCGCAGACTTCCTTGCTAGAAGGCATGTCAATATCCCTCATCTTCGTCTCGTCATTGATTACTCGTGCCGGGATGTGTGTTCTCAAGAAGTTTCTTTAGAAAGGTTAAGACTATTGTTTCGTCTTCAACCTTTAGTATTTTCATTTTTCAAGATCATCCGCAGTGATGAGTTAGGTTGGCCTTGTAATGTAGGGGCGGCCTAATGTTTGCCTTGTAATGAGCTGGTAGCTCATTTTCAAAAAAAAAACAAGCAGCCCCCCCCTCCCCCCGCACTCTCAAACGCGTTCGATCTTTCAAACCCTTTACAAAGAAGGTCGAAAATTTTCGACCGTCACCACCACCACCGCACCTGCTTCGTCTAGGTACCAGATCCAACCAGGTGATTCGCCCTCCTCCCGTCTACCACCATCACCACCACGTCTACGGGGCTCGGCGAGCCGCCTCCTCCGTCAACTTGAATTGAAGTTCGGCGCCTCCTCCGTCCTCCTCCCTAGAATTTCACCCAAACTTTAAATATTCATCAAGGACCAATTAAACTCATAAATTAACAAACCATCAACCTTAAATTCATTACTCAATCCATAACCCAACTCCAATTTGTCTAAAAAATCACAAATCCACCATTTAGGATTTTTTTTATTAGAAAGAAGACTCACCTTCCAAGTGGGCAATAACGTGGACGGAGCAGTGGTGGCGATTGTGGTATGATAATGGCGGGTCGAAACAGAGAGAGGAGGTCGTGTCTCACAAAATTTCACTCATTATTCTTTTGTTCAGTAAAGTCTAAAGAAAATTAATGGAAAATCATAAGGAGCCACTTCCACGTAGGATCGAGCATCATTTCACCATTTACCTTGCGAGAGGTCTAGCATTAGCAATTATAGCGATATATCTATCTCGCACCGCTAGTCCCACCATATTTTAATCTTGTATTTTTTTACTCTCCGCGAAAACCATTTATAAAGTTTTCAGATCTCAAACTCGCTCAATCGAAAGTTCAAAATTTCCAGATCTGAAACTCGCAACTTCTTCTCCGCTTGCCCATCGGGCAAAAATTATCTTGAGTCGTCACCATGCCTAGAGGTGGAGCCACAAATTTTCTCCAAAGGGCACTAAATTCCTCTTGATTAAATTTTTCGTTACAGAAAAAATAATTGTATTTTTCTATATAAAAAATTTATATTTTACTATATAAAAAAACTTTTAAATCAAATTTTTATAATTTTTTTGTATTTAAAAACTTTTTTATGGTGCATGTTGAGTCATTGATCTCGTAATAGACTAATAGTCACTACAACAAAAATGTTTTTTTGCGACCAAATTTTTAGCGAGAAAATTATATTTATCACTAAATGCGGCTTTTGACGAGAAATTTAATAATTTCTCTTTAAATGTGACCTCAGTTTTAGGGAGAAATTTATTTTCCTCGTTAAAATGTTGCTTTGTCGAGGAATTTAATGATTCCTCTTTAAACATGACCTCACTGTTTGTGAGAAACTAGTATGTATTCTCGTACCTTGTATGGGTATTTCTTAAATAAAATATTAATAATAAAATATTTTTAAATATGCTTATTATTCGAGAAAAATAATGATGTGAATTGTTAAATATAATTTTTTATTATGATCCGCGTAAAAAGATCGGATTTTATTAATAAGATTGCTAGTAATATAGGGTTACAAAGATAATACTCATTTAAGATATCTTAGTTAAAAAAACGATTTTATCTAAAAATAAAATAAATATTCTATAATTTGTATGATCGCATAAAAAATATCCTAATGATCTTCCAATCTATTATATCCAATAAAAGATTGTTTAATAATGAGATTTTCTATCCTATATTCTTAAAATATGGATAAGAATTTATCATATCTAAAAATAAAAGATTAATTTTTTTAAAAAAAGGGTGGTGTGGTCCAATCTAAAAGTAACATGTGTTGTTTAATAATTTTTTTAACCTCCGCTTTAGGTTATAGTTATGATGATTTATTTTCCTCGCTAAATGTCGCTTTTGGCGAGGAATTTAATGATTCATCTTTAAATGTGACCTCACATTTAGCAAGAAATTTATTTTCCTCGCTAAATGTCGCTTTTGGCGTTGAATTTAATGATTTATCTATAAATGTGACTTCACTTTTAGTGAGAAATTTATTTTCCTTACTAAATGTGACTTTTAATGAAAAATTTAATGATTTCTCTTAAATGTGACTATATTTTGAGAAAAATTTGAGCCACCACGTTGATTGTGGCGCTACCTTACATTTAAAAATTAATTTTTATTTTTATTAATTTAGTTTTTTCACTTAAATTATTTTCTATCTATTTATGTGGAAAAAAAATTAACTCAAAATTTAATTAAAAATAATGAAAATTATCTATCTTTATATTTTTATCTATTAATGTAAAACATTTATTTTAAATCAAATTTTTATAAAAATAAAATAAAAAATTTCAATATCTAGATATTTACTTGCTCAAATTGAATTTTGATAAAACAAATATTATATTTTTCTTAATTTCCTTTTTAGCTTCTTCATGTAAATATATAAAAACATTATCTTTAAAAAATTTAGTCTTTATTCATATTTTTCATGTTTTCTTATTAATTATCTTTTTAAATTTTTTATTTAATATATTTTCACAGAATTGAATTTTATTAAAAAACTTATAATAATTTACATTATTTTTGCGTTTTTATATATTTTTCAAAAGAGTAATTAAAATATTTTTATTATTTATATTTTTCATAAAAAAATTATCATTAAGCCATCAAAATTATGTTGGACTTACTTTAATGATTTCTGCTTCATCTTACATTATAAGTTTATAAAAAATGTAAAATTATATAAAATACTTATAATAAATAATTTTTATATTAAATTAAAATCATTTATTAAATAAATTAGGTATTAAATCCATATAGTCGTGCATAATACGACGGGTGTAACTAAGTATTTATTCATGTAAAAAATGTTTTACAAAACCGAAATCAACATCTATCTACCCTAATACATTATAAAGCAGAACCCAAGTTTATTGTAAAATTTGCGCCACGTGGCATTTTTGAATAAATTAATGTGAAATTATATTTTAATAAATTTTGTAACAACTTATATTATTCTTGCTATATATACTAAATAGATAACATGTTTATATAAATTTTTATGTATATAATTCTCTATATATGATTATGTATTATTGTACTACAATCGATAACATAATTAAATAATTTTTATATACATAAATACCTATGAGATGATATTTTCCATATTAATTTAATATTTTTATCTCTTAACAAGATTTAGGGCCTTAATATATATTTTTTGATCTTTTAACAAGGCTTGAGCTCCAAGTATAAAATTTATATCTATGTTTGATATATTTTTATGTTGATAAAAAGTTATAATTTATGTTGATGACTAAGATTATATGTAAATGTCAAAAAAATTAAAAAAATTCGAATTTTAATTTTAATTGATAAAATTAGATTTTCTTTATCTTTTTATGCATTTATATTAAAGATTTTTTCTTAAATCAAAGTTTGATAAAAAAATAGAAAAACTTACAAATCTTGAAGAATACTTACTTAAATTGAATTTTGATAAAAATTTACATTACATTTTTCTTAAGCTTTATATTGTATTTTTCATATTTACAAACATTCTTATTATTATAGATTAAAAGATAACAACCCTAATATATAATTTTAATAAATTAATTTTAAAAACTATTTTAATAAATTATATTATGTTTTGTATATCACCTATCCTAATGATTATTATCTTTATAAAAAACCAAGTATTTTATACATATTAGTGTCTAAAAAAATATTATTTAAAAATATTCAATAAAAGGGAAAATTAATATTTTAATAATTTCAATCTAAATTTTGATAATATCTCCACAAATAATGGAAAAATATTTAAAAAATATATTCAATTAAAATATGGAGTACAATCTAAAAAAATAATTAGTCTATTGCATAATTTATTATGATATTATATATAATATATTTAGTATTTTAAATTAATATCGTAGAATTGTATTTTTTTTTAGTAAAATTATTCTGTGAATATCACGGAAATTCAACTAGTGCATGTAATATTTTAAAAACTTTATTTCGTGTAATATTTCCACCGCCATTTTACTTTATTTTGAAGCAGAATCACCTTTTATTTTGCATTAATAATGTAGTATTGATAAACAACGAATTATTCTATCCATAAAAAACAACTGAGTTGGAAAAACTAAACAAAAAGATATATTTAAAAGATAAATACTTTTATCATTTTTGTAACTATCTAATATCTATCCATCTATAACTATATATACTAGTTATATCCGTCGTGCAATACACGACATGACTTGTATTTTAGAATTATTGTTAGACATATTTTCAATAGGATATAATAAATAAGGAAAATTTTAATATAATTAAATATGACCATATTTTTTTTAAAATATAATGATACATAGAAGAAATAAATTTTATACTCACATATTTTAGTTGTTTTATTTTTAGAGTAAAAAAAACTTAAAAATTACATATGATATAAAATCTCAAAACAATCATGACTTATTCATAAATATTGTTTAGAAAATGAAATTCATATATTAGAGATAATGATTACTGAAATAAATTTTTATCTATAAAAAAACCTAATGTATTCATTTTTAAAATATAAAAAATTTATAGAAATTTTATTAAATATTTAGTTATTTTAGATTTTTTTAATTAGAGAGATAATATAAAAAGGAAATAAGAAAGATATATATTGTCATTTTCTATATAAGAGGTAAATATAAAGGAAAAAATAAAAATTAATTCAATGTAAAAGATAAAATAATTTATTTAAATTGAAACTTTTGACATATAATTATCCAAATTAATTCATGAATAGATAAGCTAAGTTTTATCATTTTTTAAACAAAATTCAATTTCAAAAAATATTTTACACAATAAATGGATAAAAATGCATAGATAATATAAAATTTATCATCTCGTAACTTTTAATTTTCTTTATCAAAATTTGATTGAATAAATTTTTATATAAATAGATATATACATAAAGATATTGTAAATTTTATTTTTTAAAATAAATTTTGAATTCCTAACTTTTTATAAATAAATAAATATAAAATTATTTAATTGGAAAATATAAAGTAATATAAATAAATTTTACTTTAAATTTATCTATTTAGTTAGGATATATTTAAATTAGTCAAATAACATGATTCAATGTATCTTGTTAGTTCATTGAATCTCTCCTATCCGTTGTAATTTATTTGCTCCATTTCTTTTATTTTTATAATTTTGTGTATTTTTAATTATTATTTTCCACTACACCTCCCTGACCCCACCCCAACTACTGTAACCTTTGCGGCCGCCACCACCTCCTCTACCCAAATCAAGAAGACAAGAGCTTCAAAACTGTCTCCAATGGCGAATTACTCAACAACAACTCGGTCCCACAAGACAAAAAAATATGTTGTAGCTAATACATCCATGTATTCTAATTCTTGTACATATAAGTGTATCAAACACTAGGGTGTAGCTAGACAAGAACAAAACTGCGTCTATCTCATAATTGGGGTTTGGTGTTATAGGTGAACCGAGCTAAGTGGCCACCCCGGGTTATCCCGGTTTGGAGAAGCTGGCTTGGCCCATTTGTTAGTCTTTGGCCAAAAATTGAAGAAGAGTCGGCTTATTAGTGAAACGCAACGTTTGGTAGCTTCTCCGAGTGACCTAGCTATATAAGGGTTGAGGAGCTTTTAGCGAGCTCACTACTCACGCGGCGCTAACCCTAGAATCCAGAGAAAAGAGAGAGAGGAGAAAGAAAGAGAGAGAGAAAGGAAGAAGAAGAAGATCCTTCCGGTTATTGCTCATCTCCGGGGAGTCTTGGTGTCTAGACGAAGTTCGATTGAGACTTGCAGCCGTGAAAGGGGGCCGAAGCCCTTTCGTTTCTAGAACCCTAACTTTGCTCTTGTTTATGTTCTTAGTTCCTCATCGTCTTTTGATTCTACTGTCTAGCTTTGCCGAGTGTTTGATCTCTTGTACTTGTAACCTTTAAGCTTTGATCTAGTAAAGATGAATGGGACCGGATCTCCCCTGTTGAGTTGCTCCTGATGTAGAGTTCTTTGAACTCGAATCGGGTTACCAATTCCCGTGTCTCTTTGCTTTACTTTGTTTGAATGTTTGTGTGCAAGATCGGTTCGATCCAGATCTGTTGATTACTCGATAATTCTAGGTTGAAACTCGATTACAAAGTGGTATCAGAGCCAGGTTTCCTTTGATAGACTTTTAGATCCTTGTTTTTGTGCTTCCGCTGTTAGATCTGTGTTTCTAAGTCACTGCATTGACCATTCTTGGTTGGGGCAAGGGAATCTTGACAGACGGGTATCGATTTGTATCGATTTAATCCCACTGCCGGTTCCTACAGTAGAGTCTTCTAGGTGTCTAGGATTATTTCTTGCTTTTCTGTTGCTTTAGAACTTCTTACTCTTTTCTGACTCGAATTGTCTGTCCTTACAGGTACCAAAGATGTCTGAAAACTACAGATTAAAGCCCTACGATGGTCACATAGATTGATTATTCCATGTGGAAGCTAAAGATGAGAGCCATATTGACTAAAGAGAAGTGCTATATGGATGTGACAGATAATTGGCATGCTGAATTCTCTGCTGCATGAAGGAAAGAGATTCAAAACCAGGCTCACGCTGCAATAATACTACGTCTTGCTGATGAGGTAGCAAGACAGGTGGTTAGTCATACTGAACCTAAACCACTTTGGGATGCTCTTGATGCAATTTATCTTACCAAATCCATGCCTAGTCTTATCTCCACCTTATGCAAGTTATTTAACTTTAGAATGGACACCTCTTATACCCTCACTGAGAATCTTGATAAGTTTCTTAAGTTGTCCCTATATCTTGAGAGGTTTGACGAAAAAGTTAAGGAAAGCTATAAGGTTGGTATACTATTAAACTCAATCCCCAGTCAGCTTGATGTCTTAAAAGATGTTGTACAATTTGCTAGGGATGATTTAACAGTTGAAAAGATAGTGGAATACCTGACCCAGAAAAATGACTCCCTGAAAGTCTTTAAAATTAAAAATGGTTCTAAAACTGAACAAAAGATCGAGTCTAAGAATGAGGTAATGTTTACCAAGGAAAAGGGTAAGAAATTCCAGAAGAAAAATGATAAGAATCATGGAGAGAAAAATGGTAAAGATATGTCTAGAGTAAAATGTTACTATTGTGAAAAGATAGGACATTACTCTAAAGAATGCCCTAAGAAAACTAGGGATGAGAAAAATAAGAAAAAAGAAAAGGAAATTGTGTCTGTGTTTGAGGAAAGAAACTTCTATTCTCATGAGTTGCTTGCTGTCTCTGATTATGTTAATGACAATGTTTGGATTCTCGACTCTGGGTGTACTATGCATGCTACTCCTCGTAAAACCTATTTCTCTAGTTTTTCTCTGTATGAAGGGGGTGAAGTCATGCTTGGAGATCACACCACCCTTACCATCAAGGGGATTGGATGTGTTCCATTAAAAATGCATGATGGGAAAATTAGTTTTACAGAATGTTAGGTGGGTTCTTAAAGTGAGGAGAAATTTGCTATCTGAATCCATGTTTGATGATTTGAATTGCAAAATAATAACCCATCATGGAGTCAGAGAGGTTGTTAGAAATGATATTGTCTTGATTAAGAGCATTAAAAACGATGGGCTATATCATGTTATTGCTTCTCTTCCTGAATAAAATGTTTCTGTGAAAAAGGACTGTATTGATAAATCCAATCTGTGGCATGACAGACTAGGACATATAGGCAACTCAGGCCTCTTGCATCTGCATAAAAATGGCATAATATCTGAGAATTTGAATGATGTTTCTTTCTGTGAGAATTGTGTGTTTGGTAAAAAGACCAAGCATTCCTTTGCTAAGTCATCTTATGAAGCTAAAGGGCCCCTGGAATATGTCCACTGTAACTTATAGGGGCCTGCTCAAGTACAAACCATTGGAGGCAAAAACTACTTTCTGTCTCTGGTTGATCAGTACTCTAGGAAAGTTTGGGCTTACTTGCTTAAGCACAAAAGTGAGGCCTTTGAGTCATTTAAGAATTGACATGTATTTACTGAAAATCATTCTGATCTTAAACTCAAATGCCTTAAAACTGATAATGGGCTTGAGTTTTGTAACCACACCTTTGATGACTATTACAACAAAAATGGAATAAAAAGACATTTAATTGTGCCATATACCCCACAACAAAATGACACAACTAAAAGAATGAATAGAACTCTTCTTGAAAAGGCTAGATGCATGCTTTTTAGTACTGGGATGAAACCATCCCTATGGGGAGAGGCAGTCACCACTGCAGCTTACCTCATTAATAGGCCCCCTTCCTCTGCTGTGAGTTTTAAAACTCCACAGGAGATGTGGACATGTCAAAAACCTAACATTTCATACTTAAAACCTTTTGGCTGCACTGCATATGTTCATGTCAATCAAGGGAAACTGCAGCCTAGGGCTCTCAAGGCTGTTATGTTAGGTTATCCTGAAGGAGTCAAAGGATACAAGTTACTTGTAATCCAACCTGGTGGTTACAAGGTAATTGTATCAAGAGATGTCACCTTTCATGAAAATGAGTTCTATTTTAAAAACAAACTAATGTCTTCCACTGAGAACACAACTACTCAAACACATAATGAGGACACAATGGCTCAGGTGGGGCCATTCTATATCCCTGGAGGAAATCAAGCATAACAGGGCCTTGAGGAGTTTGATATTGGATATGCCAACTCCTATTCATTAGGAACCTCAGAAGAAAAAACTGGGGAAGAGCAACCTAATGAAGAAATAAGCAGCAATTCAGGAAATAATGAGGCTGCAGAAAATGAATAGGATGCTGAAAATATAATTGAAGAAGGGAACAACTCAAGGCAATCCCACCAATTAGGTGGGGCAGTAAGTGAACAGTCTATCCCTAACTCTGATTCTGTTATGCATAATTCTCATGTGCATGATGATTCTGATGTGCATGATGAGACTGTGCTTAATGATGTTATGCATGATATTGATGTTGACATTAATAATGATCCTGTGCTTGTGCATGATTTGTCTAAATATCAATTGGTTAGGGATAGGGAACCAAGAATTAAAATTCCAAATCCTAAGTTCACTACAAACATTGTTGAGTTTGCCCTGTTAGTTTCTGAAATTGTAGCTCATTTTAATCCTAAAACTTATGAACAAGCCATAAATAGTAATCATGCAAATGAGTGGTTAAAAGCTATGCATGAAGAAATTCAAAGTATGAATGCAAATAACACCTGGTCTTTAGTTCCTAAACCTGATAATGCTAAGCTAGTTGACTGCAAATGGATCTTTAAGGTCAAGGAAGGTGCTACTGAGTTAGACCCTCCTAGGTATAAAGCTAGGCTTGCAGCTAAGGTTTTACTCCGAAAGAAGGAATTGGTTATAATGAAATCTTTTCCCCTATAGTAAATTATAAGACCATGAGACTGTTGCTTTCTATGGCTACTGTGTTTGATTGGGAAATAGAGCAGATGGATGTTAAGACTGCCTTTCTTCATGGGGATCTAAAAGAAACTATCTATATGAGACAACCTAAAGGCTTCATTGATAAAAATAAACCAAGTCATGCTTGTCTACTTAGGAAGTCTATATATGGTTTGAAACAGTCCCCTAGGCAGTGGAACTTGAAGTTCAATTCTTGCATGCTTTCCATGAACTTTATTAGAAGTAAATGGGATACTTGTTTATATTACAAGCATGTAAAGAAAAATAATCCTCTATATGTGTTTCTGTATGTTGATGATATCTTGCTTATCAGTAGTTCAAAAGTTGATATTATTGGTGTTAAGCATGATTTAAGTAAGCACTTTGATATGAAGGACCTTGGTCCTGCACAGAGAATCTTAGGGGTTAAAATCATAAGAGATAGAGATAAAAAGATCATGAAACTATCTCAGGTTGATTATATTCAAAAGGTGTTTGATAGGTTTTCCATGATTAATTCTAAACATGCACCTATACCTTTAGGAGGGCACCTTGCGTTAACAAAGAAAGATTGCCCTGTTGATCCTGATGAGATTAAGAAAATGAATAAAATACCTTATGATGTTGTTGTGGGATCTGTGATTTATTCTATGTTGTGTACTAGACCTGACTTGGCTTTTGCTATAAGTGTTTTAAGCAGATTTATGTCTAACCCTAGTGAAAAACATTGGTCTGCTATGAAGTATTGCCTCAGGTATATAACAGGAACAAGCAAGATGGGCCTGGTGTATGTTGAGCATAAACCTAGCACTAAATTGGAAGGGTTTGTGGACTCTGACTTTGCTTGTAACAAAGATAATAGGAAGTCTACCACCTCCTACTTCTACACTTCGGTAGGAAACTATATATCATGAAAATCCCAACAACAATCCATTGTGGCATTGTCTTCAACTGAAGATGAATACATAACTGCAGTGGAGGCCTCTAAGGATGCCTCATGGTTGAAAGGTATTCTGAAAGAGATTACTGGGAAAATCTATATTCCCAAGATCTCCACGGATAGCCAGAGTGCTTTATATTTATGCAAAGATCCTGTCTATCACGAGAGGACTAAGCACATTGATGTGAGATTTCATTACATTAGAGATGAAGTTGAAAAACAACTGATCAATATTGTAAAGATAGCTGGTGATGTGAACCCTGCAGACTTTGGAACAAAGATTGTCCCATTTAACAAATTTGAGTTTTGTAGGGACTCACTCCACATCAAGGATGTAGGCTGAGGTGTGGAGCCGGACCAATGATAGAAAGGGGAAGTCTGGTCATGTCTTTATCACTATTGATTAGAGCTCAAAGTGTAGAAACATGTTTGTATTAAGAGGGCATATGTTGTAACTAATACATCCATGTATTCTAATTCTTGTACATATAAGTGTATCAAACACTAGGGTGTATCTAGACAAGAACAAAACCGGGTCTATCTCATAATTAGGGTTTGGTGTTATAGGTGAACCGGGCTAAGTGGCCACCCGGGGTTATCCCGGTTTGGAGGTAGCTAAAACCTGAGTCACTTATTATGGACCAGACTTTATATTTGATGGATCTCGGATAGAGAAGCTAGCTTGGCCCATTTGTTAAGTCTCTGGCCCAAAACTGAAGAAGAGTCGACTTATTAGTGAAACGCAACTTTTGGTAGCTTCTCCGAGTGACCTAACTATATAAGGGTTGAGGAGCTTCTAGCGAGCTTACTACTCACGCGGCGCTAACCCTAGAATCCAGAGAAAAGAGAGAGAGAGGAGAAAGAAAGAGAGAGAGAAAGGAAGAAGAAGAAGATCCTGTCGGCGATTGCTCATCTCTGGGGACAATTGGTGTCTAGACGAAGTCCGATTGAGACTTGCAGCCGTGAAAGGGGGCCGAATCCCTTTCGTTTCTAGAACCCTAACTTTGCTCTTGTTTCTGTTCTTAGTTCCTCATCTTCTTTTGATTCTGTTGTCTAGCTTTGCCGAGTGTTTGATCTCTTGAACTTGTAACCTTTGAGCTTTGATCTAGTGAAGATGAATGGGACCGGATCTCCCCTATTGAGGTCCTCCGGATGTAAAGTTCTTTGAACTCGAACCGGGTTACCAATTCATGTGTCTCTTCGCTTTACTTTGTTTGAATGTTTGTGTTACTTTGTTTGAATGTTTGTGTGCAAGATCGGTTCGATCCAGATCTGTTGATTACTCGATAGTTCTAGTTTGAAAAACTCGATTACAAAATAAAAAAAATTACTATTGATATGGATTCAACAATTTCAAGCGTAGAAGATGCTAATGCAAAGGCTTTAGATGTGGATTCTCCAGAGAAATCTGACCCAGATTTGACCCTAGGCCTCATTTGAAATCTAAACTATAAAGTGGTGGTGGCTTCAAATGTGGATACCCAACAACAATTTGGGTGAATTTCAAATCCGAAAACTCTAAAAATGGGTGGTGGCTTTTTATTTAGTGGAAAACTAGTTGAATCCTCGATATACTCACGGGTTGATTTTACTAAAGATTATACAATAATCTGATATTAATATAAAATTTAAAACAATCGTATATAATATAGCAATAAAATAGTGTAAATTATAAAAAAACTTCAAGGACGCTTCACCTATTTTAATTGAATATATTTTAAAAATTATTTTCATTATTCATTGAGATTTTGCCCCATATTTTGAGTAAATTTTTTAAAATGTTAGTTTCACTTGAATTGAATATTTTTAAATATTTTTTTTATTTTTTTGTTAAGATATTAATATGCATAAAACAAAGTTTTTATAAAATATTTATTAAGGTTATGTATTTGAGTTATTATCTTTTACTTTGTAATGAATATAATACTTTTTTTAAATATGGAGAACATTAATATAAAGATTGGTATAGAAGATAACATATAGAAAAAAATAAAAATAATACAATGCTATAACTTAAAGATAATTATGGTAGGATATCCATTATCTAGTAAGGATATGATGCGACCCCCGCCATGGATGCTAGCCAGGAGGACGACGCCTTCACACTTCGCTCGGATGGCCCCATCACTCGTGCCAGGACTCGAGCAATCCAGGCCGTGACGCAATCACTTGTGGCGCGCCTCTCAACAGGCCACGACGCGCCCCTCGTCGCGCCGACGCACACTGCCTTGTGCGTCCTCGGCGTCGAGGAACCTCAACTCGGGCCGACAGTGACAACCTCCAACCACTTGCCACCATCGGACCCGAGCCTCGCACCGTGTCAGGGATCGCATCTTGAGGTTCTCGCAACCCTTACGCCAGCGCCCTCGCCAGCGTCCTCGCCAGCGTCCGCGCCAGCGCCCCGGGCCGCGCCATGACCTCGCCAGCGCCGTGTCAAGACCTCGCCGTGCCGCGCCAAACCATGTCGTGACACTCCGAGCACGGTCACGAACGACATATCCCTTTTTAGTATTTTTTTGCATTGTTTCCAATTCCGATCATTACTATTAGTGGTTTTATGTTTTTAGTAAGTGATTTATGGGCCTTACGCCGATGGATTATGGGCTTGCGCCGTTGGGCTTGGATCTGCGCATCCCCCCTAGGCGCGCCGCCCCTATTAGGGTTTCTAGCTTATTTTCTTGTGCCGCCTCCCTATATAAGAGGCTTAAGACTATGTTTTTCATAGAGCGCACACTTAGAGATTAATAGAGTCGAGGGTGTTTCTCCTTATTTCTCTCTAGTGCCATTGCGCCGCCCCACTACTTATCATCAAAGCTTCCGATTTTCTCATTGTTTTGCAATTGTTCGTGCCAAGTTCGAATCAATCAAGCCTTCCGCCGCACTCTTTGAGACCCACTACTCAAACATCACGCTGATCCGTAGCATTCCATACGAGGGACGCATCAACTGGCATCAGAGCCAAGGTTTGAGTAAGTCTCGTTCAACCCTTTTCGTTCACCCTCACACGCTTTCCACCACATCTAACCCTAGAATTCATCCTCCACTTCACATAACCGCCATCTAGGGTCCCAAATTTTTTTTTCTTGCTTTCGTATATTGAAAAAAAATAAATTCAGCCTTTCCCTAACTCGTAAGATCTATTGATTTTGGTGAAAATTACTCATTGTCTTGGACGATCACAAGCCAAAATATGGCAAGATCGATCCAATCTGTGGTTCAAAAATTTGGCAACCTTTAACGCATAACCATTGCTTGTGGTTTTCGGTTTTGACTTGCCTTATTGTGTCTTACCTTGCGACTTTGTTGTTTTCGTAGCCTTATTGATAGATCGAGAACGAGTGACCTTAGCCTAGCCAATCCTTGTTCGTGTGGTTTGAACTCAAGGGTCGGCTTGACTTAAGCAAACCGTAACTCGTGCTTTTTGCTTGTGAACTTCTTACTACTGCGATGACTGGTGTGACAATAGGTACAATCTCGGACTCGGGAGAAGGTGGCAACAATAACCCTCAGTTGTCGAATCAAGGCCAGAACTTTCCACCGGAGGCATTGACGCGCATACAAGAGCTCGAGAGGCTCTTGGCCGAGAGCCAAGCACAATCCAAGCACACGGTACCGGGAGCACACGCTCTCGCTTCGGAGATTCACGCCAATCCGGGCGTGTCCGCGGATGATGTCGCTCGTGCCAACGCCAAGGGGAAGAAGCATGTGATGTCGCACTTTTTAGTTGATTTTCATGGGTAGTTTTCTAGCTAGGATTGAGTCTTTTCTAAGTTTATTGTGTTGTCTTGAGTCATTTGTGTAGGTTTTTATATTATCTTAAGATATGGAGTCTACATAAGTTTGTTTGATGTTTTGTAGGTATTTGAAGCGTTGAGGAGGAGATGTTTTTGTCTTTCAAGCTTTCTAGGAGGTGGTGTTCAAGCGGTCTTGTGGTGATGTTGATAAGAAGAGTGAGAGTCGGTGCAATTGAGGATTTCGAGGTGAAGATTTCAAGATCAAGGTGCTTTAAAAGGAGCTAAAGGAAGTCTTTGAAGGCCAAGAGCGATTAAGGAAGGAACATTGAAGAAGAACCAAGCTTTGGAGCAAGATCGGAGCAAAGAAATGAAGAAATCAAATGTAGCTGATGGTCGGAGACGACCCACATATGGTCGGTGACAACCACTTCCGTGTGTGGCGGAATTGAAACTTGCGCCTTAAGTTAGGTTTAGTAAATGTTTTATTTATGGGCCTTTTTAAGATAGAATTTAGTTTCCTTATAGAGATTTCTCTAGCACTATATAAGGATCTCTAGGGTTTTATTTCAAAGGGAGAGATGCTTTTGGGACATTTTTAGAGGCTATTGAGGAAGACGTTATTTGTGGAAGACGGAACAAGTTGCAAGTGGGATTTCTAGGTTACTTTTATTTTCCAGGCTCTTGGACAATCTTAAGAGAGACTTGGAGGTTTGCTTAAGATTTGTAAGTTTTCTTTTAGTCGAAGTTTGTTTGAATTTGAATCATGTCTTCTCTTTTGTCTATGATTGTTGATTGTTCCATGGATCGTGAGTAGTCCACTTTTCGAGGGTTGGGGTGAAACCCGATGAGTTGTGTATGATTTAAAGCATGAATCTTTGATTGATCAATCCTTTTAAATCTCTATCCTTTGTCTACTTGTTTTCTATCAATTCCTTGATGAAAGTTGAGGCATGTTTGAGTTTATGATTGAATTGAAAGATTGAATTGTGAATTTGGAAAATATTTGGTTGAAAATGGAAGTTGAAACCTTTAAGGAAACATGTAGGGTTGCAAGTTTAGATCTTTTATGAAAGTTGGGGTTTTTACTTGATTATTCATGGCGAAAGTCATTTATGAGATTAATATGGGATTTTTACAAGTGTACAACGTATATTCCGATAAGGAGTACAACTCCGAGGAGTATAAACGCCAACACACGAGTGAGGATCCTAAGAAAAAGCACAAACAGAAGAAGACGCCGGCATATATTTACGAAACCCCAAAGCGGAAGCACGGGGCCAAGTATTACGATGCCGACGCATACAGAGTTGAGGACGACCTCGGGCATCAAAGTGCTCGGAGTCCGTTCTCGGATTTTGAGAATGATTATGAAGAGTTTTCTGACTACTCTAATGAATCGTCTTTTGGGCATCCAAATGTGTAGGATCCGGAAGAGCTCGACAGCCGGCCTTCGGATTGGATCCCACCGCCGCGCCGCGCCAAGAACCGCACTGAGTACAACCGAGTATATGGCTCGGGCCGCAAGCACGACGCAAAGGGAAGGCGCGACAGGGACCGCGATGCTCGGCGTCCTCGGAGGCTTGACGATGGAGACGATCCTGACAACGGTGATGACGATCCGCCACGAGGTCCGCCTCGGCATCGGCGCGACATACGAGCTTATTCGCCTCGGCGTCCCAGCCCTCGGCGCGATCGTGACCGACGCGATGCTAGAGATCAACGCCACAACCGCCGCGATGTAAAGGTAAAGTTCAAACCTTTTTTCGGTTCTTATGATCCGGATGCCTTTATCGAGTGGTTACAGGGAACGGAGCACACGCTCTGACACTTAGGCTATGAGGACGACAAGAAAGTGGAAGTTGTGATGCTTCACTTCGCTGGTGCCGCTAGGACTTGGTGGAACCGATTCGAGTCCGAAAGGATTCGACAAGGCAAACCCCTAATCCGCGAGTGGGATCAACTCGTCTACATCTTGAAGAAGAGGTATATTTGATAGCTTGCATATAGGAGTAGTTTAGATGCATGTTTTATATATGTTTAGTTAGTTTTAGGTTGGTTTTTATGTAGTTTTTAGGTTTTTGTGTTGTCGGGTATTATGCGCTGGTTTGCTCGGTTTTGCAGGTTTTCAAGTTCAGGAGCAATAGCGGGGCGAGTACAGATTGACCATGGCGGTGATGGACGAGCTAAGGAATGCTAGGATGTGCTAGGAGCATAAATGGAGAAGAGCCAAACCAAGAAAAAACCAAGGCAAAAGAAAGGGAAAGCTCGGGATCGACCCCGAGCAATCCCAACTGAATGGGGAATGCGCAGGATGCCAGAATTGCGCGGCCGCACAATTCGGGGTTTTACACGGACATTGATTTGGGCCGAGTTTTGGATTGGGCTTTGGTATTTGGTCATTTGGGATTATGTCATCCGAGTGTATGGGGTTTGGTATATCTTTTGAGGGATATTTTTAGTAGACATATAAATACTTTATGTTAGTTTTATTTTGGAGAACTTTTGATCATACTTTTGGAGGCTAGGGTTTTCTTTCAAGGAAGAACCTTTGAACCTTTGTAAGTTTGATTTTCATTCAATTATGCATTGCTAATTTCCCTTGTGTTTGGATAGTTATTGAAATCATAGATTGCATAATATTGTGAGGTTTGTTTGATTCTCATCAACTTGAATAGGTTTTATTCCATGTGCTTAATTGAATCAGAATTATTCTAGGGTTTTGTTAGATTGGCCACCTAATAGTATTTCTAGATTAATTTACAACTAATCTGATTAATGTCCGTTCGGGGTTGATTAGATAAAGTAGCATCTATAATTGTTTAGACCCGTTCGGGCTATTCAGTTGTAGGAGGGAATAAATCCACAAATAACTTAGATGTCTATTTGCTCTAAGTGTTTGTTTCTATTGATAACTTGATTCGTAAAGCTGTCATTTAATTGAATCTAGACGTTGTTTTAGGTTGTTAAATGATTAGGGTTGTTTAGACTATTAGTTCTTTCAACTATTTATGAAGTTTGGGTCATAATCCTTAGTAGGAGTATAATCCACAATAGATTATTCAAGGGAATTGAGAATCAAGAGAATCGATGATCAATAAGCAAATCTATGATGGATTTAACTAGTTGAACATATTCCTCTCATATATATTTACAATCAACTTTGCATTCTTAGATAGTTTTCAACTTTTCATATTAGATTAGACTTTCAATCATTAAAACCCCCTCTTTAGGTTACTTGGCATACAAGTAATAACACGAATACACGAGTCTGTGTGGGATCGACCCTTACTTACCGCTCTACTGAGTTTGGTAAAGTTAAGGTTTCTTTGATAGGTATAACGACCACTGAAAATACCTCGTCAATATTTCGGCAAATTACAAGGACAAGATGCACATTGAGATCATGCGCATCAAGCAAGGGTTGATGACGCCGGAGGAGTATTTCGCCAAACTTGAAGACATGTTCTTCAAGGCGGGTATGAGTGTGTCGCCCTCGGTGATGAAGACGAGGTTCATCTCGGGCTTGCGACAATCAATTCAAGCTCGATTGGAGATTTTTCCAATTAAGGACATCAACAACTTGGTTCACACCGCCATGCAAATCCATAAACAAGAAATGCGAGCCAAGTCCGGATGGTCCAATTCGAGGTATGTTTCTAACTCTAGTCAATCCGGTTTTTCTACTAATCGGGTTGCTCCTTCTTTGCCTAGTGCTTCGGCAGGTTCCTAGGCTAAAACCGAAGCTACGCCTTCAAAGGCCCCATTCGCGCCGCGCAGCGCCGAGCCAAGTGCCGATCATGCACGAGACATGGCATGCTACAAATGTGGAGGTCGTGGACACATTCAAAGGAATTGTCCGAATGCCAAGAAGGTTCTGTTTACAACACAAGGGGAGCCTTATGACAGCCAAGACGAAGAGGAGATAGAGCCGCCAATGATTGAGGACGCCGAGTTAGAGTGCGACCCCTCGGAGGCTCTCGGCGTGTCCAAGCTACAATTGGTGACAAGGCGCACCTTAAGCATGCGCGAGGCTCCAAACACTGATCAAAGGGAGAAACGTATCCACACGAGATGCTTGGTTAACAATGTGTCTTTGAGAGTCATCATCGATTCGGGAAGCTGCGCCAATTTCCTCTCCAAGAAATTAGTTGATCACTTCAAATTGCCGACCACGCCTCATCCACAGCCGTTTAAACTCCATTGGATATCCAATGATGGAGGAGATTGGGTCAACAAACAGGTAATCTTCAACTTTTCAATTGGTCAATATTCGGATTCTATTCTTTGTGACGTAATGCCAATGGACGCTAAACATCTCTTGTTGGGGCGCCCATGGCAATACGATCGTCGCGTGCTTCACGACGGGTATTTGAACACTTACATGTTCAATTACCATGGGAAGCGCGTGACCCTCTTACCTATGTCGCCTAGTGAAGCCTTACAGGATGAAGTCGAGAGGCAAAGACAGAAAGCTAGAGACAGCGGCACCGGCGCGCCGACGCCGCCGCCAACGGCTCCGAGGCGAAGACTGCAGATTCTAAGGGCGTTCCTGGTGCCAACACTCATCAAAACAATAATCAAGGTGATCAAGATGGAAAACGCCGATAGAAACCGGAACCGGGCCGACAGTTTGCATCGCGAGGCCTCGGCAACGCGCCGAACACCGCTAATTTCAACAAACAAGGCCTTCAGCAGTTTTCTGGTGATTCCATGGGCGTTTCTGGTGCCAAACAACTTAAATTGAATTTCCACCATATTTGAAGAAAATACTCCCAGGAGAAGCTAATTTGAGCAAGGGACCGCCGAGTGAGCCTCCTAGCGTCGCGCAGCACGCCGTCGCTGCACGGAAACTGGAATTCCAGGAGCTATGGGACGAATTTCACGGCGTTTCCAGGGGCATTCTTCACAAAATCTAGGGGCTACAACATATCCAAAAATCACCCCAGAAGCTTATCGTTCGAGCACCGACGCCGAGCCGCCTTTGCTTGACACATGCCAGGATCGCCTTCTTTTAGCCAGGCGTCGGGACATCGATAAATCTATCCAGGGGAGTCGTTCTTGTTTCATTCTTTTCCCCCTACTTTCTATTACTAAATCTGTGGATTCTTCACTTCCTTCTTGTATTTTATCTCTTTTCAAGGATTTCGAAGACATTATGCCGGAGGAGCTACCGAAAGGATTGCCACCGATCCGAGGGATCAAGCACAAGATCGATCTAATGCCAGGGGCATCCCTTCTGAATCGAGCAGCCTATAGGACGTCAGCAAAGGAAACCGAGGAGCTACAACGCCAAGTTCAAGAGCTTTTGGACAAGCGATTTGTTCGAGAGTCCTTGAGCCCTTGCGCCGTGCCGGTGATCCTTGTGCCAAAGAAGGATGGTTCGTGGCGTATGTGCGTCGACTGCCGAGCCATTAATCAGATTACGGTGAAGTAGAGGCATCCGATACTACGGCTCGATGATATGCTAGATGAGATACACGGTGCCGCCTTGTTCTCCAAGATCGATCTCCGGAGCGGTTACCACCAAATCCGGATGCATGAAGGCGACGAGTGGAAGACCGCATTTAAAACCAAGCATGGTTTGTACGAATGGCTTATCATGCCTTTTTGCTTGACAAACGCCCCTAGTACTTTTATGCGGTTAATGAATTTTGTATTTAGAAAATTTTTAGGACGATTTGTCGTTGTGTATTTTGACGACATTTTGGTTTTTTCTAGAGACTTGGACTCTCACGCGAGGCACCTTAGGTTGGTGTTAGAATGCCTTCGCGAACATTCATTGTATGTAAACATAGACAAGTGTTCGTTTTGCACGGACACGACGAATTTTCTTGGGTTCGTCGTGTCCAAGGATGGGCTCAAAGTGGATGACGACAAGATCCGCGCCATCCGAGAGTGGCCCACCCCTACGACCCCGACGATGGTTCGATCCTTCTTAGGGCTCGCAGGGTTCTATCGGTGTTTCGTCAAGGACATTAGTTCCATCGTCGGGCCACTCCACAACCTCACCAAGAAGGCAACCACAATCAAGTGGATGCCGCACCATGAGGCCGCCTTTCAGGCCTTGAAATCAGCTTTATGTAGCGCTCCGGTCTTGCAATTGCCAGACTTCACTAAGCGCTTTGTTGAGAGGGTTTCTTGACAACAAATAAATTTCTAAGTCAAGACCCCGCTGAGTATAGCGAAGTCAGGATCGTTCCACAGGAAGCAAGGTTGTTCGTTTATCAATCTAGTAAAAAGCAAACAAAAACAAACAAAAAAAACACTCACAAGTAGCCTCGTTAACGACGTTGTCAAGGTCGTTAACGAACCACTGTACACAAAAATACTCAAATAACGACCTAAATAAATTCGGTACCGAGACAAGTAACTCAACAACGAAAATTCACTCAAAATAGTTCAAATAAAACAAAGATCTAGGACTAGGGACACCACAACATAGCCAAGCATATAAACTCGTAAGAAGATAAGATCATGCCTTTAAACAGATAGATTCATCAGCTTTCGTTGACTAGCAAGTAAATTAACCAACTTTCGTATCCTAATTCACTTAATTGCTTGTTTTGGATCTAAAGCTTGAAAGTTTCGTATTCAAACAATATCAACCTTTAAGTTACTAACTTTCTCTTTCAATCAAGTTAAAAACTCAAATTACCTCCACTTTTGTTTCGGTATAAGCACAACAAACAATCTCAATAAAAGATAAAAGGCATTCAACACACAATCTTACTCATCAAACATGCTCAACTATGTCGGGCTTAAACCCGATCCTAGAAAAGAAGACTACTCACTAATCATGACTAAGAAACTAATAACTTTAATCAAAGAAAACATTGAAAACAAAACAGTACTCAAATTAATAAGAAATAACGTCTTACAGAGATTCAGAAGAAACCGAAAACACCGAATCAAAATCACGACTAACGATCCCGGTAACTTTCGTCTACCGAGCCCCTTCGATCACAACTCCGATCCGTCCTTCTCTCTCTCGGCTCTCCAAAATTCTCCTAGAAAATCCCCCCTTTTTCTATGCTAGATAGAACGGTATTTATACTAAAAGCTAAAAACTAAAAAGGCTAAAAGATATAAACTTTCCTAAAAAGATAGAAGTAAAACTCTAAAAGATAGAAACAAAATCTAAGAAGATAATAAGACCTAAAATACATATTCTAATAACCCTAAAAGATTCTAAAAAGATATTCAACCGACACGGAAATAAATTCTCGCTCAGGATCGGTGAATCATAAAAATCATCCTTCAAATCTTCTCTTTCGTGGCCTCGTTAATGAGCCCTCACAGCCTCGTTAACGAGCCTGAGCTTTGTTTTCTTCCACACTTCATCTCGTAATCTTGAGCTCTGACTTCTTCAATCTTGTACTCCTCCGTCTTTCACTGTAATGCTCCAAATTCAGCTCCATATAGCTCTTTTCCTTGCTAAAACCTACAAAATACACAAAATAGTGTAGCTTCCACTCTTTTCATAGAAATATACAAAACTATCTAAAAACACTCAAAACTAAACATAAACTTAACAAAACTAAACCTAATAAGCAAAGAAAACCTACTAAAAACTATACTAGAAATGCGAACATCAAAATACTCCATACTTAAACTTGCTTGTCCTCAAGCAATCAACAGACACCAACCAAAACCAAAACAAACATACTCATCAAGACATAGCCATCTTCTAAAAAGCAACATCTACACATGAGAAAAATATAGCAAAACTATTAACGTCCTCACACATATATGTACTTAAATAGACATAAGATAATACAATCCAACCTTACACAGGATATTGTGTTTCTCTCAACTCTCAAGTGTTTGGGCTTATAAATTCAATCTCTCAACTCATCTTATATACAAAAACTCATAGAAATTGGAACTTATATCACCAATACTCTCCACCCAAGATTTGTCAAAACAAGCAAAAATCATCAAGAGAACTTAGGCTCAATGAAAAACTTCATAGAAGTTTCCATTCAGCCGGGTTGTAATGGGGCTTGTTAAAGACAATAGGGTGTGGAAAAATTTTGGTCATGTGGTGCTAATAATATTCGGGAATCAAAGACTCCTAAAAACTCACATATCAAAAACTCTCATAAAAGATTATACCAAACTCACTCTTCTTTATGCAGTTATACTCATTCACCCTTCATCATCCTAGAAAGTCTCATAACAAACAAAAGAATCTTTGATATTATCTATAAATATAAATGCACTTTAGCTCTTCACTCCTCTTTATTATCATTCTTCTTCTTCTTCTTTCTTTATATATATATATATACTGCCTCGCTGCCTTGTTAACGAACCCACTTCAGGGTCGTTAACGAGCTCCCGTATACATTCTTTCTTTTCTTTCTCACCTCCATCAAATACTTTATTTTGTGCATCTTTTGCTTATCAAGAGATTTTTCTTATTACATGTAAAAACAAGAGACTTCCAATCTACCCTTCCCGAATATCCTTCAATTGAAGCAAAATATGAGCAACTTCTCTCTTTTTAACACACAACAAAATTTACCTCTCCAATCTAAGTCCTAATTCCCGGATAGGGTCAAACTTATCTCGGCTATGGTATACTTTTGTGGAGCTAAAAATAAAAGGTTTCAGGCTAGAATTGGTTATCAAAAGAAGGATCATGTAAAGGTGGATAGGGAATAATAGGGCTTATAAAAATAAGTTCTCATCATATGATTTTCACAAGTAATGAACTAAAAAATCTCATACGGGTCTCAAGAAATAGATAACCATCACAATTCCAAGAGATAATATGCATATAGAGAGTAAATCACACAAGAAAAGAAGAGGGATTTATAATGTTCTCCCTATAAGGCCAAAAATAACTCACAGGGTAGATTTTGTTGGATTGCATCATTTATGCTATAAAGTATATGTGCTCAGTTTCATCAAATGCTATCTTCTTCTAAAACAAATAATTTCAAGTTAAGAATCCAGCTATACTATTAAAGACATGCTTGCAAGGAATTATATGATTAAGTTAGCGATTGCTATCATAGAACCCAAGAAAGGGATATCTATCAATTCTAAAACTCTTTTTAAATTTTTCAAAATTTTTCTCTTCTTTTTTCTTTTTTTCTTTTTTTTTTCCAATTTGCAACATAAAGAAATAAAAACTACATAAAACACATAAACACTTAGGACATAAGTTTTCTATTTTCTCCCACCCCATACTTAAAATTACAGTGTCCCCACTGTAAGAAAAATAAGAAGAAGAAAATAGAAAAGAAAACAACAAAAGATTAAAAAGAAAAAGAAAGACATAAAAACTCACAAAGTTTCAAAAGTGGGAAACAAGGAAAACTTCATCTTCGGGCTGAATCAACGGTTTGATGGAGGAAAGTAATGCTCAAAGTTCCCCATGAAGTCGTAAATCGTCCTCCAACGCTCAGCGTCACCCGCCTCTCTCTGACGATACCTCTCATCCTCCATTTTCATGCGAGCAGAATAGACAGATTCCCATCTATCCATCCTCCTAAGAATGTGATCCTGCTGGAGGTGAAGCTGCTGCATCCGTGCAGAAAGATCCTCGGCCCATGGTGGTGGTATACTCGATCCTGTGTACTCGGGCTGAGGAGGTGGTGGGTAGTGAGGCTGGAAATGATCTTGATACATCACCAGGTTGTAGGGCATGAGTCCATAGGAATGAGGGTCGACAGGAGTCGGTGGTGGGTCGACAGGAGCTCTCGGCACCTCGTTAACGAAGTTGGGCGCCTCGTTAACAGTGTTGGGAGGGGGCTGGAAATGGTCGTTAACGAGCATGGTGGGATCGTCAATGAGGACATTGCTCCCTAAGACTTCCGTGTCGATGTCTTCTTCCTCGAAATTTAGCTCCTCAGTTCCGCCCTCGGTGTCGGCCTCTTCAGTGTCGTTGCCTACTACCTTGGTATCCTCTTCTTCATCTTCATCTTCATCTTCATCCATGGCTTCTCGCTCAAACCGGGATTCACATGGCCTAAGCAAAAGCTCGTCCTCCAGCTTAAGTTCCAATGGGTAGGCATGTCCCGTCCACGCCTCGTACCAATTCGGTACGTAGAGAAGCTCAAACTTGTCGAGGGTCGGTGTAACGATGCGATCTTGAAGTTTCACCTTGAATCCTCCCTCGGCTTGATTGAAGACACCAGAGCTATACCAATAATTCTTGTTGAGGAGTTGGGCGTGAGCCGGTGTGTAGCGGGTGAGATCGACTCCAAGGTTTTTAGCCAAGAGGCTAACCAAGTTGCCACACCAAACCTTCTTGGACTTGGTTGATTTCCCGATGTAGTAAAGCCACTCGTACCCCAAATTTAAGGGGCCGGGTTCCTAAAAAAGGATGGTGCGGAGACAAGCAACTTCCGTCCTTGTAGGCCTGTTCAACTCTCTCTTCGGCCAAAACGTCGCGGCTAGGACTCTAAGAATAATCCTGAAAATGGGGCTGATGATGTTTGCCCCGGATAATGCCACGGTGGAGGATTGAACATCCCCGGTGATGTACCTCCAAGTGCGAGTCACTCTGTAGTCCTTCAAGCTATAGTCTCTAGACGGGTTTGGGAGCTCTAAAATTGCGTTGAACTCCGCCATTGTGAACTCACAACTCTTATTACCGAGCCGAAACCGAATTCGTCCCGCCGAGGTTTTCGACAAGAAGTTGGTCTCCAAGGTGGCCAAAAACTCGGATGTGAGGGCCGGATAGTGTGGCAAATTCTCTTGCTTCAGAAGATGAGCGGCACCAAGGATAACAAAGGCCTCCTTGACGTCCGTGTAGATCCCTGTGTTGACAACATTGGACTTTGAGAACCATCGAGTGTAGTGGTCCTTCTCCAAAAAATCACGGTAACGTCGTACTTGGCCCTGAGTGCACAAAATCACGTCATCCACACGAGGTGGAGATGGTGATCTATGGTTTCTCCTCTTCTTCTGAGCTCGGGTAGCGGGTCTCCTTGAACTTGCCATGGGATCCTACAAAATAATCAAGACTTTTCCAAGATAAGATCCACTCAAAAATATATAGGCAAGAGACCCTATACTTGGTCTTGAATTAACCTCGGAATTATTCGTTAACTACCCAATTGGGTCGTTTACGATTCTGGACTCGGTATTGATCTTTAAAGCATTGCAGGGTCTTTAACGAACCTGGGTGGGTCGTTAATGAGCCGCCGAGACCAAAATTACAGAATTTTCGATTTTAATCTACCTTAAATTAAAGCATAAATCAAGCATGCAATCTTCTATATTTCTCCACCAATCCCACGATCGGGTATAAGCACCCCATACTTGCTCAATTACCCATCCCGAACATGCTAAAATTACCCAAAATTTTGACATGCAAAGTTTGAGCTTGAGACTAGACCAAGAAAAATTCATGCTTTTCTAATTAGAGTGTTGCAATAGATAATCTAACATGAATAATCTTTCCTAAAACAAGGACAACTAAGCACAATCAAGAATTTTATGAGCGAAAACCAAGCATGCCAATCGACTTCTCTAAGAACAAGATCCAAGACATGAAATTTCTACCCTAAAAACCATGAATCATGCAATTTTGAGTGAGGGTTTAGAAATCATACGAGAAATTGAAGAAAAAGAGGTCAGAATCGGGTGGTTAACGAGCTCGGATCTCGTCGGTGAGAAAAGCGGGTTTCCGGGCTTCGGTAACGACGGCCTCTCGGTGGTCGGTGGAGTGAAGGATTCTGAACGGTGGGAGAGGGATTTCGAGCTCTTTGGTTGGGTTTTTGAGAAGTATGGAATTGGGAGAGTGTGGTGGTAGATTTTTGGAAGGGGTAAAAGGGTTTTTATAGGAGAGGGAAGGGATAGGAAGTAGGTAGAGGGTGGCGGCTAGGGTAGTAATAAGATAGATTAGGTTAAAAAAACTTACCTGCCCCGTTTTTTACGAGTCGGGTCGTCGAACCGGGTCGTTAACGACCCTGGGTGGGTCGTTAACGAGCTGTCGTAGCCTCTTGGAGTGATTTTTTTTCGATCCCTTCTCCTGAAATCTTGTTAGCTCAAAAATTCTAATTTCTATCTTAACTAAAACATAAAAAGAAAACAAAAGAAAGCTAAGAAAAATAATCTAAAAAGAAAAAGATAAACTAAATCTATTCTAAAAGAGGGTTGCCTCCCGTAAGTGCTATTTTTTAACGTCGTTAGCCCGACGAGCTCCCTTTTGCTAGTCTGATGATGTGAGAGCCATGGTGACTCTAATCTCTTCGTCCGGGTTGGTTTGCTCATGGAATTTCTTCAGCCGGTGTCCATTAACTTTGAAGATTACGCCTCGGTTATCGGTCAACTCTACTGCTCCGTGAGGATAAATGTGATGAACCACAAATGGCCCACTCCATCGTGTCCTGAGCTTTCCTGGGAATAATCGGAGTCTAGAGTTGAAAAGAAGTACCTTATCGCCGACGTAATAAGTTTTGGGCACTAATTTCCGATCATGCCACCTTTTGGTGTGCTCCTTGTATATTTTAGCATTTTCATACGCCTTCAGCCTCAGTTCTTCTAATGCTTGCAAGTCCATGAATCTTTTTGCTCCTGCCGCGTCGAGGTTCATGTTGAGCTCCTTAAGAGCCCATAATGCTTTATGCTCCATTTCGACCGGTAAATGACATGCCTTGCCATACACTAGATTATAAGGGGTGGTGCGGAGAGGCGTCTTGTATGCTGTCCTATATACCCATAGAGCGTCATCCAATTTGGAGGACCAATCCTTCCTAGAACGGGAAACTGTCTTCTCCAATATGCTCTTTATTTGCCTGTTTGAAACTTCAACCTGGCCACTAGTTTGGGGATGATAGGGTGTTGCCACCCGATGAGATACCCCATACTTAGCCAAAAGTGCTTCGAAACTCCGCTCAATGAAATGGGAGCCACCATCACTGATAAGGACCCTTGGAACGCTGAATCTGGGGAAAATGTTGGTTTTGATGAATTTAGCCACAGTCTTAGCGTCGTTAGTCCTTGTAGCAACAGCTTCAAGCCACTTGGAGACATAATCGACCGCAACTAAGATGTATTTGTAGGGGCCGGATGCAGGAAATGGTCCCATGAAGTCTATGCCCCATACATCAAATAGCTCAACCTCTAATATCCCGGTTAGTGGATTTTCATGTCTCCACGTGATATTCCCTGAGCGTTGCCATCCATCACATGCTGTCACGTAAGCTTGCACGTCCTTGAACATGGTTGGCCAATAGAGACCACTTTGGAGAATTTTTGTTGTGGTTTTGAAAACTTTGGCATGGCCTCCGGTTGGAAGTGTGTGACATTGACAGATCACACTCTCTATCTCGTCTTCTGGAACACAATGCCTAAAGAGGTGATCGCTCCCTTGTTTAAACAAGTAAGGATCATCCCAATAGTATCGTTTTACATCATGGAGAAATTTCTTTTTCTTTTTGCGGGGTTAGACCCTCGGGAATCACGCCTCCTACAAGATAGTTAGCGAAATCCGCAAACCAAGGGGCTTTTGACCCTCTAACAGCATGGATTGATATTAAGGAAGAAGAAATAGAAGTATGATAAGGAATGGATTCGATTTGAGCTGATTTAGTTTCAGAAATCTTACCTGAATGGGTCGTTAACGGGCTAGGAGTCATTATTTTGACCTCGGTAACGACCTCCACTCTGAAAATTTACCCTCGTAATTTTTGTCTTCCAGCCTCGGCACCTCGTTACGGATCCTAAAGGGGTCGGTGACGAGGGTTTTGTGGAGTTCGACCTCGTTTAGCAGGAGGTGTTCGTCGGGCCTGGAATCGTTTATTGGCACATCATTGTTGGACTCGGTGATATGCTCTACTGGTAATCTGGATAAGTGATCCGCCACTAGATTCTCTGCTCCTTTTTTGTCTCTTATTTCATGGTCGAATTCCTGCAGTAAGAGCATCCAACGAGGCAATCTGGGTTTGGCATCCTTCTTAGCCATTAAATATCTAACAGCCTCATGGTCTGTATAAACAATCACTTTGGATCCAACAAGATAGGACCGGAATTTTTCAAAGGCAAATACCACCGCAAGGAACTCCTTCTCTGTTGTGGTATACTTACTCTGCGCCTCATCCAACGTCTTACTGGCATAATAGATGGCGTGGAGTTTTTTGTCCTTCCGTTGCCCTAAGACTACGCCAACTGCATAGTCACTGGCATCACACATAATCTCAAAGGGTAATGTCCAATCTGGAGACTGCATAATGGGGGCAAACACGAGGGCAGCTCTTAACCTGTAAAATGCTTCAAGACATTCTGGAGATAGCTCAAACACTACATCTTTCATTAGTAGGTTAGTCAAAGGTTTAGCTATCTTAGAAAAATCTTGAATAAATCGTCTGTAAAAGCCAGCATGCCCTAGAAAACTCCTAATATCTCTTACAGAAGAAGGAGGAGGTAGTTTTTCAATAAGCTCAATTTTTGCTCTATCTACTTCTATCCCTCTTTTAGAGACAAGGTGTCCTAGTACTATCCCCTCTTGAACCATGAAATGACACTTTTCCCAATTTAGCACAAGATTGGTGTCTTCACATCTCTTAAGAACTCGTGCAAGGTTAGCAAGACAAGAATCAAATGAAGAACCATAAACAGAGAAGTCATCCATAAAAACCTCTACAATATCCTCTATTATATCGGAAAAAATGGCCATCATACATCTTGGAAAGGTAGCAGGGGCATTGCAAAGCCCAAATGGCATTCTTTTATAAGCAAAGGTTCCATAAGGACATTTAAAGGTTGTTTTCTCTTGATCATCAGGATGAATGGAAATCTGCCAAAAACCGCTATAGCCATCTAAATAACAGAAATAATCATGTTAGGCTAAGCGTTCGAACACCTGATCTATGAAAGGAAGCGGAAAATGATCTTTTCTAGTAGTACTATTAAGCTTCCTATAATCAATGCACATCCTCCAACTAGTGGTAGTTCTAGTCGGAATAAGCTCTCCTTTTTCATTTTCTATTACCGACATCCCCCCCTTTCTTTGGGACTACATGGACCGGACTCACCCATTGGCTGTCCGAAATAGGAAATATGATCCCAGCATCAAGTAATTTAATAATTTCCTTTTTAACTACATCCTTCATATTAGGATTTAATCTACGTTGATGCTCTATGGTGGGTTTATGGTTGTCCTCCATGTAAATCCTATGCATGCAAAGGGAAGGAGATATGCCAGTTATATCATCTAGGGAGTAGCCTATGGCCTTTCTATGCATCCTAAGCACATTCAGGAGTTTTCCTACTTCCTCATCTTTTAATTCAGCATTAATGATGACAGGTAGAGTAGAATTAGGACCAAGGAATTCATACCTGAGGGAGTTTGGCAGAGGTTTAAGTGTTGGGGACGGTTCAGCAGGGATTAGAATCGATTCTTCTGGCTCCGTCTTCCACACCTCCTCAAGATATTCAAAGAATGAAATTTCGTTGTCTTCGGCAAGGGTCGTTAACGAAGCTGGTGTGGTCGTTAACGACCCTGCATCTTCTGCCAGGAGAATCGGTAACGTTGCTGGAGGACTCGTTACTGAAACTGCAGTTTTGACCTGAAATTGCATCGCTTAATGCTGATCTTCCTATAGGATCTCCACATTCAATGATCTCTTTGTGGGTGTAGAGCATCTTGACTTCGGCTTTTTCGGACTCCTTATTGGATTGTTTGAATCGGAATTCCGTCACCTCATCCCCAATTTCAAAAGTTAGGAGTTGATGTCTCTCTATTTGGTGGTGTTTTCATATGTAATTTCCTTTGTAAATATGTTTCTTTTTCCCCTTTTCTTGTGCGTTATGTTCCTTTTTAGCTTAGTTCCCGTATTTCTATGAGATTCGGAGACTATGCGCATTTTATGTGTTTTGTAGGTAATTTGGCATGAATCGAGGATCAATTTGAAGGAGGGTCGAGACATGGAGCAAAGGCCGAGCTAAAGCGGGAAAGAGAGGAGCAAGCCATGAAGAAGAACAAGAGAAGCCAACAAGAAGAAGGTGGAACGAGGTCAGGACCGAGTTGCAACAACGCCGGGCCCGACTTGGGAGATTTCAACCTCGGATCGAGATGCACAGTAACTTGGGCCCGAGGTCCTCCGTGTCGGTCCGAGTCGGTCACCGGACTACTTGGGCTCCAAGGCACGAATTTGTGGACTTCCACTTTTGCCCCTCATCTAATCTATAAAAGGCCCTCTTGTTTTCTAATTTGGGGTTCCCTCTCACACACACAAAAGGGGGGAAAGGGTTCCCACACTTGGAAAAGGAACCAAGAGGATACTTGGAGAGCAAGGAGGAAGGAGAAGAGGAGGAAGAGAGAGAGAATCGGCCAAGAGAGGAAGACTTGATAGGTTTTGTGGGTAGATTTGCTTTGATTTGCTTTGTTCTTGTGGATTTGAAAACCCTTGATTGGAATTTGTGGATTGCTTTGGATTTGAATGAAACTTTGCTTTGTTTTGAGATTGATTATGATGATTGCTTTCCCTTTTGATTTGATTGCTTTCTTTGCTTGCCACATGGAGTAGATCTCCTTGATCTTGGGTTATGGGGGAAAACCCTAGCTAGGTTTAGGCTAGAAACCCCAATTCCATAGCCTTGAGTGTTTGATCTAAGGAACCCACTCTACATAGAGCTACAATTCCTTGCGAAAGTTGGGAATCAAGGCTTGAGATTGGCAAAGTAGCGAAAATGAACATGTGTCAATCTCAAGACCTTGCTTCGAAGGGGATTTCCCCAATGATCGAGGTGTAGAAGTGGTTGGAACGAGGGCGAAAGCACTCGATCCTAGTCCGATCATCACTCATTGCTTGAATTGGGGTGGAAAAGCCTTAATCTACTAGGGAAGGAACCCAATAGCCCAAGATCTACTTTTAAATCTTTGAAGTTCGACATCCCCAGCTACCTCGGGCCCGACTTACCCAGTGTCGGTCCCGACTTCCTCTTGTCGCCAACCTCGGGCCCGACGTGACCTCAGTGTCGGTCCCGACTGTTTTCTCTGTTTTCCTTTGTTTTGAGCTCTCCTTTCTAGATTTCTAGTATCTAGGCACATCGATCGAGTAGACTTCCCAAGTGTTCGACACCCACCACGTACTACAACGGGGTCGGGTTATAAATTGTATCTCTAGACCCTCACAACCTCGAGGCGATCAGGAGTCCTCTCCTAACATCGATTATGGCTCCTTCTGTGACAAGGAACGGTCTTCCCAAAATAATAGGCACCACCGGATCTTCGGGCATTGTCATGACGATGAAGTCGTTAGGAACAAAGAAATTGCCTACTTGAATTGGAAAATCTTCTATCAGCCCTGTTGGTTTGATGCAGGATCCGTCTGCCATGTAAAGCCGCATATTGATGGGCTCTAGTGGTCCCATATTGGCTTTAGACCAGATTGAGAGAGGAACGAGACTAGCACTGGCACCCAGATCGCATAAAGCCTTGAACTTGTGGTTGCCTATGCCGATCGTTATTGCAAATCTTCCTGGATCTCCTAGCTTTTCCGGTAGAGATATCGATCTGACTTCATCTTGTAGCTCTGTAATGGATCTTTTCCTGCTAAGAATATCTTTCAAAAACTTTGTGTAAGCCGGCATTTTGCTTAGGGCCTCAGCGAATGGGATGGAAATATTAATGCCCTGAAGAATTTTTACGAAACGCTTGAACTTACTCTCAGTAGAGTCCATAGATTTCTTAGTTGGAAATGGAAGAGATTTAACCATTCTCAGAACCAAGTTAGGCGCGAGAGGTGAGAGTACCGGGTCGACACTGGGGTAGTTTATTGTCCTCGGCGGGTCGTTACCGACCCTGGTGGGGTCGTTAACTACCCTGGGGTTGAGAGGAAGGCTCGGATTAGTAGACTTACCTGGGTTAGGGTCGTCAAATACCCTCGGAGCCTCGTCACCCTGGTATGCGGGCTTGGTATTTACCCTCGTTGGGCTCGTTAACGAGCCGTTTTGTGAGGTCTTGTTCCTCCTTGTCTTCAGCTTGAACTCTCTTTGGTAATGTCTTCCCGCTTCTGAGGTGTACCACTGCTATTTGGCCTCTCGGGTTCTCCTCGGGGTGGCCCGAGAGTTGTCCTTGTGGTCTTGGAATCCATGCAGCTAGGTCCCCTAGTTGGGAATCAACACTCCTCTTCCAAATATCAAACTCTCCCCATCTTTTATCTTGTCAGTTCAGTTTGGCTTGAACTTCATCAACTTTGTTGTTCACTCCGTTAATGCTTTTCTTTATTTCCTGAACCCATGGTGGCGTCTCCTGATGGCCTCAAGGTCGATATGGTGCAGGTCGTCTATCTGGTGGGGGCACTTCATAGTTTTGACTTGTATTTTGATTGCCCCATGATTGATAGTTGTTCGACCTGTCATGGTAACTAGGCTGGTTTTTGTATGGTCCTCTCATATAATTCATCTCAGCTATTGTCTCAGCGGCTCTAACCTGCTCAATGTTAGTGCAAGCAGAGGTACTATGTGCAGAAGAACCACATTCTTGACATGATTGAGAGGATTTTAGAAAACTTACCTGTTTCTTCAGACAGTTGACCTCGTCTTGTAAGAATTGATTTTTAACATCTGGGTCAACTTCTTCTCGGTTAGGTACGTAGAGACGTTTTTGAGTTTGTGGAGCTTGTTGGGTTCTGTACATAGCATCGTAATTAGCCAGCTTATCCAAAAGTTCCCACGCCTCCGTCGGGTTCATCTCTATAAAACACATAAAGGTTGCCCATGAAGTTCTTGCAAAACATATAAAGGTTGCCCATGAGTAGGGCACTGTCTAAGCATCTCCTTGAATCTTTCCCATGTTTCAACGAATGTTTCATTAGGCAACTGGTGATAGGAGGTGATGCATTTCCTTAACTCCGTCGTCTTAGCAGGAGGGAAGAACTTTGTAAGAAATTGATCGTACAAAGCTTTCCAAGTCCTGATAGACTTAGAAGGTAGGCTCTCCAACCAGTTCAAGGCCTTTCCAGTAAGAGACCATCTAAAAGCTTTTAACAGAACATATTCTAGTGAGACACCTTCAGCAGCTATGGTGTCACATAAATCAAGAAAGTTTCTAATATGCTCCATAGGGCACTCAGCAGGTTTCCCTTCAAACTGAGCCCGTTTGATTAAGGATATAAATTGAGATTTGATCTCAAAAGGTTTCTCTATCGCTGGAAGCACAATTGGAGATTCTGGCACCCTCAGTTCCGGATGCATGTATTGTTTGGCATTCCTTGGATAGGCATCAAGCTCTTCTTGTAAACGAACCTTGTCAGCTCGTTGACGCTCAGCTTCGGCGTCTGCACCGTCCTTCTCGGCTTTAAGTGCCTCCATCTGAGTCCGAAGGATCTCCAACTGTTGAGCCATCTCTTCTGTTGTGGCCATGGATCGGTTTTCTCGGAGTCGACGGTGCAGGGAACGTTCGGGTTCTGAGTAATAACCAGTGTTATCAAACTGAAGCCTTCGTCGTCCTACCGGCATACACTGAGAAAAATAGACAAAGAAAACAAAAATTAAAAACAAAAACGGGGTCGGGCTATTCCCGAACCCAAAGATAAACTAACAAACTCGTTGCTTCCCCGGCAACGGCGCCAATTTGTTGAGAGGGTTTCTTGACAAAAAATAAATTTATAAGTCAAGACCCCGCTAAGTATAGCAAAGTCAGGATCGTTCCACAGGAAGCAAGGTTGTTCGTTTATCAATCTACTAAAAAGCAAACAAAAACAAACAAAAAAACACTCACAAGTAGCCTCGTTAACGATGTTGTCAGGGTCGTTAACGAACCACCGTACACAAAAATACTCAAATAACGACCTAAATAAATTCGGTACCGAGGCAAGTAACTCAGCAACGAAAATTCACTCAAAATAGTTCAAATAAAACAAAGATCTAGGACTAGGGACACCACAACATAGCCAAGCATATAAACTCGTAAGAAGATAAGATCATGCCTTTAAACAGCTAGATTCATCAGCTTTCGTTGACTAGCAAGTAAATTAACCAACTTTCGTATCCTAATTCACTTAATTGCTTGTTTTGGATCTAAAGCTTGAAACTTTCGTATTCAAACAATATCAACCTTTAAGTTACTAACTTTCTCTTTCAATCAAGTTAAAAACTCAAATTACCTCCACTTTCGTTTCGGTATAAGCACAACAAACAATCTCAATAAAAGATAAAAGGCATTCAACACACAATCTTACTCATCAAACATGCTCAACTATGTCGGGCTTAACCCCGATCCTAGAAAAGAAGACTACTCACTAATCATGACTAAGAAACTAAAAACTTTAATCAAAGAAAACAATGAAAACAAAACAGTACTCAAATTAATAAGAAATAACGTCTTACAGAGATTCAGAAGAAACCGAAAACACCGAAATACCGAATCAAAATCACGACTAACGATCCCGGTAACTTTCGTCTACCGAGCCCCTTCGATCACAACTCCGATTCGTCCTTCTCTCTCTCGGCTCTCTAAAATTCTCCTAGAAAATCCCCCCTTTTTCTATGCTAGATAGAAGGGTATTTATACTAAAAGCTAAAAACTAAAAAGGCTAAAAGATATAAACTTTCCTAAAAAGATAGAAGTAAAACTCTAAAAGATAGAAACAAAATCTAAGAAGATAATAAGACCTAAAATACATATTCTAATAACCCTAAAAGATTCTAAAAAGATATTCAACCGACACGGAAATAAATTCTCGCTCAGGATCGGTGAATCATAAAAATCATTCCTCCGTCTTTTACTGTAATGCTCCAAATTCAGCTCCATATAGCTCTTTTCCTTGCTAAAACCTACAAAATACACAAAATAGCGTAGCTTCCACTCTTTTCATATAAATATACAAAACTATCTAAAAACACTCAAGACTAAACCTAAACTTAACAAAACTAAACCTAATAAGCAAAGAAAACCTACTAAAAACTATACTAGAAATGCGAACATCACGCTTTGAGGTCGAGTGCGACGCCTCTGACTATGGCATAGGCGGCGTACTCCTCCAAGAGAGACGCCCCATTGCATACTTTAGTGAGAAACTTACGGGGGCAACTCTAAATTACCCGACGTATGACAAGGAGTTGTACGCACTGATTCGGGTTCTTAAGACATGGCAACATTATTTATGGCCTAGTGAGTTCGTGATTCACACGGACCACGCGACCTTAGCATATCTCCGGAGTCAAACGACTCTCAACAGGCGCCATGCGCGATGGGTGGAGTTCATGGAAACTTTTCCATACATCATCGCCCACAAGAAAGGAAAGGAAAACGTTGTGGCAGACGCACTGTCACGCATGTATGTTCTTTTGACTCAATTACAGGCCAATTTGCTCGGGTTCTCCTTAAATAAGGAGTTATACTTGCATGATCCATATTTTAAACCGGTCATGGAGACCCTCGAGCAAAGTCGAATCCATGAGTCCTATTTTTTGGACAATGGATACCTCTACCGAGCCGGGAAGCTTTGCATTCCGGCCTCGTCAGTGAGACATCTATTGCTCAAAGAAGCTCACGATGGCCGAGGCCATTTTGGCATAGCTAAAACCCTAGAAGCACTTCGTGAGCATTTCTTTTGGCCACACATGGCCTCCGATGTCCACAAGTATTGTCGGGGTTGTGTGCCGTGCCAAACTGCTAAATCGAGGTTCCAACCTCATGGCCTATACACGCCCTTACCCATTCCGGATACCCCATGGGAAGATCTCTCCATGGATTTTATCACGGGCCTTCCAATGACAAGGCGCGGTAAGGATTCGATCTTCGTCATTGTGGACTATTTTTCCAAAATGGTTCACTTCGTGCCATGCAAAGGTAACAACAATGCGACGGAAATTGCAAATTTGTTCTTTGAGCATGTCGTGAGGCTACATGGCGTGCCTCGCACTATTGTTAGTGATCGAGACACGAAATTTTGTAGCCATTTCTGGAGGACGCTTTGGGGAAAGCTAGGTACACAATTACTGTTTTCAACCTCTTATAATCCCCAAACCGATGGTCAGACTGAGGTGACTAATCGAACCCTGGGCACCCTTCTTCGAACGGTGCTCAAGCATAACCCACGTAGGTGGGAGGGTCTAATTCCTTTTGTTGAGTTTGCTTACAACAGGTCCAAACACTCTGCTACCAAGATGACGCCGTTCGAGATCGTCTACGGCCTCAACCCCCACTCTCCCATGGATCTTGTCCCTCGCCCCTTGAAGAACGACGAGCACATCGACGCGTCCAACCGCGCCGATGCCATCCACAAGCTGCACGAGTGGACGAGGACCCAGCTAGAGCATCGGGCTGGTCAGTACGAGGCGCAACACAACAAGGGTCGGAAGCGCATGGTTTCCAACCTTGGAGATTTCGTGTGGTTGCATCTTCGCAAGGACGTTTTCCGGACTCTCGGAAGACAAAGCTTCATCAACGCGGAGACGGCCCTTTCAAAGTCTTGGAGCGAATAGGGGACAACGCCTATAAAATCAACCTCCCAGGCAAGTATTCGGTGCATTCCACTTTTAATGTCGCTGAAATCTCCCCCTATGTTCAGCCCGCTTATGAGGAAACGGGGACGTTTCCCAACCAAGTGGGGGAGGGTGATGCGACCCCCGCCATGGATGCTATCCAGGAGGACGACGCCTTCACACTTCGCTCGGATGGCCCCATCACTCGTGCCAAGACTCGAGCAATCCAGGCTACGACTTAATCACTTGTGGCGTGCGTCTCAGCAAGCCACGTCGCGCCCCTCGCCGCGCCGACGCACACTTCCTTGTGCGTCCTCGGCATCGAGGAACCTCAACTCGGGCCGACAGTGACAACCTCCAACCCCTTGCCACCATCGGACCCGAGCCTCGCACCGTGCCAAGGATTGCATCTTGAGGTTCTCGCAACCCTCGCGCCAGCGCCCTCACCAACGCCCTCACCAGCGCCCTCGCCAGCGCCCTCGCCAGCGTCCTCGCCAGCGCCCTCGCCAGCGTCCTCGCCAGCGTCCGCCCTAGCGCCCCGGGCCGCGCCATGACCTCGCCAGCGCCGTGTCAAGACCTCGCCGTGCCACGCCAGACCATGTCGTGACATTCCGAGCACGGTCACGGACGATATATCCTTTTTTTAGTATTTTTTTGCATTGTTTCCAATTCCGAACATTACTATTAGTGGTTTTATGTTTTTAGTAAGTGATTTATGGGCCTTGCGCCTATGGATTACGGGCTTGCGCCGATGGGCTTGGATCTGCGCATCCCCCCTAGGCGCGCCGCCCCTATTAGGGTTTCTAGCTTATTTTCTTGTGCCGCCTCCCTATATAAGAGGCTTAAGACTATGTTTTTCATAGAGCGCACACTTAGAGATTAATAGAGTCGAGGGTTTTTCTCCTTATTTCTCTCTAGTGCCATTGCGTCGCCCCACTACTTATCATCAAAGCTTCAGATTTTCTCATTGTTTTGCAATTGTTCGTGCCAAGTTCGAATCAATCAAGCCTTCCGCCGCACTCTTTGAGACCCACTACTCAAACATCACGCTTATCCGTAGCATTCCATACGAGGGACGCATCAGGATAATATAACTTATTAAAATAATTTTTTAACGTTAATTTTTAAAAATTTAGGTGGATATATCAATGTATACTAAAATATATCATATATTTTATAAATAATTTATTATATTGCAAAAATAACAGCATATAGATAAAAAAAATTATATACTTGGAGTGCAAGATTTGATAAATGATAAAAGAAAATTTGTTATGCATAAAATTAAACCCAAACAAAGAGGAAATTTAAATTAGTTATTTCCAACCAAACAATGTATATACTATCAATGCACATGACACTAATTAATTATTTGCACACATATTTTAATCCTTCGTTATGTCTAACATATATTCAAAACTCTACAGTGATCAATGTATATATGCGATTCTACCGGAGACACTAAATCATATTCCAACCATGAAGTGCTTATCTTTATTATTGTAACACACACATTCTAATCCTTCAATGTACGTATATGCTTCAGTCGACACTAAATTCATGTGCATATATTCCAGCAAATTGCATCTCAATCATAAACACCGATTATATTTATACTCCTCCAATTCTATATCACCCAAAAGATAACAAGCACAATTAAAAGATAAAAAGTTGTTCAGAATTTTTTTTATTAAAAACCCTAATATAAAAACCCTAAACTCAAAAAACTTACCTTTGTCTCTTTGAATAGGAGATTTTCGATTTTCTTCGTGCTCAAAGAAGTCTTGGATCGTCGTTCTTCGTCGCCCTCGGTTTGGAATGTCGTCCTCGTCGTTCTCTAAGGATATCTCTTCGGTCGAATGTAATTTTATTTGGTTGATTTTAATTTGATTGAGTTGATTATACAATATATCTATGCGTAATGCGTGATTGATTTTAATTTTAGTTGGGTTTTGGTTTAATTTTTTTAAGTCATTATATGATGTGGATATGACATGTTATTGAGAAAGGAAAATAAAAAATATATATAATTAAAAGGTGCCATGTGTATTTTACGGTTGACATGTCATCGTATTCATCAGAAAAGTTGCCGGAAAACGATCTCATATCGTTTTGGGTTAATAGTGTGATAGTTCGTATACGATTTGGTTATTTTTAAAGTTTGTATTATTATTAGTTCAAAGTGGATAATTGGTATTATTAAAAGTCATTTTTTCTACAATTAATATAAAAAATATTAGCATGTTGATTAAGTTTTGTTAAAAGATATGCATAAAATTAATATAGAAAGTATCAACATATAGATAGATCAAGTTATTATAATATAAATAATTGGATGTATAGAAATAATAATACAAGTTATTATTACAAATTTTGACATTATTTTATTATGTAATGCCAAGTGGCGCAATTTTTTCAACGGACATGGTTTCTGCTTTATAATGTATTAGGTAGATTAAAAAAAATAAAAAAATGGTGGAACCAGTGGTCCAAGATGAATATCTCGCTAAAATTGCAAGACGTTTCACAAATTCCTTCTGTGTAAATCACAATCATTAATGGCGTAGATCATCTCCTCCTTCAATTCCATTCCAATCTTCTTATCTTTCCCAATCTGAAAAGTGTTGTTGGGCCCAGAAATCACCAGCCCATTCATCGATCCAGCCCACCAACGCAAGGCCCAGGTGCGGGATTCGGATCACCAAAGTAATCCCCCAGACGGCAAATCCGGAGGTTGGAGCTCGATGATAACTACCCAGGAGGTGGAACTCGGAATGTGCGGGAATGGAGCCACGATCGGAGAAGTTGGAGGTCGACGCCGGTTATAGGGTTTAAATACCAGGGCTAGGCTAGAAAAAAGGGGATCATCGGATTGTACTGGAATCTATCAATTTGTACTCAAAAAATCACTGAATACAAGTAACAGCTTTGATCTCGAAATTGTGTTTATCGGTTAGTTCGCCCCCACAATCTAAACAATATCTCTTGATTGTCATCGATCGGAATTTGACCAAAACAATTTGGCGCCGACCGTGGGGCCCTAGCCGGTTTCATTTTGTTCCGATCAAAGGCAAGAACGTTTTCGAAGATGACGAACTCGCAACCGTCCTCTCCCACCAACGGAGGAGTCAGAGGAAGTCGGGGCGCTCGCCCCAAAGGGATCGCTCGCGACGGCAACACCGAGGAAGTCCTAGACTTGCGTAATGTCTTGGACGAATTTGCGGCCAAGATATTCGCTCTCCAGCAGGATATGGTCAGCCAGAAGGACCGCAGCCAAACTCACATGGACCATATCACACAGCTCATCGCGGAGAATGCAAACCTCCGTGAACAACTGCAGGCGGCCTCGGTGTCGCACAGCGGATCCCGCCCAATCGGAGCCGTCAGGGAGGCTACTGTCCGCCTCAACTTAGGGGAAACCTTCAACTCCCAGGTCGGGGGACCATCCCCGACGGTGAACACCGCCACACTAGCGGACACCCTCCCCGGAGTGCCTAGCGCCCAGACGCCGGGAAACCGAACCACAGGAACGGGAGTCTTCCATCCCATGTACAGCGAAGGATCCGGGAGACAGGTACCCCCCACAGAACCCTTCCTAGAAGCGCTTTTCAATAAGTATATGCAGGATCGGCTCAAAGGACTCGAAGACAAGATCGCACAAATACTCGGGGTACCTCCACCCCTCGAGAAAGAAGCTTTAGACGGCTACGACGAGTCCCCCTTCGCGGCTCCGATCGCCAGTGTAGACATCCCAAAGAGATTCACTGTCCCGGCAGTTCCCACCTACGATGGGACGGGGGATCCCGACGAGCACGTGGCCATCTTCAAGAAAAAAATGATGACCAGTTCGATACCGCGAGAATCCAAAGAAACGATCATGTGCAAGGGATTTGGCGCCACTCTGTCCGGCTCCGCTCTGACCTGGTTCATTAACCTCCCCAGAGGGGGAATATCGTCCTTCGCAGGACTGGTGGATACCTTCCGGATGCATTTCGCCAGTAGCAGGAAGCTGGTGAAACAGATCTGTACCGGGTAGCCCAAAGACCCGGGGAGTCCCTGCGCGCCTTTTTGAACCGGTTCAACTGGGAAAAGGTAGCAATCCCGCTCTACGACGTGCCCACATCGATAGAAGCCTTCCGGAGGGGCCTGCTGCCCGATAGTGAGCTCTATAGAGAACTCACTAAATACCCATGCCACAGCTTTGAGGATGTTCAGGTGAAGGCTCTGGCGCACATCCGGCTCGAAGAAGACGAAATCCCCGTGCGGGCCATCTCAGTCTTCGACAGGGTCAAAAGGAGAGCCCCTTCTGACCAGCGAAGAGAGCGTCGAGGCCAACCGTATTCAAAAAGTAGACCTGAAGCACCTGGAGTCCACGCCGCATGAATCAAACAGCCAAGCGGGAAGAAGGATGCCCCCAATCGGCTGAAGGTCCACGAAGGCAGAAAACCTGAATCCCAAGAGGGATAAAACTAAATGGTGCGATTTCCATGAAGACTACGGTCATGAAACAGACGAGTGCTTCGCTCTCAGGAAAGAGTTAGCATACTTGCATTCAAGAGGCCTGCTGTCAAAAATCTCCGCTAACCCCGATATGCCTGCCAGCCAGAATCTAACCGAGCCCATGGATATTCCGTCATCTCTAGAGTATGACAAAGTAGTAAATGTCATCAGTGGCGGGTCTGATATCTGTGGTGTCACCTATTCGGCGGCCAAGCGCCACGCACGAGGGCACCTAGAAGGACCGTTGATAGGACCTCACCATGACGGTTCTGATATCTGGTCTAGTAGGACCTCACCATGACGGTTTGGTTATATCTTTATCAGTGGGAAACGTGCTGATGAGGAGGATCCTCATCGACACCGGAAGCTCCACCAACATGATCACACTAGATGCCCTCAAGGAGATGGGGCTGAAGGAAGAGAACATCCTCAGAAACTCGGTGGCGCTGGTGGGATTCAGCGGAGACATCGCTCATAACTTGGGGGAAATAACTCTCCCCACCTATGCTAAAGGAATCAACCTGCAGGTTAGGTTCTCCGTGCTTGATTGCCTGTCCTGCTACAACATCATCATGGGGCGGCCCTGGATGGTTTTCATGAAATCTTGTCTAACTAGGAAAGTACAGCCCTAGTGGCTTATAAAGAAAGACCCAAGGACAAAAGTGACATTTGCCTTAGGAAACGTTTAACAAATAACAAAATATACCCAACATTTCCAAATGTCATAAAACACTCTCACAATCCAAGCAATGAACCACACAAGTCGTGGCCTTCTAACAAGACAAGCACGCCTCACTTTCTCACGATGTCACGACCTTAGCATAGTCACATCACAAAGCCCATGTAGTTCTCTTACCTTCGATATGGAACCCCGCTTGGCTACTTACCTAATGTGGATGAAGTGCTTTGTCTTTAAATGTTGATTCAAGGTGCCATAACCTCCACCCGGCTTCCATTTGTACCTCGAGCTACAATAGTTGTACTTGACATCATATCGGCCTTGTGCATCCAATACAATTGTCTTTGGTGTAGTAATTTGTGAAAATTTCGGATTTCAAACATTGGCCTTGGTTTTATATTTTTGAAAAATATTAGGAAGGGAAGTATTAGAGAAAGACAAGAGAGTATGTGATTGGTGTAAATGAAATTGAAGGTGCGATATGATATTTATATGGGTAAATGGATAAGAATTAGGATGAAAATAGCCGTTGGAAGCCAAGTGACCGGTAGAAATATTGTCGTTGGAAAAATAACCGTGACCATGATGTTTCGGAACCGCTATCACAGAGCAATAGCTACCACAAACGGCGATCGCGGTTTGTTTTGTACTGCGGTCACGGTTCAATAACCGCGATAGGGTATGATTGTTCAAACGGCTATTTTTGCCGATTCTACCTGGTTTGGGAAGAGAAGAGTTTAAAAAAAAGGGCTTGAACTTGATATTAAGTTGCTTACTTATCCTCTTGGGGTCATAGAGGATCCAAAGCCCACGTATTTCTCTTACCTTCGATACGGAACCCCGCTTGGCTACTTACCTAAGACGACACGGCGAACCGATGGAAGAAGCTTGACTTGTGTCGTTGTCTAGTACATCATCCGATGACTCTGTATAGTTCATTGTTTGTTGTTCAAGTGGGAACAACTAGTACTTGAGCGGCAATGCTTGATAGTGTTGGCTGTGTCTTCTTGTGTTGCTTCCACCAATCTAAATTAAAATATCAAAATCATCTACAAACTCAAAGGTAGTGGTTAGATAAGTATCAAGCTTTGTATATGAGCTCCTAAATCTAGATTTTTATAAGGTTTTGCAATAAACGAGACCCGATAGATAGAAGAGAACGACGATATGAGGAGGACGATGGGGATAATTGAGGCATAGAAGGCGCCTCACTATCCATGCTATAAGCCTTATACAAATTATCAACAAGATATCTAACACGTTTCATAATAACATCAACGTTACAATTTCTATCCTAATGTTCTTCTTCTAAATTCAATAACTAATAGTATGCATACAAAGTATCTTGCAAACCTTACATCTTAATCTAGGATAAAAAACACAAGCAACAAGATAAATATCAAGAATATATTTGTAATAGATCGACCACTTCCTATTTATTTGTAAAATAGCATCAACAAGGTCGGGTCGATCGGGCAGTGAAAGCCCTATCTTAAAGGCACCCACCACATTCAAAGCTTCAACAACCAACATATGAGCACTTGGTGTATAGGTTTGACTAAATGTATAAGTTGCATAATTAAAAACCTTTAAAATTTCCATGATCTCATTCATTGGTCCCATGAAGGTTCAATTGTTTGTGAACCCGAAACATGTTGAATGGAAAGGGAGGCTAAAAGTACTTTGTAACATAAACATTGATGAAGTAATTTAAAAGTGGAGTTCAAGCAATGAACGATATCTTTTGAAAAAAGTATGAGTCTAACACTATTCAATTCACAAGGTTTATAGGCATGAGAGACTTCAATGCCTAGAAAGTATTTCAAGGCATCGAGATCCTTCATATAAAAACAAGAACTAAGATAGTACTTGAATTTAGATATGGTAGAAAAATCATTACAAGCGATGACCATGTCGTCAAAATAGATTAAAACATGTAGAGAAATATAAGCTCGATTGAAGACAAATAAAGAATGATCAACCTAACTCTGTTTGAAACCAAACGCGCGAAGGGCCTGATCAAGTTTAAAGAACAAATTACGAGGAGCTTGTCGGAGTCAATGGAGCGACTTTTGAAGACGACAAACCATCCCGAATGAGAATCCGAATAACTGGGAGGGCGTTTCATGTACACTTTCTCATGTAAATCGCCATGAAGGAAAGCATTACGAACAACCATCTGATGAAGTTCTCAACCCTTAATAGCAACAACAGAAAGCAAAACCCGAACAAAAACTATCTTTGTGATCGGTTGATAGAGCATATAGATATAGGTTTTAAAGCATGTTTTTATTCCCTTTTTATGCATTTTTAGATAGAGTTTTACTTTAAGTTGTAGGTTAAGTTTTATTTTGGTTTAGTTCGGAATCTACGCGTTTGTGTGCCTTATTACAGGTTGAAAGGTGAAGAATGGTTAGTGTGAGGCTAAGGACCGGACCTAGGGACGCGTGGAGAGCATTGAAGAGAAGAACCGAATGAAAAATCAAAAACCAAGGAGAAGTGCCAAACCGCGGTTGAAGGAGCTTGCCAACGTTGGAGGAGTGAAATTTCTGTGGCCAAAGAGCGGTTAAATCCGGTCATAGCGCGACCGCGCTCCTGGTGGTATTGACCGCGCTCCGGCGCATTTGTACGACGCTGACTCGGGCCTTCGTGTTATCTTTTTGGTCGACTTTATTAGTATTTTTGGATATTTTTAGATACGATATAAATAATTTTCTTAGGGTTTCTTTGGAAGATGATGCTATCTCTACTTTTGCTTTTACTTTTTCAATCATAAAAACCCCACTCTTACTTAGTAATATTATTTAAATACAAATAATCTGAGTCATTGTGGTTTCGACCCTTGCTTCCAAATACTCAGGTTAGGAAGTTAGGATATTTCTTTGACAGTGCTTTTACAGCGACATAAAAGTTCTCGCCAAATTTGGCTTCATTGCCGGGGACTCGGCTATTTCTTGTGTTTACTTAGTATTACTATTTTTGGTGTTGTGACCCTATCTTACGGTTCGAAACACCCGTGCTACTGATCCATGGCTATGTTTGTATGTAGACAACTACATGAAGAATATTTTTATGATATTTTGCTAGACTACAACAAAAGATTCATAAATATGGTACTTTGTTGGGTTATTATCCATGTGAGAGAGAATTATGTGAATGCATCCTAGACGATTTGAATTCTACGACTCGAGAAATCGCAGAGTACATGAGCAATTATAGGCTTTGGTGTATGGGACCAGAAGAGTGTTGGGATTTCTTTTGATACATGAGCCATCAATGTATGCTAGTCGAATTATCTCCACCAATTCCCTATCCAATGATGGGAGAGGTTGCATTGGAATCAAATGCCCTTGAGTTAGACACCCAAATGCAAGTTGAGGAGGAATCCGCTAGAGTTGAGTTGGGTTATGAGGGTGACTTTAATGTTCAATATGATTTTATTCTTATAATTCAACTTGAAGAGAGCACCAAGGAGTCAAGTTCAATCTCTACTGATATGGAGAAGCCTATAGAACCAAGTGAGTTTAAGGTTGGTACTAGAGAATACTCACAATTCATCTTTGAGAAAAGTGGTGATGGTGACAAGTACTTTGAACCATACTGTAAGTATTTTCTGACATCACCAAGTGTGTTGAATTTTTTTGAGCATATGCCATTTCATGGAAATTGGTCTCACAAGTTTGATAAGTTGAAGCGGTTTTTAAATGAGTTATTCAATTTAAATTTATCCTTGTGCTACTTATCTTCTTGTGAGATGTGTTCACATGCTTTTGACAGGTTGTTAAGGGCATTGACAATGTCTAATATTGTCAATTCATGCTAAACGTCAAGCTAATGATGTTAAACAAGCACTTCTTGAGAGGCAACCCAAGCTTTAAGTTTATGAAGGCTGCACTTGGGATGCAGGACAAGTATTAGGACTTATGTTGTAGGGTAATTTAACCAGCATTACAAGTAGAAATGTAATTATACTAAATTTTATATACAAGCTGAACATTCTAGAATATATAAAACAAAAGGAATAATGGGAACTTGTTGCATAGTGTTAAAACCTGAGGAAAATTCTTTTAAGATTACTCAGTTGGAAACTCTAGTGAAGCATAGCCTTAAATTTCGCATTCTCTATCAATGGTGACCTACGTGCATCTATCTCATGTTCAAAAGCTGGTTCGGCTGCACTATTCATTGGTTACAAGTATAACGTGAAAGGAATTTAGAGGCCAAGAAATCCAAGCTCACTAGCTCTCTCCTTGTCAAAAACTGGTAGATGATTGCTGCAAAAAACCAATTCCTGAACCAAGACAGCCTCCATGAAGTCAGCCAGCAAAGTCAAAGCGCCAATACACAGTGTCCGAGCATCACCATATCTTGAGAGTGTGACCCAAAACTTCAAGTAGATCAAATTTGAGCAGCCCAACTCAGTTGATTTTGCATGCAAAGTTGATTAAAACAACTAAACAAGGCATGCTGATGCTTCTATACTAGTAAGTAGTAACTGCAGTGTACAAAGATGCTTTGTTCTGTTGGTACTTGCACTTGCATTTCAAACCGGGGTGACAAAGTATTAGTGGAATTGCAATACAAGGAATGTATTTGAGACCATGTTCAGTTCAGCATCGAGTTTAATTAGTCATATAATCAGCAGCTATAAGCTAGAGACAAGACCCTCCAAAACCTTAGGATCACTCTGAATAAAAACAAGCTATCAAAATGAAAAGAACAAACAGGAGAAATTCGCTTGATTGAGGCTGCCTTAAGCTATCAAGTGATTGACAAAAAGCACTAGAGTTGGATCACCAACTGTCCCCATAGGCAATGGCTGCCTTAAGTAAATCCTCAGGAACAAAAGCTCCGAACAACCATCCACTCTAGCAAGCCCTACTAATAAAAAGTAATCTTTTGTATTCAAATCATTCATGGGATGCTGATAAGACATCAAGGACAGCCCCGCCACTCATTAAGGTACCAAAGAGGAGGCCCGCGCTAGCGGCAGATCTGGGATTGCGACCAAGGCTAGAGGCAACAAGACCGCCTAACAGTGTTTTTGAGATGAAATTGCCCAACAGGGAGTACTCGGGGGGGAGACAGTTCATGAACGGGAAATAGACGGATTCCGACAAGATAGAGCATAAACCGACGGTGGCCGCCACGCGCGGCGTTCGGGGTAAGCCCTTGGCCAGTCGCTCTTTCAACGTAGAATTAGATCGGTCCACGGACAAGTGGTAGCCAAGCGTCCCCAAAGCTCCAAAGCAAGTCCAAGCGCCTGTAGTAGTAGCAGTTCGATGCATATACGCCTCCCATTGTTTTGTGACATTTCGATCCTGATCCCACGGATCAATTGATGGATAAGCCCCCAACTTCATCTTCTCTATTCCAGTCGCTCGATTTCTATTGTATAAATCCCCTTCGCAATTACAGAAATATCAGACTCAATGATTCTTGATTTCAAAAGCATATATTAATTCACGATTTCAAAAGCATGAAGATTACATGGTACCTGATGCTTCGATCAATCGATTGCTCGCTCGCGACTCTGTCGAGTGTCGACCTAGGCAAGCTGGAAGGGTTGACGCAAAGATGTAAGCTAACAAAAACTCCTTATAAAAAGGATTTAAGGAAGAAGAAGCCCGGGCCTCATTATGCTTATTGGGCTCCCGCATTGAATTTGGATTGGGCTTATGTTAGTGATTGGGATTGAGCTTTCCGAATAGATATGGAACTATCTGCACGACTATGACTTGATAATTTTTTATATTTATTATAAAAAGGATATTAATAAAAAAAATACAATATAAAATTTAATGTAAGTAATTTATTTCCTTTAATATGTATAAAAATTATTTTATTTTTGAAATCAAATAAAATAAATTAAATCTTGATTATTAAATTTAAAATTGAAGACAAACATAAATTATTAAGATAAAATAATCTAAATTGCTCTTTTTACTTGACAATATTTCATAAACAGGTTTAACTCGTTATTCCTACCTTAATATAATAACAATCTATCATTATATATTAAAAAAATCTTATTTTTCCTTTCCTTTTATTTTATTTTTTTATTAAATATATTAGAACGTTAGTTTTTATAAAAATTAGATAGATTTTTAGAGAATTTAAAAGAAAAAATTATAAATAATAAGAATACAAAATTAATTTTTGGATATGAGATCGGGCCAGAATTGTTCTAGCGGCTTAAAAAGATTCGACTGTAATATATAGTCATAGATAGATAGATATTTCAAAGATATCTACCCTAATACATTATAAAGCAAAACTCAAGTCTGTTGTAAAATTTGCGCCACGTGGCATTTTTGAATAAATTAATGTGAAATTATATTTTAATAAATTTTGTAACAACTTATAGTATTCTTGCTATATATACTAAACAGATAACATGTTTATATAATTTTTTATGTATATAATTTTCTATCTATGAATTATGTATTAGTTTGCTACAACAGATAACATATTTATATAATTTTTATATACATAAATTCCTATGAGATGAACGACTTGAATTAATTTTTAGATATGGAGGACATTCACCATTGATTTTATGGAAATTTATGAACTACTTCAATGGAGGACATACACCACCATTAATTTGTCAGTCATATAGTTACGGTTTCCACGTTTAATTTCGAGAAGAAGGACTTGAATAATGTTTAAATTAATTAGTAAAAATTAATAGAGATATGTGAATTATGTGGTATATGAATGACATGGAAAAATTTAACATGTGGACAATGACATGGAATATTTATAATGACGCCTAAATTATAAGAAAATGACACGTGTAAAAATATGAGGTGACTTAATGTATGATCGCCATGTGGCGTAATCGTAGGTGGCGTAATGAGAAGGCTTCAAACCTTATTGCTTTTATATATATAGTAGATTTGCTTCGCTTTCAATATCAGGGGTTGGTGGTGAGAGGCCAAAACTACGGGTGTGTTTAGAGAGCATGGGCGAATTTAGAGTGTGTCTTGGATCTATTTCTTGCTTGAGGATAAGCAAGCTTTAAGTATTAGGGAATTTGATAGCTTGGATATAGATAGTGTTTGGAGAGCATGTTTAGACTTATTTTGCATAGTTTTAGTTAGTTTTAGTTAAGTTTCTTTAGTTTAGTAGTTTAGTTAGAAGTTTCGAAATATACACGCGTTTGGTGTTATTTTGCAGATTAAATGATGAGTGAGTGTGGACAGGACAATGAGATCGGGATTCCGATCTATAAGGGTTTGAGAATAAAGTTGAGAGAGATAAGACGAGTAGAAGAATAGAGAAACCTAGATTGGAAAAAATGATATTTGATTGGATATATTTTGCTCAGGAGAGCTAACGATTACATATATAGTCCATTGCACAGTAAAAACTGCCATTCAACCCAATTACCCGCTAGAACTTTAAACCACGATAAAAGTCATTTTATTTAACTAAACCGGTTATAAAACCCGGATACAAGACTTTCCTATCACAGTACTTCCCCCTCAAAGAAAATTCTTGGCCTCAAGAATCAGTTTCAATAATCAAATTCTGGGAATTTGGCAATGAATTCCGGGTAAAACTCCCAAGTGGCAGCTTCAACAAGGTAGCCCTTCCAATGCACAAGGAGTTTGGTAGCTGCTGCATTCCCTCGCTTTGTGATTTTTCTGTCAAGGATAGCTTCATGTTGCTTAGACTCGCCCAGGTCAAGCATGAATTGTGGCACAGTTGGGGCAACAAAGGAAGGCTTTGGTGCTAGCTTGCATTTAGGTATAACTTAGGATGCATATTTATGTTTATTTTGCATGGTTTTAGTTTAGTTTAGCTTAGTTCCTAGGTTTTTAGGTTTTCTAGGAAATTCGGGTTTTGCGCTTGTTTTGTTCGGTTTTTTATGTTAGCCCCACCATGACGGCTAGCCAAGAAGAGGAAGACATGTCCGTGCGCTCCGACGGACCCATTACTCGAGCCAGGACCCGTGCCATAGCCCGAGCCACTGCGTCCCTCATCGCGCGCGCGTCCTCGCAAGCCACGGCGCAGCCACCGGCGCGCCCCTCACCCGGTGCGTCTCCTTCATCGAAGGTGCGCCGACACTCCAGGCCGACACCACGCACCGTGGCACCGAGAACCTCACTCTCGGTGTCGTGCCATCCACGCAGGCCGAGCACCGTGCCGCGCCGGGCCACCCCGGCGTGGGAACTTGAGGTTCTGGTGCGCCTCGGCCTCGACACTCGAGGTTCGAGTGCGCACCAGCCTCGTCGACGCCGAAGCCATGCCGCGCCTCGACCCGTGTCGCGACATGCCCTTGGCGCACCGACGCCTTGTCACGACCTTGTCGCGATACTCGCGACTAGGCCACCGTGACCATTTATGTTTCTTACTATTTTTAGACTTATTTCCATTCCGAAACATTTCTATTTATGTAATTCTATTTATGTCTTGAATTTTTGGGCTTGGGCTAGTGGTTGCGCCGCATGCTTGCAACCCCCTACACTCCCCACATCGCTAGGTTAAGACTAGGGTTTGGCGTGCCCTCTTCTCTATAAAAGAGGCATGCCCCCTCCATTATTGTTTACGCTTTATTTGATTAAAGTTATGCTGTCGAGATTGCTCCAGAACTCTTCATAAAGGCGTCACACAATTCTCTTCTTGTATCCCATACTCTTCCGGTTTCCCTCAAAAGAAGCCACCTTCTTAAATCCTTTCACTTCTTCCCTACCAAGTCTAGTCGTTAATTCAGCTCAAACCTATCCAAACCGACGTGAGAAGACCATTTACGAGTCCAAGTCGAGATCCTCTCGTGAATCCTCAACGGGGTTCACATCAGTTTTGCATATCTCTAGAAAAACAAGCGTGGACGGGATGGATCTTAGAGGACTATGGTGGAGTTTGAGAAAGCTTAGAGTGATACAAGTGAAGATTGGAAGAACCAAGACCCAAGAGCTTGAAGGATAAAAACGCTTAAACCCGGGCTATGCATTGAAGGTTTTGTTTTGACAACTCTATCTTGAAATGCTAGTTTTGGAAGCTACAGTGGACGGATGAAGCTGAATTTGGTATCACTGGAAAGCTAACTCCAAGAGCTACGATTCATATTTTTACTCCGAGTCCAAATTCCAACTCGAAGTGGGTGAAAACAGCCTCTGAATTGTTGCTTGGAGTGTTGAACTGAGGTATGCCGCGGGCTAGGACACAAGGTGTCGCGGCCGCGCCACCCTAGAATGAGACCGCGCCTCACATTCTGCCGTGGGAGAGTTGGGCCGAGAGTTTTGGGCTTCGGTTTGGACTTTATAAGGTCTTTTCCGACTAGTTTAATGTAATTTCGGGATATTTTATCTTTAGATATCTTAGGGGTATTTAAACCTTGTTTTTAGTTTTCTCTCAATCATTATCATAACTTTGATCAACTTTGGAGGCTAGGTTTTTCTCTTTGGAGGCAGACTTTGAAACCTTTGTAAGTTTGATTTTAATTTAATTATGCATTGCTAAATTCTTTTATGTTTGGCTAGTTATTGAAGTCATGATTTGCATATTATTGTGAGGTTTGATTGATGCTCAACAAACTTGAATAGAGTTTATTCCATGTGCTTAATTGAATCTAAACTAGGGTTTTGTTAGATTGATCACCTAATTGAATTTCTAGTTATAACTGAATCTGATTAATTACCGGTCGGAGTTAATTTGATCAAGAGTATACTTTAATCAATTTAGTACTGGTTGGACAAATTGGTTAAAGAAGGGAATAAATTCACAAGTCACTTAGATGTTTGGTTGCTCTAAGTGTTTATTTCTATTGATAACTTGAATCGTCATGCTGTTATTTAATTAAATCTAGAAGGTCTTCTAGGTTGTTAAATAATTAGGGTTGTTAGACTGGTAGTTCTATCAACTAAATCTGAAGTTTGGGTCTTAATCCTTAGTAGGGTCATTATCCACAATAGATTATTCAAATGAGAAGAGAATCAATATAATCGATGATCAACAAATCAATATCATGATGGATTTAAGTAGTTGAACACGTTTGTCTCTCATATATTTACAATCAACTTTGCATTCATATTTATTTCTATTCTTGCATAGTAGCTTAGATAATCATTTATAAAAAAAAAAACCTTTGGTTACTTGGCATACAAGTAATAACACAAATACAAGAGTCTACGTGGGATCGACCCTTACTTGCCACTCTACTGAGTTGGTTAAGTTAGGTTTCTTTGATAGGTATTAACGACCACTGAAAATACCTCATCAAATTTGGCGCCGTTGCCGGGGACTCGTCGCTATTTGTGTTCTTACTCTTGTGCTATTTTTGGGTGTGAACCTATTATATGGTTCATACCCGTGGTACTAACTCATCTCCATTGCTCTTTGATTCAGACATTGACAGGACAATCTTCAAGCCAAGGAAGGATATCCGGAATCACTTTCAGGCTCTACCGTTCTTTCTTGAGGAATTTGAATCTGAATCAGAGACTGAATCTGAAACTACTGAATCTGAGGAGATGGCTAATCAAACATTGAGACAGTTAACTGCACCAAATCTGGAGCAATAACCGCTGGCGGTGCAATTTCCTGCTCTTGCTGAGGGAGTCAAGTTCGAGCTGAAATCTGGGTTGATTCACCTTTTGCCTTCATTCCATGGGCTTAGTGGTGAAGATCCCAACAAACATCTTTCTGAATTTTTGTAACACCCCTATTTTACAACACTGGGTATTACCGCCAGTGACCTCAGACTTTACCGTCCAAAGTCACTCAAGGCTTTTAGAATGATATTGAACGATTAAATGCGGAATAAAAACATATTACATAATGAGAAAAGGTGCTCCCGAAGGAGACTTGGTTCTTACAAACATATTACATCGTTGATAAGTATAAAGTTGTTCGGAAATTTAAATGCGAAACTACTTGTCCTTGAAACAAATTGAAACCAAAACAAAATGATGAACGAAGTACATCTTGAAAATTCTCGTTCTTCCTTCGTCTTCACTTCGCTTCACGCCTTATGGGGATTCCTAGATTCTGACATAATTCGCGAGGGGCGATAGAATGCCAGGCAAACATGCGGAAAAGAAGAATTAGTCTAAGAGACTAAGCAAGCGGGAATGGAACTTCCCGAGGTAAATTCGGTAACTTTTAACTATTTTCGAGAGAGATGAACGGGTTGTGTTTACGATGAGGCTATACGATATGGCTTGTTTATGTTGAGCTTTAATGGTTCGAAGAAGAGTATATCTTAAGCAAAGATAACTCGAAAAAGTGATAGAAGAACTACTAGATTGTAGACTTCTCTAGGATTTCAATAGAATGTTGGGAACATTTATTTATTCATACAAGTGAAAACTTCTCGCGCTTTTGAGCGGACCGAGAGGCGGAACGATCATTTGAGACCGGTCCGGTTTTGGTATCTTAAATGTGCATACGCACTTATCTTAAATAGTGACGAAGATATTCAATCTTGTTTGATGACTTTTACAAGAGAGTGGTGGGACACGGATAAACCGAGCCACCCGAAGGAGAACTTCAATTCTCCTGCACTTAGCTAGAGTGCGCTCAATCCCTCCTTGCAATCGGAGCGGATGGAAATCATGATCCCGAAAGTCGTATGGACGTACGACTTAGTAAGGTTATATAGAGGTGTCGACTAACTCGCACCCCTTTCTAGTTTATTCAATTCAAATCTCTGAACGAGATTGTAATCAATCAAGAGTACACACACTAGCAAATATAATCCTAGCAAGGAATATAATATTTACTATGCTAACAAGGGTCGTTATTTCTAGCAATCGATATTTTCTAGGTTCATTTTTATTAAGCATACAAGAAGTTCCCAACATCGAGAAATATCATATAGACGGATATAAAAGGGCACAAAGGGGAATTCCACTTGCCTTAGTGTAACGAGTTCTAGCAACGAGCTTTGACGAAACTTAGGCGATTTCCTACTACGAGCGAGGATTCCGACCTAATGATAGGGAATTTATGAAAAGGTTCAAAACACGATTCTTCTACTAACGTTCGGATCACCTCTTATAATGTTTTTATAAGAGGATTTGAATTTCTAAATTATTATAATAATAATTTAGAAAGTTATTTTCTTTAAAATAATAATATTCCTTTATTTTTATTTTGATTTTTGTAATATCCTTAATTCTGAAAATCTTCTATTAAAATAATTATTAAATAATCCTTTATATTAGAAAGTTTCCTTAAATAGAAATCTCTACTTTTCCTTATAAGGTAACTTGCCTAAAATACTTTTAATCTTATTTGTTCTATTTCCATGACCCTTTTTATACTATATGGTTTATAAAATCTTTTCTATATTTAATTGATTTTCTTTCAAACAAGTCTATATTTAATTGATATAGCTTAGGATGCATTTAGGTATAGCTTAGGATGCATATTTATGTTTATTTTGCATGGTTTTAGTTTAGCTTAGCTTAGTTCCTAGGTTTTTAGGTTTTCTAGGAAATTCGGGTTTTGCGCTTGTTTTGTTCGGTTTTGCAGATCTCTAGGTAAACAAGCGTGGACGGGATGGATCTTAGAGGACTATGGTGGAGTTTGAGAAAGCTTAGAGTGATACAAGTGAAGATTGGAAGAACCAAGACCCAAGAGCTTGAAGGATAAAAACGCTTAAACCCGGGCTATGTATTGAAGGTTTTGTTTTGACACCTCTATCTTGCAATGCATAGTAGCTTAGATAATCATTCATAAAAAAAAACCTTTGGTTACTTGGCATACAAGTAATAACACAAATACAAGAGTCTTTGTGGGATTGACCTTTACTTGTCGCTCTACTGAGTTGGTTAAGTTAGGTTTCTTTGATAGGTATTAACGACCACTGAAAATACCTCATCATTAGGGCAGAGTTCTAGTTGGGAGACATGGAATGTGTGGTGTATAGCTGTAGTAGGAGGTAATTGTAATTTATAAGCAACTGAGCCAATTTTGTCCAACATAAGGAATGGACCATAGAAACGAGGTGAGAGTTTGTGGGGAACTTTGGTCTTGAGAGAGTTCTGCCGGTAAGGTTGAAGTTTCAAGTACACATAATCACCCACTTGAAACTGCCTCTCAGAACGGTGAGCATCTACAGCTTGTTTCATTCGGTTTTGAGCCCTCAAGAGGTGGAATTTGAGCATATTGATGATTTCTTCACGCTTGAGCATGCTTCCATCAATGATAGTGGATGAGCTCTCACCGGCCAGATATGGGAGATGTTCTGGTGGAGGCTGCCCATAAATGATTTCATAAGGAGTGGCCTGGATGGAAGAGTGGTAAGTGGTGTTGTACCACCACTCCGCGAGGGCAAGCCATTTGCTCCAAGAAGAAGGTGTGTCTGAATTCATACAGCGTAAGTAAGTCTCGAGTATTTTATTTGTTGCCTATGTTTGGCCATCGGACTGAGGGTGATATGTTGTAGAAACGTCGAGGCTGACCCAATGAATGCGAAAAAGTTCATTCCAAATCTCGCTCAAGAAAATGGGTTCCCTGTCGCTAACAATAGATTGTGGCATGCCATGGAGTTTAAAGGCGTTATCCATGTATGCCTGAGCAACGTCGAGGGCCGTGTAAGGATGAGATAAAGCGAGGAAGTGTGCATTTTTACTCATCCTATCCACCACAACAAGGATGGTGTGTTTGTTGTAGGAAGGGGGAGGCCTTCAATAAAGTCCAAGCTGATGGACATCCAGATGCCATCTGGTATAGGTAGGGGCTGTAGCATCCAGGTCGTACTTGTTGTGTTGGCATGTTTCACAATTCCGCACATATTTTTGAACTTCCTTGTGCATGCCATGCTAGAAAAATAAGGACTTGATGCGGTGAAGAGTGGCATCGCGCCCGGAATGGCCTCCAATGACGGAGTCATGAAGCCATTTAAAGATGTGTAACTTGACAGCTATATCGTTTCCAATGACCAATTTACCTCTCCTTCAAAGCTCCCCATTAGTGTAAGAGTATTGGGGATGGGAAGACGGTTTGGCCTGTATTTCAGAGATGATCTTTTGGAGAACTAAATCAGTTTCCCACAACAACTTAATGGAGTCATAAAATCCCTGATGAGCATTAGAGAGAGTGATGTGCAATAATTCAGAACCTGTCACCCTGGAAAGAGCATCATCGGCAAGATTTTCTTTGCCTTGTTGATATTGGATTTCATAAGAGAATCCCAGTAATTTGGACAGCCACATGTGTTGGAACGGTGTGGAAATTCGCTGATCCAAGAGGTACTTTAGACTTCACTGATCTATTTTAATAACAAAAGGTCTGTGAGTAAGGTATGAGCTCCAAGATCGCACGGCATGAACGACAGCGAGCAACTCTTTTTCATATACGGAGAGGGATTGATGTTTTGGACCCAAAGTATGACACCCCTATAGCCTATGATGTATGCTTAGTAATAACTTATTTCTTATATAAACAAATAATTCACATATAGCAACTATCCATGGAAGCACAAAGCAGAAAGCAACAACCATAAAAGGGTTGCACACACACACACATAGGTAGTTACTTCTTATGCTAAAACATCTATTACTTTAACTTCTATTACAACCCATATGTCTAAGATGCAAAATGAGGAGGAGAAGGTTGCATTGAGCTTCAGCCGGCCTACCTGTATGAATGTGACCTCTAAAAGAGACACACTTCAGAAAGAACTAGCTGTACCTGAAAAATTGTTTTGCGATTTACATGAGTCGCATACTCAGTGAATATAAACCATCATCAATTATTTCACACAAAGGCAAACATTTAGTCCATATACATATACATACATATCATATATATGTCATATCTGAATTTAATTACTATGCGAAGGCAAATGCTGATGTTTCCGATTCTTTATTCTGTGAACAGTTCAAGCCTGAATCTGCCCCGGGTTTCCATTACCAACTCTTTTCCATTACCAACTTCTCCTTTCTTTTCTTTTTCTTTTTTTCTTTTTTTTCCATTACCGCCATTACCAACTTTTAGGCATCTTAGGCCTCATTTGCTCAATTACCATCTCTTAGGCATCTCAGGCCTCATGTACGACCCGTAGGTCTCTTTTGTATACAAATTCAGGGGCAAGACAGTCACAGATCCTTTTAATCTCATGCAATATGCTATGCAATCAAGTGTATCCTATAACCATATATCATATGTCATCTGTTAACATACCTTTTGTGCAAACAACTCTGGAAATTTCAGAGGTATCACATCTATCCATATAATCCATATAACACATATATCCATATAGCTCATATAGCACATATATTCATAGACCTCATATACCACATATAGCGCATATATCCATATATTCATATTTCACATATAGCACATAGGGTTGAATCTCCGATCTATACTCACTTGTTTAAAGCAGATACTATATTTCTCCCCCTTGACTCTGACCATGGTCTATTACTTGGGCTCCTATATGTAACCCAATGCAAATTAGGCTATTTAGTCTTATAAACTCTAACCCCAAATGCAATGAAATGCCAGAATGCATTATAACTTCTTGCATATATATCCAAATCCTTTAAAACTTGACAACAATAAACTATATATATAAAGGAACATTTTTCTAGTTCAAACCTTTCTGAAAAACTTGATCAAAGGGTTCCCTAATATCCTTACAAAGAGAAACCCTAAAATCACTCTGAAATCTTTTACCGAATATAAATCCGATACCGAAAACACCCTCTGATAACTATGAATCGACTGGTTTTCAAATCAAAAGCAACTGTAGATCTAGATCTGGAAAAATTAGGAAAATCCAGATAACCCATTAACTAATTAAAAACTTACCAAATCACGCTTGTTCTTTAAGAATAAAACCCGATAGAAGAGATCTTGTATATCAGAATCAATAACCACAAACAAAAAGACCAAACTAATTTTTTTTTCCAATCTCGAACTCCCTCTGTAATTTTGTGTGCGTGAAACTTCATTATGAAGAATGAGATCTCATGCTTTAAATATCAACGAAAGGCAAGTCGGCTAAAAATTGTTCAAAATCCCACTCTTTACCCTAAAATCTCATTTACTACAAACTTCACCCTGAAATAATTAATAATTAAATTTTCTTAAAAACTTTTTAAAAAATAATAAACTTAATTAGAAAATAAATACTACTTTTAAAAACTCACTATATATCATGTCAATAGGCTATGCATATGCTCTTAATCTTATATGAATGTAGAATGACGTATGCACTTTGGTCGGGGATGTTACACAAAGTGTGGCTGATGAAGCAGATGGGGTGGCTGTCTTATGATGTTCGCGTTTTTAGTATAGTTTTTAGGGTGTTTTCTTAGTTAGATAGGTTTAGTTTTAGTGGTTTTAGAGCTAGTTTTGTGTGTTTTTGGATAAGTTTGCATATTTTGTGAAAAGTATGGAAGCTACTCCGTTTTTGTGTCTTTTTGTAGGTTTTAGCAAGGAAATGGTGCTTTTTGAAGCTGATTGGAATGCTATGGTGGAGTATGGAAGAATACGAGGATAAAAGAGTTGAAGTCCAGATTTTTAGAGTTGAAGTGTCGAAGAAAGCCAAATCCAGGCTCGTTAACGAGGCTGTGAAGGGTCGTTAACGAGGCTTAGAGATAGAGTTTTTCAAGAGTTCATTGAGATGATTACCGACCCTGTGAGGAAATTTATTCCGCGTCGGTAGGGTTTTTAATGAGTTTTAGGGTTATTATATTTTATATTTTAGGTCTTGTTGTCTTTTAGGTTTTATTTCTATCTTTTTAGAGTTAGTTTTTATCTTTTAGAAAAGTTTGTATCTTCTAGTTTTTTTATTAGATAGCTTTATTAGTATAAATACCCTATTTTTCTAGCATTGAGGGGGAGTTCGGTGTTTGATTAGTGGGCAGATTTGGAAGATCCGAGAGAAAGAGTCGAGTCGGAGAGGAGGTCGAATCGAGGTGGAACGAGAGTGAAGCTAAGGTCGTTAATCGTGTTTTCGATATGGTGATCTTGTTGTTTTCATTTTCTTCTGAAGTCTGTAAGACGATATTTCTGATTAATTTGAAGTGTTGTTTTGTTTCAATGTTCTCTATTATTGAAGTTGTTTGCTTTATAGTTATGAGTAGTGAGTAGTTTTCCTATCTAGGGTCGAGGTTAAACCCAACATAGTTATGCATGGTTTGATGAGTAAGATGATGTGTTGAATGCCTTTTATCTATTTTTAGATTGCTTGTTATGTTTATGCCTAGATGAGAGTCAAGGTAATTTGAGTTCTTAACTTGATTGAAAGAGAAAGTTATAAACTTGAAGGTTGATATTGTTCGATTGCGAAAGTTTCGAGCTTTGGATCCAAAACAAGTGATTGAGTGAATTAATTTATGAGAGTAGATTGATTTGCTTGCTAATCGACGGAAGTAGATGAATTTATCTATTTAAAGGCATGATCTTTATCTTCTTACAAGTTTATATGCATGGTTATGTTGTGGTAACCCTAGTCCTAGATTTTTGTTCTTATTTGATTCTCTTCGGTTATATTTGCTACTGAGTTCGTTACCTCGGTATCGAACCTGTGTTTAGGTCGTTAGAGTGTGTTTTCGTAGTGTTATCCAGGTTCGTTAACAACCCTGACAAAGTCGTTAACGAGGTTGGTCGTAGGTGTGTTGTGTTGTTTTGCTTTGTTTTATTTTCCTTAGTAGTTTTATAGATAAACAACCGTGCTTCCCGTGGAATGATCCTAACTCTCCTATACTCAGTGGGGTCTTGACTATAAATTTATTTGTTGTTAACAAACCCTCCTCCACAAATTGGCGTCGTTGCCGAGGAAGCAACAGTGTTTGTTTGTTTATCTGTGGGTCTGGGAATAGCCCGACCCCGTTTTTGTTTTTGACTTTTGTTTTCTTTGTCTGTTTTCTCAGCGTATGCCGGTAGGACGTCGAAGGCTCGAATTTGACAACGCCGCTTATTATTCAGAACCCGAACGTTCACTGCACCGTAGATGTCGAGAGAACCGAGCCATGGCCACACCTGAAGAGATGGCTCGTCAGTTGGAAGTCCTCCAAAACCAGATGGAGGCGTTGAAAACCGAGAAAGAGGACGTTGCTGCCGAGGCAGAGCGTCAACGAGTCAACAATGCTCGTCCACAAGAAGAGCTGAATGCATATCCAAGGAATACCAAACAATACATGCATCCAGAACTGAGGATGCCAGAGTCTCCAATTGTGCTTTCGGAGATAGAGAAACCATTTGAGATTAAGTCTCAATTTATATCCTTGATTAAACGGACTCAATTTGAAGTGAAACTGTTGAGAGGGTTTCTCGGCCAACAAATAAATTTGAAAGTCAAGACCCCGCTGAGTATAGTGGAGTCAGGATCGTTCCACAGGAAGCAAGGTTGTTTGTCTATCAATCTAATAAAAATCAAACAAAATCAAACACAACACTCACGAGATGCCTCGTTAACGACCTTGTCAGGATCGTTACCGAGCCACCGAACACAAAAACATCAATTAACAACCTAATTAAATTATAATTAAAATTCGGTACCGAGGTAAGTACTCAGCAACGAAGATTCACCAGAAATAATTCAAATAAAACAAAAATCTAGGACAAGGGACACCACAACATAGCTAAGCATAAGAATTCCGTAAGAAGATAAGATCATGCCTTTAAATATATAGAGTCATCAACTTTCGTTGACTTAACAAGTAAATTAATCTACTTTCATAAACTAACTCACTCAATTGCTTGTTTTGGATCTAAAGCTTGAAACTCTCGTTTTCAAACAATATCAACCTTCAAGTTACTAACTTTCTCTTTCAATCAAGTTAAAACTCAAATTACCTCAACATTCGTTTCGGTATTAAGCACAACAAACAATCTCAATAAAAGATCAAAGGCATTCAACACACACAATCTTACTCATCAAACATGCTCGACTATGCCGGGCTTAACCCCGACCCTAGAAAAATAAACTACTCACTACTCATAATTAAGAAACTAAAAACTTCAATAAAAACAAGCATTGAAACAAAACTCAAACTTAAATTAATAAGAAAAATATATTGTTTTACAGAGATCCAGAAGAAACCGAAAAAACATAAAACACCGAACCACAAACACGATCAACGAATACTCGACAACCGTCGACGACCGAACCTCGTTATCCTCTTCCGATCCGATTTCTCTCTCCTTCGGCCTTCCTCAAAATCTTCTCCAAATCAAGCCCCCTTTTTCTATGCTAGATAGAAGGGAATTTATACTAAAAAACTAAAAACTAAAAAGGCTAAAAGATATAAACTTTCCTAAAAAGATAGAAACAATCTCTAAAAGATAGAAATAAAATCTAAAAAGATATTAAACCCTAAAATACATATTCTAACAACCCCAAAAAGATTCTAAAAAGATACTCAATAGTATTGTTTTACATCATGGAGAAATTTCTTCTTCTTTTGTGGGGTAAGGCACTCGGGAATTACGCCTCCTACAAGATAGTTAGCGAAATCCGCAAACCAAGGAGCTTTTGGCCCTCTAATGACATGGATTGATATTGAGGAAGAAGAAATTGAAGAAGGAGAGGGGGTGAATTTTAATTGAGAAGACTTAGGTTCAGAAATCTTACCTGGATGGGTCGTTAACGAGCTAGGATTTAATATTTTGACCTCGGTACCGACCTCCCGTAGCTCAGTAACGACCTCATTGACTTGATTGTCGACCCAATCTGAACATTTTCCCTTTTTATTTGTTTCTTCCAGCCTCGGCACCTCGTTAACGACCCTGAAGGGGTCGGTGACGAGGGTCTTGTAAAGTTCAACCTCGTTCAGCAAGAGGTGTTCGTCGGGTCTGGAATCATTTATCGGAACTTCATTATTAGACTCGGTGATATGCTCAACTGGCAACCTGGACAAGTGATCCGCCACTAGATTTTCTGCTCCCTTTTTGTCTCTTATTTCATGATCAAATTCCTGCAGTAAGAGCATCCAACGAAGCAATCTAGGTTTTGCATCTTTTTTAGCCATTAGGTATCTAACGGCCTCATGGTCAGTATAAACAATCACTTTGGATCCAACAAGATAGGACCGAAATTTTTCAAAGGCAAATAACACAACAAGGAATTCCTTCTCCGTTGTGGTATACTTACTCTGCGCCTCATCCAGCGTCTTACTGGCGTAGTAAATGGCGTGGAGTTTTTTGTCCTTCTGTTGCCTTAAGACTGCACCAACTGCATAGTCACTGGCATCGCACATGATCTCAAAGGGTAATGTCCAGTCTGGGGACTGCATGATGGGGGCGAACACAAGGGCAGCTCTTAACCTGTAAAATGCTTCAAGACATTCTGGAGACAGCTCAAACACTACATCTTTCATTAGTAGGTTAGTCAAAGGTTTAGCTATTTTAGAAAAATCCTGAATAAATCGCTTGTAAAAGCCAGCATTCCCTAAAAAACTCCTAATGTCTCTTACAGAAGAGGGAGGAGGTAGTTTTTCAATAAGCTCAATTTTCTCCTTATCTACTTCTATCCCTCTTTTAGAGACAAGGTGTCCTAGTACTATCCCCTCTTGAACCATAAAGTGACATTTTTCCCAATTAAGTTCAAGATTGGTTTCTTCACATCTTTTAAGCACTCGTGCAAGGTTAGCAAGACAAGAATCAAATGAAGAACCATAAACAGAAAAGTCATCCATGAAAACCTCTACAATATCCTCTATCATGTCTGAAAAAATGGCCATCATACATCTTTGAAAAGTAGCAGGGGCATTGCAAAGCCCAAATGGCATTCTTTTGTAAGCAAAGGTTCCATAGAGACATGTAAAGGTTGTTTTCTCTTGGTCATCAGGATGAATGGGAATCTGCCAAAAGCCGCTATAGCCATCTAAATAACAGAAATAATCATGTTGGGCTAAGCGTTCTAACACCTGATCTGTGAAAGTCATATGATAGAGACTTACTCTCTATATGCATATATCCTTATCCACCCTACATTATCCCTCTTTTATTTGAGCCTAAAGCCTTTATTTTTAGCTCCACAGAAATTTTCCCTAGCCGAGATAAGCTTGACCCTATCCGGGGATTAGGACTTAGATTGGAGGGGTGTATGTTTTTTGAGAGTGAGATGTTATGATTGGTTTTGAAATTGAGAAATTGTTGAGAAGGGTAGATTGGAAGTCTCTTTTTTATTTTGTGAAAAGAAAGATCTTTTGATAATAAAGGATGCACAAAAGAATATTTGTTGAGAAAAGTGAAGGAAGTATACACGATGAAGTTCGTTAACAACCATGATGGTTCGTTAACGAGGCTGAGTTGGTAAGAAAAAGAAAGAGAAGTAAGATGTGCATTTGTGTTTAAAGATGAATCAGAGATTCTTTTGAGTTATTTATGAGACTTTCTAGGATATAATGGGTGAGTGAAAGAGATTTTGCATATTGAAGAGTGAGTTTGGTATTATTTGTTTTTATGAGAGTTTTGGTGAGATGTGTGAGTTTTTAGGAGTCTTTGATTCCCGGATATTATTAGCACCACATGGCCAAAATATTTCCACGCCTTATTGTTATTACCAAGCCCCATTACAACCCGGCCTAATGGAAGCTTCTATGAAGTTTTTCATTGAGCCCCTTAAGTTCTCTTGATGATTTTTGCTTGTTTTGACAAATCTTAGGTGGAGAGTTTGGTGATATAAGTTCCAATTTCTATGAGTTTTTGTATATAAGATTAGTTGAGAGATTGAATTTATAAGCCAAAACACTTGAGAGTGAAGTGAAACACATTACCCTTGTGAGGTTGGATTGTATTTTCTTATGTCTATTTTAGTGTATATATGTGTGATGACGTTAATAGTCATTTGTTATTTTCTTCTATGTGTTGAAGTTATTTTTTAGATGATGGCTATGGCTTGATAAGTATGATTGTTTGGTTTTGATTATTGTTTAGTGATTGCTTGAGGACAAGCAAGTCTAAGTATGGGCTATTTTGATGTTCGTGTTTTTAGTATAGTTTTTAGGGTGTTTTCTTAGTTGGATAGGTTTAGTTTTAGTGGTTTTAGAGTTAGTTTTGTGTGTTTTTGGATAAGTTTGCATATTTTGTGAAAAGTATGGAAGCTACTCCGTTTTGTGTCTTTTTGTAGGTTGTAGCAAGGAAATGTTGCTTTTTGAAGCTGATTGGAATGCTATGGTGGAGGATGGAAGAATACTAGGATAAAAGAGTCGAAGTCCAAATTTTTAGAGTTGAAGTGTTGAAGAAAGCCAAATCCAGGCTCGTTAACGAGGCTGTGAAGGGTCGTTAACGAGGCTTAGAGATAGAGTTTTTCGAGAGTTCGTTGAGATGATTACCGACCTTGTGCGGAAATTTATTCCGTGTCGGTAGGGTTTTTAATGAGTTTTAGGTTTATTATATTTTATATTTTAGGTCTTGTGTTCTTTTAGGTTTTATTTCTATCTTTTTAGAGTTAGTTTCTATCTTTTAGGAAAGTTTTTATCTTCTAGTTTTTTTATTAGATAGCTTTATTAGTATAAATACCCTTCTTTTCTAGCATTGAGGGGGAGTTCGGTGTTCGATTAGTGGGCAGATTTGGAAGAGACAAGAGAAATAGAGTTGAGTCAGAGAGGAGGTCGAACCGAGGTGGAACGAGAGTGAAGCTAAGGTCGTTAATCGTGTTTTTGATTCGGTGTTCTTGTTGTTTTCGGTTTCTTCTGAAGTTTGTAAGACGATATTTTCTTAGTAATTTGAAGTGTTGTTTTGTTTTCAATGTTTTCTCTTATTGAATTTGTTTGCTTTATAGTTATGAGTAGTGAGTAGTTTTCCTATCTAGGGTCGGGGTTAAACCCGGCATAGTTATGCATGGTTTGATGAGTAAGATGATGTGTTGAATGCCTTCTATCTATTTTTAGATTGCTTGTTATGTTTATGCCTAGATGAGAGTCAAGGTAATTTGAGTTCTTAACTTGATTGAAAGAGAAAGTTATAAACTTGAAGGTTGATATTGTTCGATTGCGAAAGTTTCGAGCTTTGGATCCAAAACAAGTGATTGAGTGAATTAATTTATGAGAGTAGATTGATTTGCTTGCTAATCGACGAAAGTTGATGAATTTATCTATTTAAAGGCATGATCTTTATCTTCTTACAAGTTTATATGCATGGCTATGTTGTGGTAACCCTAGTCCTAGATTTTTGTTCTTATTTGATTTTCTTCGGTTATATTTGTTACTGAGTTCGTTGCCTCGGTACCAAACCTCTGTTTAGGTCGTTAGTGTGTGTTTTCGTAGTGTTATCCAGGTTCGTTAACGAGGTTGGTCGTAGGTGTGTTGTGTTGTTTCGCTTTGTTTTATTTTCCTTAGTAGTTTGATAGATAAACAACCGTGCTTCCCGTGGAACGATCCTGACTCCCCTATACTCAGCGGGGTCTTGACTATAAATTTATTTGTTGTCAACAAACCCTCCTCAACATCTTGCATGAGGACAACTCCGATGCCGTGAGTGGACGCATCTGTTTCAACAACAAATGGCTTCTCAAAGTCAGGAAGAGCAAGAACTAGGGCTGAAGAGAGGGCCTTTTTTAAATTGACAAAGGCTACAGAAGCGGAATCACTCCAAAGGAAACCATCCTTTTTGAGTAAATCAGACAAGGGCCGAGCAATGAGACTATAACCTTGAATGAAACGTCTACAATAATTTGCAAGGCCGAGAAAGCTTCGGAGTTGCTTCTGATTAAGAGGGATTGGACAGTCCATGATTGCCTTTATTTTAGCGGGATCGGTGATAATCCCATCCATAGAGATAAAGTGGCCAAGATATTCTATCTTTTCAGCACCAAAAGTGCATTTAGAGGGCTTGAGATAAACTTGGTGATCCCGAAGTAAAGAGAATACAATGTTGAGGTGTTGCAAGTGTTGCTCCCAAGTAGAGCTGTATAGTAATATGTCATCAAAGAAGACAAGCACAAACTTTCTTGCAACTTCACGAAAGATGTTGTTCATTAAGCCCTGAAATGTGCAAGGAGCGTTGGTTAGGCCGAAGGGCATCACCAAATATTCATAATGGCCATAATGTGTTTTGAAAGCGGTTTTATAGACTTCAGTGGCTCCATTCGAATTTGGTGGAAACCAGCTCTCAAATCCAGCTTGGAGAAGTAGACAGTACCCCCCAATTCATCTAGCAAGTCCTCGAGCAAAGGGATGGGGTATTTTTCTTTTATGGTTTGCTTGTTGAGCCCACGGTAATCAACACATAGCCTCCATGACCCATCCTTTTTCTTCACAAGTACGACATGAGAAGCATATGGAGAGGAGTTGTGCTGAATAACTCCCTGATCAAGCATATCTTTCACTATCTTTTCAATTTCATTTTTCTGGAGCATTGAGTAGCGATAAGGTCTTTGGCTTATAGGGTTTGCATTAGCTTCTAGGGGAATTTTATGGTTGTATCCCTCTCGAAATGGTGGCAAGTGTTGCCGTGTTGGGGCTCACTGAAGATGTTACTAAAAGTAAGTAACAATTGTTAGAGGTCAGCATCATGAGAAAAATCAAAGCCAGCAGTGGAGATGTGTAGTAGTTGTGATGAGGCCGGGAAAACTGATTTGTTATCGGAGGAGGGACAAGCTTGCAAAAGGGCGAGTTGAGGGTTACCTTGCATCAATTTCAACAAGCTGCTACCCTTAATTAATTTGCAAGAAGAATTACGGATCCCCTGAATACAATGCTTAACTCCATCAATACTAAATTACATAGGCATCTTGACAAAGTCCCACCATATTGGACCAATTGTTGTTAGCCACTGAATACCCAAGACAATGTCACAACAATCTAGGGGCAAAGTACGCAGCACGACCGTGTAATCGAAACCTTGCATACGCCACTGGAAAACTTCACAACAGAAATTAGAAACCAGTTTTTCTCCATTAGCTATTGTGACAGTCATTGGAGAAATTGCTACTAGAGGACAATTGAGCTCATTAGCAATGTTAAGGTCGATGAAGTTGTGTGTACTACCCGGGTCGATCAGGGTATGAAGCTTCTTTTTTCCATATTCACCCATAAAGCGCATGCAATTGAAAGTAGTGGCACCATTTAGAGCATGGACAGAAAGTTGAGGTTCACAAGAGTTATCCAAAGGAGGAGTGTCATCAGGGTCGTTTAGTACAGTGTCATCAATGCAATCATCATCTACTTCCATGACATAGACTTGAGATCTTTTATGTTTCATATTATGGCCAGGAGAATAAACTTCATCAAAAAACATACACAAGCCCCTTGCTCTCCTCTCTTGCATTTCATCATAAGAATATTTGCGAGCTTGTCTCTCTTGTAAGTTTTTTTGGAGGGTTAGGGTGGGTCTGTTTTGTGGGTTTTTTGGTGGGTCTGGTGTGGGCAGAATAGGGATGGTTCTATATTAGTAATTGGAAGGGCGTTGGTAGGCTTGTTTTTGTGGAGCTAGAAGAAGGGATGATTCATGGAGTTTAGCAAGCCGAGCCGCATCAGCTATAGAATGTGGGTTAAATTGCCTCACATGCATCTGAAGGTGAGGATGCAAATTGGCCAGAAAAATGCTTAGGGCATGGTCATTTGACAAGGTCAATCTCGTTAGAGCAGATTCAAAACGGTCTACAAAATCGTCTACAAACCCGTTTTGTTTGAGATTCACCAATTCACTCAACGGATCATCAAACATGCAACCAAATCGAGCTGAGATATCAACGATGTACTCAGGCTAAGACGGGAATTGTTCATAACGACTTCGAATATAGTTGTGGTGTCATTGAAGTGCCTTCCCTTCCAAATGAAGAGAGGCCAATCTCACTTTGAGCTCAGGTACAGTGTTATCCAACAGAAAAAATTGTTCGCAGCGGTGAATCCACTCTCGCATCATGGTTCCATCAAACTTTGGGAATTCAACTTTAGTTAATCGTGGGGCCAAGCTATTAGGAAGGAAGGGAGCTACCTGATTCAAAGGATTTCCCGCTAAGTTCGCAATTGGAGGTCGATTTACTCCCAATTGACCCGATCGGTTGAATCCTGGTGGCTCCGAACTTAAAGGTGGACGGATTGGGGTAGTTGAAGATGAATCGCCTGCTACCGACGCATGAAGCGGTGCCGCCGGGGGATTGAGGCTCATCACGACGCCAGCCATGATTCTCTTCAAATCGGCCATGTCCTGTTCGAGCTTTGAACTTGACTGCCTTAGCTCGTTCTTCATCTCCAGCTTAATCTCCTCGAATTGTCGAGCTGTATCGTCCACTTGCCTCGCTTGGCTTGCTCGCATCTCCTCCACATGTCGGCTAAGCTCCGAGAGGGTTTGATTTCTGGTTTCCATGGTGGTCGGAGGTCGGGAATGGCTCTAATACCACTGAGATCGGGATTCCGATCTGTAAGGGTTTGAGAATAATCCAGAAGCTGAGAGAGATAGAGGAGTAGAAGAATAGAGAAACCTAGATTGGGAAAATTGATATTTGATTGGATATATTTTGCTCAGGAGAGCTAACGATTACATATATATAGACCTGTCAATCGGGTCGGGCGGGTCGGGTTCGGGTTTCGGTATGTCGGGTTCGGGTCAATTTCAGGTCGGGTCATTTCGGGTCACAAATTTATCGGGTTCAAACAGGTCGGGTCACTACGGGTTTGTTGCGGGTTCGGGTCGGTCAACGGGTTAAATAACCTGAGTTTTCCTATTTATTTTAATAGTTTATTTTTTATTTTTTAGTTATTTTTTTTTTCATTCTCGCTTATTTACCTAAAAAGTTATAGTATAATCTAACTTGAGCCTAATTATAAGGATTTGGATTTTGGATACAAGACGCTCAAATTTTGTATTCATTAATATTAATATTTAATCATAAAGTGGTATCTCACTATTTTAGGAACATTTTTGTATTGGCTCAAAAAAAAGGAACATTTTTGTAACCAATCATGTGTTAGACTAAGGGGGTGAATAAGCACAATGACAAGTCCCAATTTCACATTCATGGTGCTTGGTGGCAGAAGAATTTCAACAAGAAATGATTGACCTCAAAGTTCAAATCGTAAGAGATTCAAAATTGATTATGAAGAAAAAATAACACATGACCTCATAGAGTTATTGTATGCATATACTAGGAAACATATATCAATTCAGAATAGGAAAACTTACAATCCACGTATCATTAAAAAGTATGGTATTCCCCCATTTTGTATATATTTCAGCTTTGATAAAGTCATAATCATTTATGTAACCTAGAGCATCTTTAATCGATTGGCTATTAATAATTTTAATTGGTTACTATTAATCGTTTGCCCAAACCTTGAGAAGTGTATATACATCTTTTTCGGAGATATTAACTTATAACATCTTCAACTAATTGGTTTGTTTAATGTTAATAATCTAGAAAATTAGTTTTTCAAGCAATCGATTGGAGTCAAGTCCAATATTGATTAGAGGAAGGAACGAGATTGCAACCAAACTTGACTTGGTGTGAATTTTTTTCACCATTCTCGCTTTTAAGTTTGACCCAACGGGTTGAACCAAACCCGGTCGGGTTTGACCCAGAAATTTCTCGGGTCATCGGGTTTCGGGTTAATTTTTTCGGGTTATGACCCAAAAAATTTCGGACGGGTCGGGTCGGTTTTTCGGTTCGGGTCATATTTTGCCAGGTCTACATATATATAGTCCATTGCACAGTAAAAACTGCCATTCAATCCAATTACCCGCTAGAACTTTAAACCTCGGTAAAAGTCATTTTATTTAACTAAACCGGTTATAAAACCCACATACAAGACTTTTCTATCACATACAAGACCCAAGGCGAAGAGGTAGACTTTCAAGCTAGGCACGCGTATGGAATGAAGAACTCGATCGAGTTCAACAAGCCATGCAAAATCAATAAATAAAAATGCAAATCAATAAATGAAAAAAAAGGGAAAAATTCCTACATGACCTGATTAAATGAAAATGTTGCCACCGTTACAACCTTTTTACATAAATGGGCCTTTCAGCTCAACTTCACAAAAGCATAAGACATTCTAATCGTGGTGGCCAAAATGAACTGTAAGTATAGCCCACAACTTATGTTTACTTAACGACAACAACCCCACTCACAAAAACCTAGAAAAGACAAATAGCGAGCAGAATTTAAGCTCAATCGATCACGAGAAAACCTAGAAAAGACATGCAGCTAGCAGAATTCTAGATGCATTTGACAATAATGGCACTCCTTCAATCCAAATTTACAAAGACAAATGTTCGATCAACCCCAAACCTTCTCTTAATTAAGATCTAGTTTAATTACTATGCCATGTGATTAATTACACAAAATACATTGATTATATTATTGCGCGCATTTGAAGATGACTAGTAGAATTCTAGATACTTATAGTGAGGAAGAGGATAGGAAAGATTCAGCCATGTTGCATGTCTGGATCAAGTTTCATTCTTTTTTTCGCATCAAAAATTGCAAAAGCTTTTCTGTACGTGTTTATATCTCTTTTTTTTTTCATGTTGTTTTTAATCAATAGTATAAGGTTTATTTATGCTTGTTCCCTTCTGCATTTTTACAGTTTGTGTTTTCTATCTATACCTCATCGCATTACTATTGTATTGTGTTGAATGTGAGAGTATCAACTTTCCACATAATTGATAACTTGATGAAAGATGTGTCCTTGGAAGCAAAGTATCAGCACATATCTGCTAAATTGGTAAGTTTTATTTGTTTTTGGAATTTTTTTGATAGTTTGTTTTTCAGCATTGACATGTGTACGTGTTTAATATTGAATGAATTGTTTTGTTTCTTGTTGTTATTTTTTTTAGAGAATGCTATTTCTGGAGTTTATGAAGACGCTCAAGATGGATGCGAGGGTTGCTTTTTCCGAGAATCTAGATAGGGTTTCATATGAAGGTCTTGAGATGAATTGGAGAGATAACAGAAACAAGACTGATTGTGAAATTTTCTTATTTTATATTTTTCTGTTGTAATACTTGGTTTTAAATAACATATAGTTAGGTGACGTGAAATGTTATAAGTGAGGTAGAATGTGAATTCACCGTGGGGCGTAATATGTTACAACTTTCATATTATACTCCATAGTAGATTAAAATGGGTCGATATTAATTGTTAAAAAATATATTAACATGAACAAAGGCTAGTAACTTACAAAAAATAATGTGAATTTTTTGTGTAGGGGATTAATAATAAAAAATAAATAATGGTTGAGAACTTAGTACAAAATGAAATAAAGTATATATGAATTTGTGTAGGTTTGAAAAGAGAGAACTTGCAATTATAATCTCAACTTCGATATTGTAGATTATTTCAATTTTTACCGACTTGAGCGTAATTTAAAACGTATAATTCAAAACAGTGGTAAATTTAAATAGGGTAATTACCGATTTTATAAATTAAAAAAATAATTATAACTTTTATATATCATCAATAATTTAAAATAAAATTAGTTGTCAATATCATATTGGATGATTATAGTTTGTTTAGATATTAACCAAGAATCTCCATTATTTATAAAATGTTATTAAAAAAATTATTTTCTATATTTTAGTTTCGTACTATCTTTTTCATTTTGGCATTATATTTTTTTTTATATTTTTGTTTAAGATTTTTTTACATTTAATCCACAATTTTGTATTTTGAAAATCCATGATTTTAGTTTGGTATTTCTTTTTTAGTTTAATTTGGTATTATCTTCATCAAAATCTTTTATTTATTTTAAATAAAAAATATACTATTAAATCTATCTACTTTATAATAAAAATTAAAATAATATTGACCAAAATATCAAATCCAAATGGCATATATTATTTCAATGGCACCGAGAAATCAATGAAACCGAGAAACCAAAATATTAAACCAAAATATTGTTTGGAGTCTTATACATATTTTCTTTTTCTTTTTTGGTGAAGGGTGTTGCCCACGAGAGTCGAACCGAAGACCTCTGGTTACTACCCTTAGAGTCTTATACATATTTTTTAGGTAAGACATAACTAACGAAATACTAAAAAAATGAATTAATTATGGGTTATACATGTTTTTTTTGTACTATACTACTATGCAAAAATTTTCTATGATTTTTATTCTGATGTATCATGGTTGTGCAAAGCTTTCAAAATTACAATAATCTAGTTGTAAAAAAACCACCATAATTTTTTTTATATTTTATAGAAATTAACATTTAATTAAATATACTAGAAACTTCCAAAATTACAATTTGGATTCTTTTTAAAATATTGGATGATATCAAAACTTTCAGATCTAATATTTGAATCCATAAGATTTGTTGCCCAATTACCCACTACTGCACTAATCCATGTTGCCCAATTCTATCTCTAACTACTTGGAGTGATTCAAATCAGTAAAGATATCAAGCTAACAAGATTAAGAATAATCTAAAATTGGGCCAATTTTGTAACACTCCGTCTTTACATCGGGGCGCTACTCGGTAGTAGACCACACATGGGTCCACATGAGCTACCTGACAACGAGTTCACGTGGATCATACAACTCAGACACGACGAGAAAATACAAAGAAACATCCAACCTATATTTATAAAATCAATGTACGGAAAACATGCATGAATTTCCAATTGACAAAAACTACAATACAACTTATGAACCCTTTATTGACATCATACTACTCTTTCCTTAACCAAAACCAAACATTATGCAAAATAAGTAACAACCATTTCACCCAACTGAACCCAGTCCTAATGACACGGCCTTCAACGACTCGTACCATCATTTTGATGAGGTTCTATCATGGGTCTCTTGTTCCTAATCCTTACCTGGAACTGAAAAAGAAATCTCCGAAGGGTTAACTAACAATTTCAATATGCACTAAATGGTAAACATAATATGGAGCAAAAAAATCAATTTATTAAATTACACAATAAGAATTGTAACAAAATAGTTCACATATAATATATTTACAACGGTAGACAAGCGCACAACAATACCTATAATCATAAGACGTACATAATAATACTTAAAGTCATACGATGCATACTAATAATAGCACATAATTTCACTTTACTATCAACTCATTCACTTTACACCTCAATATCAAATCAACCACAATTCACAACAATTCTTATCTATCGATATCAATATAGATAGTAATCGGGACATTCTTTCAGCCAGAAATTCTTATCTAACATAGCAATTTACATAGCAATCGGGGCATTCTCCAACCGGAACGGGGTGTAGTGGTCAACAGCCTCCACCGTTACTCTGAACCACCCAGCACCAGAATAATTCACCTTCTTACCCCCGGTCAATCCTATACTAGAGCACTTGCCAAAACATTTATTATAATTTTGAAGGGTCTCTCCTTGTCATACAACTAAGTCAGAGATGTCTCCCTCCTTACCGATCATCCCATAGACATCGTTATACCGGTAGATGCCAAAGTTTCATAAATCGAGTAAAATACGAAGTATTGATCATCTACTAATATATCTTTAAAAATATCGATTTACTCATATATAAATGTATAACAAGATACGGGGACGAATCCCAAAATAAAGCTCTACAGATCATATCTACACATCCAACACACATCAAAACAGATAACTAAATAAGTCTAGGCGACTTACCTCGAACATGAATTCCCAAAGCCAAGAAACAACAAACTAACACGCAACTTGGAACTCTGTCTAAGATAGATAGCATGTCTTTGCCCCCTGTCTCTGGTCACGACCTAAGATCCACGCTCCTAGATATTTATAACTCAATGAATAATAATAGTCATTTTACTCTTACACACTCTAACCCTAAAAATGACGAAAAGCCAACATGCATTATAACTTCTTATGTAATACTTCCAAATCTTTTAAAACTTCACAAGAATATACTAAATATGTAAAAAAAACATTTTTCTAGTTCAAACCTCTTTGTAAAACTTGATCAAAGGACTCCATAATATCATTACAAAGTGAAACCCTAAAATTACTCTAAAATCTTTTACCGAATATAAATCCAATATCGAAACGCCCTTGGAGAACTATAAATCGATTGATTTCCAAATCAAAATCAACTGTAAATTTAGATCTGAAAAATAAATTAGTGAAATCTAAATAAATCATTAACTAATTAAAACTTACCAAATAATGCTTGTATTTCAAGATTTTTTTCCCGATAGAAGAGATCTTATAACAGATCCAACAAGCAAAATTAAAAATATAAAATCTCTGCTTGTGTTTTGTTTTCGATCTCCCTCTTCATTTTTTTTTTTGTTTTCGTAGCTTGCAGGCTAAGATCATAATGCATGTTTTTATATTGAAGGTAAGGTCGGCAACGTAGTGAGTGGCCAAAGTTTTAGAAAAATCACAATTTTCACCTACAAATCTCATTTACTATAAACTTTATCCTAAATTAATTATTAATTAATCTTTAATTACATTTTTTTTAAAATATAATTAACTAAAATTCAAAATAAAATATTAAGTATTATTATTTAGCCAAGATTACTTACAAGTAAAGTATTTCCAACACGAATATCAAGGAGCATACAAAAGAGATAGGATTAAAATATCAAACTATTTCCGAATATTACAAATTTATGACAAGATGTCTAATAAAAAAATAAATAAATAAAAAATAAATAAATTTATTGAATGTATTATGAGTATTCTTTAATTGACCTTTAATCTACCATAGGATTAAGCAATGAGCATGAAAAAGGTTATAACATAATTATTTTTTTACCTGCGACCTGATCCGTTAGACCCGCGATCCATTTATGACTACGCTAGGGATGCTCAACGGGTTGGGTCGCGGGTCGACCCGCAAAATAAAAAAACTTTGACCCGCGAGTCCGAGACTTGGCCCGTACGAGTCGCGGGTCGACCCACAACCCAAAAATTGTGTGTCGGGTCAGTGCGGGTCTTTAAAAATAAAATAATCTACTCTTTAATTTTACAATTGATATACACTTTACCCTTATTAGATGTATTGGGTGGTGACTTTTGGTTTCCCATTTGCTCATTAATTTACAATTGATTTGATCTCTACCCTTATTATATGTGACTTTTGGTTTTCTATTGAATTAAAAGGTTAGTTAAATTAGGAGCTTTAATAGATGTTTTAATTCACCAAACATTATGTATTGGGTGGTGACTTTTGGTTTTCCATTGAATTAGAAGGTTAGTAAAATTGTGAGAATTACTATGTATTTTAATTCATCAAACATTATATTACCGAATGCCTTTTCAAATTCTTAAGCTTCTTATTTCTCTTATAAATACCAATAATCTACTCATTAATTTTACAATTAATATACTTTTTACCCTCATTATGTGTATTGGCAGGTGACTTTAGGTTTTCTATTTAATAAAAAGGTTAGTAAAAATGAGAGCTTTAATAGGTGTTTTAATTCACCAAACATTATGTATTGAGTGGTGACTTTTGGTTTTCCATTCAATTAGAAGGTTAGTAAAATTGGAAGAATTAATACGTATTTTAATTCACCAAAAAATAATATTACCGAAAGTCTTTTCAAATTTTTAAGCTTCTTATTTCTCTTATAAATACCAACTAGGAGTTAGAGAGTTGAGGACTTCTATTTTTCCGGGTTGGGAGATAGATGAGATCCATTGTAATTTGTTCATTAATAGTCATCAATTCAAGACTAACGTAGTAAGTATATTCTTTTGATCAAATTGTTTAAATTCTTTTATATGCTTTCAAATTCATATTTTTTATATATTAAAAGAGATCCAAGCTAATACATATATAGTAGCCTTGAAATCGTTAATATGCGCGCTATTTTTTATATAGTAAGTATACATATTTTTTATATATTAAAAGAGATCCGTGCCCTCGGAAATTTTCTGCGCCCGCGGAAAATCCGCGCCCTCGGAATTTTTCCGCGGTCGCGGATCGGCCTGGCGGAACTAAAATTTTATTAAAAAAAATTATAAAAAAATAAAAGGTTTTCGGGTGAAACCCCCGAAATAAAAGGCTTTCAAGTGAAACCCCTGAAATAAAAGGTTTTCGGGTGAAACCCCCGAGATAAGTTAGGAAAAAAAAAAAGAAGAGAGAAAAAAAAAGGAGTGTTCTTCCATATTCTACCATCGCCCACCAATCCACTTTTCTAATTCTTTCCATGTCTAGTTCCTTAAAATTCCTCAAGTATGGGGGAATATTCTTTTTCAAGGCTCGTACTACGTTAATGTGAAGGCGAGATTCAGAGTTCGTTTGTGAGTTCGTGTTCAATTTTGTTGATCGTGTTCTCTAACCATTTTTTTCACGATCGGAGCACCACCCGCGCCCGCGGCCTGGCCACCGCGCCCACGGTTTTTCCTGACGACGGATCATCTGGAGATTTCCGAGTTATACATCCAAGCCTTTGAAGAGTTCTTCTATCTCTTCTTTCGTATGTGAGTCTTCTGATTTTCCTCTTCTATGCTTAATTCCTTTCTCTTTACTTCATTAAGGACAATGAAGGATTTAAGTATGGGGGAGGAAGTACTCACTACGGATCCTAGTTAGTTGCTTTTCAGTTTATTGTTATTTTTATGGGATTTATGTTTCATGTTTTGTATAGAGAAAATTTTAAAAAAAAATTAAAAAAAGTAAAAAAAAAGCCAAAAAAATATATAAAAAAGGCATATAAAATCCCGGGATGAGCTGAAAACCCGAAAGGGCGGCTCAGGTAATAAGCAGGTAACCCGGACCAGCATTAGGCTGGGGTAATAAGAGGTTAATGAGAGATGTGAGTATTTGTGAGCCCACCTAAGAAAAATGAAAAGAGTGATTAGGTGAAAATCCGAAAGGGCGCCTAAGTAGAATGAGTGGTAAAATCAGAGTGTTAAGGATCATATTCTACTTTGGGGATTGGGGATTAAACTTTAGATGTTGGGTAGATCCTAGGTTGCTCTACACTTTTTAGAGCTTGAGAGTTGATATCTATATGTATATATGTGAGGTGTGTCTTTGAGCTTTCATGTCTTTGCTCATTATTTCTCTATTTTGGGTTCGGGTGGTGAGGTGAGTGATTTTTTGTCTTCCCTTATACTATGCTGTAAACCTTGATAGGATTTCTTGTTAGATTTATTTTGAGCTTACTCGAGGACGAGCAAGGTTTAAGTATGGGGGAATTTGATATGCTTACTTTAGTATAGGTTAACTCTTGTATTTTAGGTATGATTTGAGTGTGTTTAGGTTAGTTTTGAGCATAATTGTCATATGAAGACCGAAGACATGATTTGAAGAATTGCAAGAGTTTTGAAGACAAGTGTTGATTTGGAGTTGTTTCGACACCACTTTCTTGTAACGCTTATTCCGGGAGCTACGGTGATCGGATGAAGCTAAATTTGGTATCATTGCAAAGCTAACTCGAAGAGATACAATTCATCTTTTTACGGCGAGTTCAAATTCCAACTCTAAGTGGGTCAAAACTACCTCCGAAGTTGACACCAGAATGCTGAAACGCGGGATCCGCGCCCGCGGAAATATTCCGCGCTCGCGGATGGAGAAGTATCCGCGACCTCGGACATCAAGCAGATCCGCGCCCGCGGAAATATTCCGCGCTCGCGGATTTTGGTTTTTCAGCGCCGACTTTTCTCGTTTTATTTTATCTTTTTAGTATTATTATATCTTAGGGCTTCAGATTATTTTCTACTATTTAAGCTTAGTTTCGTTTTCAGTTTAGGGTTACACAATAGAGACACAATTTCTAGCATACTTTTACTTTAGGTTTTTATTTTAGTATTATGGAGAAATAATTTCCCTTTGGAGTTTGTTTAATCAAGGAAGCCTTTTTATGAATTTGTGAGATTCTGGTAACTTTTCTATCTCTTGGTTAATATCAAAACTCTTGTGCTTAATTCCATGATTATCAATTGATTTCTCTTGGTGCGCAACTTGTTGAATTCGATTGATATTCTACTGTTTGGATTAGGTTTGATTGTTGTCTGTGCAATCTTATTTATCCTTGAAACAACTCTTTTCTAGGACCGTGGACTAGAATTGAGAAAGAGTGTTTGATTGTTATTTTATGCATGAGACTCGTAGCTTGATTGCATGAATTAATGTCCTTCTATCCTTAATATTTTGCATGATTTGAATTAAGCGTTCTTGTTCATATCATCGTTTCGCTTGGACCGTGGATAAGCGAAAATCTTTTATAAGGATTGGAATTAACTAGAGAATTAATAGAAAAGTAGATGAATCAATGATCGAATGATTAAAAAGGTGGAATTGATTAAATAAACTCTACTTTCTTCCAATTGATTAAATCCCCAATAATATTTGTTTGTTTTGTTTGTTTGCCTGAACTTCCAAAAAAAAAAACATGTCTTTGCTTTTGCTGATTGATCAGAATCCCGATTCTCTTGCGATCGACCTAGACCTGTCAATCGGGTCGGGCGGGTCGGGTTCGGGTTTCGGTATGTCGGGTTCGGGTCAATTTCAGGTCGGGTCATTTCGGGTCACAAATTTATCGGGTTCAAACAGGTCGGGTCACTACGGGTTTGTTGCGGGTTCGGGTCGGTCAACGGGTTAAATAACCTGAGTTTTCCTATTTATTTTAATAGTTTATTTTTTATTTTTTAGTTATTTTTTTTTTCATTCTCGCTTATTTACCTAAAAAGTTATAGTATAATCTAACTTGAGCCTAATTATAAGGATTTGGATTTTGGATACAAGACGCTCAAATTTTGTATTCATTAATATTAATATTTAATCATAAAGTGGTATCTCACTATTTTAGGAACATTTTTGTATTGGCTCAAAAAAAAGGAACATTTTTGTAACCAATCATGTGTTAGACTAAGGGGGTGAATAAGCACAATGACAAGTCCCAATTTCACATTCATGGTGCTTGGTGGCAGAAGAATTTCAACAAGAAATGATTGACCTCAAAGTTCAAATCGTAAGAGATTCAAAATTGATTATGAAGAAAAAATAACACATGACCTCATAGAGTTATTGTATGCATATACTAGGAAACATATATCAATTCAGAATAGGAAAACTTACAATCCACGTATCATTAAAAAGTATGGTATTCCCCCATTTTGTATATATTTCAGCTTTGATAAAGTCATAATCATTTATGTAACCTAGAGCATCTTTAATCGATTGGCTATTAATAATTTTAATTGGTTACTATTAATCGTTTGCCCAAACCTTGAGAAGTGTATATACATCTTTTTCGGAGATATTAACTTATAACATCTTCAACTAATTGGTTTGTTTAATGTTAATAATCTAGAAAATTAGTTTTTCAAGCAATCGATTGGAGTCAAGTCCAATATTGATTAGAGGAAGGAACGAGATTGCAACCAAACTTGACTTGGTGTGAATTTTTTTCACCATTCTCGCTTTTAAGTTTGACCCAACGGGTTGAACCAAACCCGGTCGGGTTTGACCCAGAAATTTCTCGGGTCATCGGGTTTCGGGTTAATTTTTTCGGGTTATGACCCAAAAAATTTCGGACGGGTCGGGTCGGTTTTTCGGTTCGGGTCATATTTTGCCAGGTCTAGATCGACCCCTTGCTTACTTGCTATACTAGTTAGTAATTTAGGGTTATTTATCTTTGATCTTGGCAACAACGATTTTAGCCGAGTCAAATTTTAGCGCCGTTGCCGGGGAATCTGTTTTTAATTTTCTGTTTAATTAATAAGCAAATACATTTCTAACAATAAAATCCAATGTATTAAAATTCTCATTACATCCAATTTCTGTATCATAAATGTTATTTACATATTTATATAAATAATAGTTTTTAAATATTTTTAATAAACTACTTCAACTATTTAGTTAAAATTAAAACAATAAAAATTCAAGTAATAAATATTATAAATTTAGTTATAAAGGTTCAAAAATCTGATCCCGTCCAACTATTATTAAATACAAAATACAAAATATCTAAATATACTGTTATGATAACAGTACAGTAGAACCTCTAGCAACTAAGCCCTGCTAAAAAAAAAAGTAATCTTTTGTATTTAAATCATGAAGCTGAGAAGAGTTCAAGGACAGCCCCGCCACTCATTAAGGTACCAAAGAGGAGGCCCGCTGTAGCGGCAGATCTGGGATTGCGACCAAGGTTAGAGGCAACAAGACCACCTAGCAGTGTTTTTGAGAAGAAATTGCCCAACAGGGAGTATTCGGGGGGAAGACAGTTCATGAACGGGAAGTAGACGGAATCCGACACGATAGCGCATAAACCGACGGTGGCCGCAACGCGCGGCGTTCGGGCTAAGCCCTTGGCCAGTCGCTCTTTCAACGCAGAATTGGATCGGTCCACGGACAAGTGGTAGGCTAGCGTCCCCAAAGCTCCAAAGCAAATCCAACCGCCTGTAGTAAAGGCAGTTCGATGCACATACGCCTCCCACTGTTTTGTCGCATTTCGATTCTGATCCCACGGATCAATTGATGGATAAGCCCCCAATTTCATAGTATTCTCTATTCCAGTCGCTCGATTTCTATTGTATCAATCCCCTCCGCAATATCAGACTCAATGATTCTTGATTTCAAAAGCATAATCTGATTACATGGTACCTGATGCTTCGATCGATCGATCGATCGCGACTCTGTCGACCTAGGCAAGTTGGAAGCAACAAAAACTCCTTATAAAAAGGAGGATTTAAGGAAGAAGAAGCCCGGGCCTCATTATGCTTATTGGGCTCCCGCATTGGATTTGGATTGGGCTTATGATGTTTGTGATTGGGATTGAGCTTTCCGAATAAATATTAAATTTGCTTCGCTTTCAATATCAGGGTTTTGGTGGTGGGAAGGTCAAAACTACGGGTGTGTTTAGAAAGCATGGGGAATTTAGAGTGTGTCTTGGATCTATTTTTTGTTTGAGGATAAGTAAGTTTTAAGTATGAGGAATTTGATAGTTTGTATATAGATAATGTTTCTTTAGTCTAATAGTTTAGTTAAAAGTTTCGGAATCTACACGTGTTATTTTGCAGATTAGATGATGATGAGCGAGTGTGGACGGGACAAGAACCACGGCAAAGAGGTAGACTTTCAAGCTAGGCACGCTTATAGAATGAAGAACTAGATCGAGTTCAACAAGCCATGCAAAATCAATAAATGAAAATGCAAATCAATAATCAATAAATGAGGGGGGGGGGGGAGGGGGGATTCCTACGTGACCTGATTTCAATAAATGAAAATGCTGCCACCGTTGTACTTAAATGGGCCTTTCAGCCCAACTTCACAAAAGCATGACATGCAAATCGTGGTGGCGAAAATGAACTGTATAGCCCACAACTTATGTTTACTTCTTTAAAGAAAACCTAGAAAAGACATGTAGCTAGCAGAATTCTAGATGCATTCGACAATAATGGCACCCTTTCAATCCAAATTTACAAAGACAAATGTTCGATCAACCCCAAACCTTCTCTTAATTAAGATCTAGTTTAATTACTATGCCATGTGATTAATTACACAAAATACATTGATTATATTATTGCGCGCATTTGAAGATGACTAGTAGAATTCTAGATACTTACAGTGAGGAAGAGGATAGGAAAGATTCAGCCGCTTTGCATGTCTGGATCAAGTTTCATTCTTTTTTTTCGCATCAAAAACTGCAAGAGCTTTTCTGTACGTGTAAGTGTTTATATCTATTTCTTTCTTCATGACTAAGCTTAATTTCTATTAGCTTATTTTACTTTTAGAAGCAATATCACTTCGCCATTTTTTTATTTTTTTTGAGATTAGGTGTCAAATAATTGCAATTTAACTAATGTCAAAAGAATCATGCCAGCTTGTCAATTGCACCCATTAATTAACTAGAGAAATAAAAGTGTTAAATATCTTATTACGAGAATTGAATTTCAAGAAACCGTACGTAATACGTAATACCCTAATACATGAAACATGGAATATTATGAATGGGGAGGGGGTCATGTGCTCTTGAAAAAGATAGCTAAACGGTGCATAAATTCCATAAATCATTACTTGGATTTCAAGAAAATGACAAGTATAAGTTGACAACTAGCACATACTCTTATCACTTTAGCATTTTATGATCCTTTGCCTCCTCTTCTCGTCAAAGAGTCGGACTCGTATATTATATATTATTAAATTAAACGAGGTATAGTTTTCTATGAATTCATTACAAAACAAAAGTGTTATATTATGCATACACCTATATAAGTTGAAAAAGATGTTTCCTTTCTATTCGATCAAATATAAGTAACCTAGACACTTTATATATATCTCAATATAGAGTAAATACATCAAAATATTAATTACTTATTGCCGGTTTTCTAATATATATATACTCTGCAACTAACGATAATTGATGAACCCTTAGCTGTTAGTTAATTAGGGCCATTTTGTGGTCAATTTTACTGTGGATCCGGAGTAACATTCACGGATGCTTTTCTTTAAACCGGCTAACTCAAATTATTTAACCTATGCTAACTCTAATTATTTAACCTATGGTATAGATCTTATTTTTGGTTGGCTAGCTAGCTAGTGTACAGAATTTTTTTTAAATTAGCAAAGAAATTAGAGGAGTCTGCCCTAGCACATTCTTACGTATGAGATTAAGAAAATCTTGATTTGTTGCAAGATTTTGAGATCGAGGTTGGCTGTCGAAATTGGCAATAAGCACGGTGCCGACCTCTACAGAACCGAGAAAATTCAAAACTCCTTAGAGATCAATGGTTTCAAACAACTTTAGTTTTATTTTGTGAGTTCCCTTTTCTTTTTCCACTTTATTTTTATGTTTTAAAACAGTGATGACACTGTTTGGTTTAAGTATGGGGTATGGGAAAAGGGAACTCAGTTTTGTGTCAGTTTTGTGTTTTTGTTTGTGTTTTTAGGATTGATAATATTCCACTTAGATGTCCTATGATATGCTATAACTTGCTTGATCATGTAATTCCATAGCATGATTGGATAGCTTTTGCCTAAATCATGTTTGAAAATTTTATTTTTATGTGGATATTTAGCTTGTGATGAAATTGAGCACATATGATCTTAGGTAGAAGTGACTTGAATCCAACAAAATTGCTACCTTGTGAGTTATTTTGGCCTTATAGGGAGAACATCAAGTATCCCTCTTCTTTTCTTGTGTGATTTACTCTCCTTATGCATATTATCTCTTGTCATTGCATGGTTATCTATTACTTGAGACCTATATGAGATATTAGTTCATTGCATGTGAAATCAAATGATAGAGAACTTATTTTTCATAAGCCCTATTAATCCTTATCCTACCTTGCATTATCCTCTTTTTGAAGCCAAGTTGAGCCTTAAAGCCTTTTATTTTTAGCTCCACAAAAAATTCCCTAGCCGATGTAAGCTTGACCCTATCCGGGGATTAGGACTTAGTATTGGTTATTGTGATGGTTTTGTTGAGTGAGTTGTATTGGTTTAAGTGTGGGGTAATTTTGGGTTGGGTAAAGTAAAAGATCTTGCAGTTTATTATGTAAAAGGAGTTTGGTTCCCTGAATGCACTTACAAAAGAAAAGAAAGGAAGAAAAAAAAATCGGTACCGATCTCCCATGAAAAAAAATGAAAATAAAAAGGGAGGAAAAGAAAGAAAAAGAAAAAATGTGTTAAAAAGTGAAAGTGTGCATGAGCCCAAAATTTCCTTGTTGTTTTATGAGCAAGATTAAGTTGGGATAAAAGGGTTAATGAGAGTTTTTGTTCTTTAAAGTTTGAGTGAGTTTGGTTATCTTCTATGAGAGTTTTGTTAAAATGTGAGTTTTTAGGAGTCTTTAATTCCCGGATATTATTAGCACCACATAGCCAAAAAATTTCCATGCCTTATTGTTATTACCAAGCCCCATTACAACCCGACCGAATGGAAGCTTCTATGAAGTTTTCATTGAGCCTAAGTTTCTCTTGATGATTTTTTGCTTGTTTTGACATCTTGGGTGGAGAGTTTGGTGATATAAGTAACAATGACTATGTTGATTTTTGCATATTGGATTGAGTTGAGAGTTGTTATTATAAGCCTAAACACATGAGAGTTGAGAGAAACACATTACCCTTGTTAGGTTGGATTTTTAGTTGCTTTTGCTTGAGGTTGCATATATGTGTGATGACGTTAAATTCACTTGTCTATTTCTACTTGAGCTTTGATGTTGCTTTTTGATAACGGCATTGACTTGATATATGTGTTGATGGTTTTGGTTCTTATCTTGTTGATTGCTTGAGGACAAGCAAGTCTAAGTATGGGGTATTTTGATGTCCGCCTTTTTAGTCATGTTTTTAGGGTGTGTTTTTAGTGTCTTTGAGTCTTTTTATTTAGTTTTGTGTTTTGCTTTGAGTCATTTGTGTAGGTTTTCGTATTTTCATGAGATATGGAGTCTACATAAGCTTTGGTGGTGTTTTGTAGGTTTTTAGAAGCTATTTGGAGCACTTTTGAGGAAAGGAGCAAAACCGATGAAGATAGCACTCAAGAAGGAAGAGAAGATGAAGATAAAGCTCAAGGAACGAAGATCATAAAGTCATTGAAGATCAAGTTTGAGATTGGAAAGAGAGAGATAATTTCGTTACAAGAACATAGGAAAAAGAATCGGTCAAACGGAGTTGTAACGAATCCTCTAAGCAAGTTTTACTCAAGGCTGCTTTTAGTGCTGAACATGGTCGGTGACGACCCACTTTGGGTCGGTGTCGAGCCACCCCGAGACGTAGCGGAAGACCGAGTCGACGTGTTTAATGGGCTTTTATCCTATTTCCTTTTATGTTTTTAGATAGATAGAAGGAATATATCTTATTAGAAGATTTATTTCCTTATAGATAGATTTAAGATAGATTAGTTTCTCTATAAATACTCTTGTCTACCCTTTAATTTTCTAAACACAATCAATTGCCTTGGCGGGCAAGTAAGGGAGGAGGAGAGAAGAGAGGGGCGAGAGGGAAGAGACAAGTAGGGTTTGTGGAGAAGAACTAAGTTTGTTTGGATTAAAGTTGTAAGCTTTTTATTTAATTTAATTTAGATGTTTTCAATTATGCTTTGTGAGTAGTCTCTCTCTCTAAGGTTGGGGTTAAACCCAACAATGGTGGTGCATGCTTGTTTGTGATCATGAATTGATTGTTTTTATTGCATGAATCTTCTCTCTTGTTCTTAACTCCTTGAAAACAAAGTGGATAGGAATTTCTCATTCATAGTTGAAGCGCAAGCGGAAACTTTGAATCAGAAAAGTCAATTTAGGGTTTTGAAGCGAAAGCGAATCAATCCTAGTTGAAGTAGAAGAGATTAGATAGTAAGTTTATTAATTTAGCGAAAGTTGATTGATTTACTTGCTCTAGTTAACGAAAGTTGACGCCTTTATGTGATAAAAGCATGATCTTTATGTTTCATAGCATTGGCGTTGCATGATTATTGTTGTGGTGATACCTTTACCTTAGAATTCTCCTTTCTCTTGCTTAAACTCCTAGATTTAATTGATTGCTTGCGTAAGAAGTAACAAAACTTGATACTGACTATCTCATGTGGACGAACCTGACCTCCCTGTACTCATCGGGGTCTTGATTATAAATTTATTTGTTGTCAAGAAACCCTTTCAACAAATTGGCGCCGTTGCCGGGGAGATTTCAATAGTGCCAAGTTTTGTTCTTTTTACGTTTTTCGGGACTCCGCCGAGTCGGTAACGACCCCCCTAGGGTCTGTACCGACCCTGCTGGGCAACCCAGTTTTTTGTGCTTTTTTTTGTTTAGTTTCTAGGTCACTGTCAAGTCGGCACCGACCACATCCAGGTCGGCATTGACCCAACCTAGGTCGTCACCGACCACCCTTTAGGCCGGTACCGACCCTGTCGACAGGTAGTTGTTTCTTTTTTTTAGTTTCTATTTCACGGGATCACTCCAAGCTCGGTACCAACCCTCTAGGCCTCGGTACCGACCCTCTCCGAGACCCCGTTTTGCTTTTTGATTTCGTTTTTATTTTTGTTTTTGCTTTCAGAATTTGAAAACCATGGCCATGACACTGGAAGAGATGGAACAACAGATAGCTGAACTCTGTTTAGAGATAGAGGAGATCCAGAGAGGAAGGGAAACCATAGCTGCTGAGGCATATGAAAAAGCTAATTACATGTGGGGTCCATATGGAAACCAAATTGATACTTTTTATGCAGGGAGGAATTACAATCAGCCCACCTGGGGCGATTATGCATACAACCAAGGGAGCCAACCTCCTCAGCCAAAACAGAGGGTCCCTCCCTATAGGCCTCCCAGTTTTCAAGAGCCACCAACATGGGCACAAGGACTCCTTGAAGGAATGAATGGCATCCGAACCGATATGAATGGAGTCCGAACCGATCTTAAAGGAGTGCAAAATCAACTAGGTGACTTTGAAGCTTGGAGGAAGAATGTCAATTCTCAACTTGGTGATTTAGCAGCTCAAATCCCACGACCTCAAGGGCGATTACCGGGCCATCCCGAGGAGAATCCGAGAGGACAAATTGATGCGGTCCATCTAAGAAGCGGAAAGAAGTTACCGGATCGAGAAAAAAACAAGAAAGCAACAAACAAAGAGGACCGGATTAGCTCAGAAGAGGTCGTCTCCGACCCATCCAAGGTCGTCTCCGACCCATCAGAGGTCGTCACCGACCATCCCAAGGTCGTCACCGACCCTCTCCCCATTACAGAGGAGGTTGTCACCGACCCTACCCAGGTCGTTACCGACCCACCATGGGTCGGTACCGACCCCTCTCTGAGTACAACAACAAGCGACTTCAAGGAGGACGTGCATATCATGGAGCCTACCGACGCCCCATGGTCGGTAACGACCCTTTTCCCGATGAAGAAAGACGATCACATATTTGTTACCAGACTAGACAGGCACGGCATGGAGCTACTTCCAGATCCAACATGGTCGTTAACGATCCACGTAGCCTCGGTGGACGAACCTGACCTCCCTGTACTCAGCGGGGTCTTGATTATAAATTTATTTGATTGCTTGCGTAAGAAGTAACAAAACTTGATACTGACTATCTCCTGTGGACGAACCTGACCTCCCTGTACTCAGCGGGGTCTTGATTATAAATTTATTTGTTGTCAAGAAACCCTTTCAACACTAGACCGGGTTTATCCTATGCTAACATCCCCCCTCAAGTTGGAGGATGGTTCAATACAAGGAATCAACCCCAACTTGGATACAATAGTTGAATGAGAAGAACTGGGTAAAGACTTAGTTAAAACATCGGCTAATTGCATACTAGTTGGTACATGGATTAAAGATATTAGACCATCTAAGAGTTTTGCTCGAACATAATGACAATCAAGATATATGTGTTTTGTCCTCTCATGGAAGACCGGGTTTTTAGCAATGTATATAGCTGCTTGAGAATCACACTTCACAGGTATTGGCTGCACATTAGGAACTTCTATTTCATGTAGGAGCCTGCTTAACCAAGCCAACTCTGTAGTCACTTTCCTTAAAGCCCTGTATTCAGCCTCAGCTGAAGATAAGGAGATGGTAACTTGCCTTTTAGATTTCCAGGATAATGGTGATCCTCCAAGAGTAATATAAAACCCACTAACAGATCTCCTTGTTGTGGACAGGAAGCCCAATCAGAATCACAGTATGCTTGAAGCTGAAAATCTGAAGTGGAATTCAAAAGCAAACCCAGGGAAAAAGTACCTTGCAAATACTGTAAAGTGTGCATTGTTGCAGCCCAATGATGAGTAGTAGGAGCTTGCATAAATTGACACAAGTACGGCACAATGAAAGCCAAATCTGGTCGTATGTTGACAAGGAAATTCAACTTTCCCACAAGTTGTTTGTAAGGAGTAGGATCAGTAAGAGGAACAGCATCGGAAGCTTTAAGCTTGGAGTACTCCAAAGGAGAAGATACAACTTTTGTAGTAGAAGGACAGAAATCTTTCAGAATCTCTCAGATGAATTTAAGCTATGTAATAACCATTCCTTGAGATGTATGAAGAAATTCCTTTCCTAGAAAGTAGTTGAGACTACCCAGATCTTTTATACTGAATTGGCTATGAAGAAAATGCTTAACAAAAATTATTCTTGCAGCATCATCTCCCACAATCAGAATATCATCGACATAGATGACTAGAAATATGACCAGTTGAGGATTTCCTGTAAATAATGAGTAGTCATTCAAACTCATTATAAATTGCTGAGAAAGAAGTGTCTCTGAGAGCTTACTATACCACTGTCGTGAAGCTTGCTTTAGGCCATACAAAGATTTGTTTAGACGACAAACTTTGTTGGGAAAAAGATGTGCCAAACCAAGAGGCATTTTCATATAAACCTCTGTATCAATGTCTCCGTGCAAAAAAAAAAGCATTGTTTATGTTTAATTGAGACATAAGCCATTTCTTTTTTACTGTTGTAGCAACTAATGCTCTAATTGTTGTAAGTTTTGCAACAGGAGAGAATGTTTCTTGGTAGTCAATCCCTTGTTTTTGTGTACACCCCTTTATAACCAATCTTGCTTTATGTCGTTCTAAAGTGCCATCTGCTTTTAACTTGAGCTTGTAAACCCATTTTGAACTGATAGGTCGTTTACCTTTTGGAAGATCCACCACATCCTATGTATTATTTGCTTCTAAAGCTTTTAACTCAAGATTCATAGCATTCACCCATTCTGGAGTTTGAACAACTTCTTCATAAGATGTTGGTTGTATTGAGAGAAGAGAGCATTTGTTGAGTCTGAGTGGTTAGAGCATGATAAGAAACAGTAGTGAAGGAAAAATGATTTAAATCTGTGGATATAAAATTACAGAAATAATCTGTCAAATAGGCTGGAGGAGTTGTGTGTCTAGTGGATCTTCGGAGCATGGGTTGATTTGGTGGATTAATCTGTTGGTTATTATCTGGGAAATTAGGAAAATCAGAATCATCGGAATAGTGTTCTGATGTGTCATGCATGGAAAGAGGTAAAGTAGGTGTAAAAGAAGGAGAAGGTCTATAGGAAAAGGGAAAAATGGTTTCATGAAAAGAAACATCTCTAGATATAAACACTTTGTTATCCTCAAGATTGAGTAACTTGTAACCTTTATGCCACAAGGATATCCGAGAAAAACTGAAGTAATGGCTCTAGACATAAACTTGTCTCTACCAGGTTTAGAAGAAGAAGCGTAAGCAAGACAGCCAAAAGATTTAAAATGATCATAGGAAGGTGGTTTGTGGTAAAGTTTTTCATAAGGAGAAATATGGTTTAAGACTTTGGAAGGAATTCGGTTTATGATATATGTAGCAGTCAACAAACAATGACCCCAAAAATGTAAAGGGACCTTTGATTGAAAGAGAAGGGATCAAGATACCTCAAGAAGATGTTTATGCTTTCGTTCTACAACTCCATTTTGTTGAGGAGTATGCACACAACTAGTTTGATGAACTATACCCTTAGAAGCAAAAAACTGAACTCCTTCATGACTGTTTCCAAGCTCAAATGCATTATCAGACCTTACAATCTTCACATATGCCTTAAACTGATTCTCAACCAGATGAATATATGATTTTAAGCAAAGAGAAAGTTGAACCTTTACTTTTCATAAGATGAGTCCAAGTGACTCTAGTGAAATCATCCACAATTGTTACAAAATATTTGAAGCCTTCACTAGTTGTAGTCTTGAATGGGCCCCATGTATCAACATGCAACAACTCAAAAGGAACAAAACTAGAAATGACACTGTGAGGAAAAGATTTTCTAACTAATCTGGTTTTAGCACATATTTCACAAAAGACCAGATCAGGATTATTACAATCTTGAAAATGAAAAATAGATTGTAGTTTCTGTAATGGCAAGTGCCCAAGACGCTGATGCCAAAGTTTGATATTAAGGGATTGTGATAAGCATGCCGTAGCTGAAGAATTTGATGACAAGAACTTGTGTGAATCAGAATTGAGCACATAAAGCTTGTTGAAGAGTTTACCAAGAACCAAACTCTTCTTCAAAGAAGGGCCATGTAGCCAGCATATACCAGAGTCAAAACAAGCATTGCACTGCATTTGTGTAGCAAGTTTACTGATAGAAATCAGGCTAAATTGAAAAGAAGGCACATATAAAAGATCCTGGAGAACAAGATCATCTATAATATGAACCACACCAGCCAATTTGACCACTATGACAGATCCATTAGGCATAGAAATAGAGATAGGAGCAGCTAATGGATGCAGCTTGATGAAAAAATCAATATTATACGTCATATGATCACTTGCACCACTATCTATTATCCAAGTGGTTTTAGAAAATGTAGATCGGGCAGAATTAAAGAAAGAGGAAAAGCAAGCAATACCGGCCATGCGAGCCATTGAATTACTTGTGGATGAAGAAGCCACATTTGTCTTTTGAAGAAGATCCATGAGATGTTAATACTGATCACCATCAAATCCAAGAATAGCAGATTCAGATTTAGGCTTGTCTTCAATTTCAAACACAAAATGATCACCAGCTTGAGTGTTCTTGGATTTCGGGGGATAACCAATCAACTTGTAACAGCGTTCAACTTTGTGAGTTGTACGCTTGCAATGAGTGCAATAGAAACTGCGTTTGCCTTTAGCAGGAGCATTGGAAGTATTGACTGAATTGACATTTGAGAGCATTCAATGAAGATGAATCAACAAGAAACTTAGATGCAGAGTTAACATCCCTTTGAGTCTCTTCGTGAATAATAAGAGAATAAGCTTGATGAATGTTCGGCAACGGAGTCATCATGAGAATACTCCCACGAACAGTATCATATGTGTCATTTAGCCCCATTAAAAATTGCAAGAGGCGTTGATCATGATTCAACTTACGCATTGCATCAGCTAAACCACAAGAACAAGGAGGAAGATTTCTCATGGAATCTTTCTCATCCCAAAGGCGCTTAACGCGCGTGAAAAAACAACGAACATTATCAGATCCTTGCGAAATAGTACTCAATTCTTTTTCAATAGAGTACATATGAGCACCATTGATTTGCGAAAACCTAGCTTCAAGATCGGCCCAAATTTTCTGTGCATCTCCAGAAAGCAAAAATGTCTCAGCAATATCTTTGTTCATGGCGTTGAGAAGCCAAGAACAAACCATCGCATTACATCGCTCCCAGCGATTGTAATCTGGCGATCCAACAGCAGGACGAGGAACTTCTCCAGTTATGAAATCGAACTTGTTCTTCGCCTTCAGAGCAATGATCAAAGAGTTACGCCAAGCATAGGAACCAGTTCCATCGAAAACTTTTGTGGCTAGAATCATGCCAAGACTATCCGATGGATGAATGTAAAGAGGACTGTTAGAATCCGACATTGTAACAAAGCTCTAGATCTCCAACACAGATGAAAGAAGATCAAGAAATCGAAATCAATTGGAAAATCGAAACCGAGAAAGAAAAATCAATCAATGAAAGAATGATCGAAGCGGAAGAAGAAAAGAGGATCAATCAATCGATCGAAAGAACTCGACGACTAATTCCTATCTGATACCATGTTAGAATGAAAGCTCTCTCGAAGGAGGGAGAAGAAAACAGAAACAAATTCCGTTATTGTTGTTATTGAAGTTGGGACTTTACCCCTTATTTATACAACTTTTCTTGTCTAACCCGGTTACTAACATTCATACCTAGACCAGGTTTATCCTATGCTAACACCCTTTGTATTTTTTCATAACTGGTACTGTGCTTTGATGAAAACTACATGTTTGTAGTGTTTTTATTATCTTATGTAAAAAAAAAAATTAGTTTCTATTGCACCAAAAGCACCACTAAGCGAAGGCAAGGGTGTCAAACTCACATGGTTTATGTATGTTTTTATTTCCGTAATTATTTGTGCCATCTCCCTATCAATTTTTGTAATGATTTGTTTGGTATTGTAACATTCAAGGAGGAAATGATTAAGACAGTGTTTTGCAAATTCTCGATTTTTCATCTCATCCATACTTTGTTGCAAATTCTCCACACGACCTCGATTTTCCTCCAATTGTCGATTCGTGCCTTCAGTGAAATTTGTCGTCGAGTCAGTGAATTTGTTCAACACCGACAATTGTTCCTCTACTCTCTTGAGATTCTCCTCGATCAAGAGTCTTCATACGTATTGCTTCAGCCATGGTCAGAGATTGGAGCTCTAATATCATCTTTATTGTGACCTAAGATAGGAGGAGGACTTCGATCAATAGAATCAAAAACAAAAAGGACTTGAGAAGTGTGCACATTCATTACAAATTATAGCAAAAGTTCGACAATTTTTCAGATCCACATGAAAATTGTTGGACATCTAAACATCCCATGGTATTATTGACACGTACTGTAGAACCAATAATTAAAGATACGGGTAAATTAATTCACCATAGATAAACAGAATGTGAAACATGTACAAATTTACAAACTACAATCATAATAACATCACGAAAGGCAAAAAAAGTTCATCGACAAAAGGCAAAATAAGGGTGACTAGGCAAATTATAAGGCGAATCACACACAGCATGTTATAATAATTACAATAATAGGATTGAAAACAGATAGGCTTTGAAAACGTTGGGACAGGTCAGAAACTCATAAGTTTCTATCTTATTATCGGAGGAGTATGGACTATGAATGGAGTAAATATATTTGTAACTTTTAACCTTATGATTATCTTCTTTTTAGAACAAAAATACAAACTCCAAATTCCAATCTGGTGCAGAAGAAAAGGTGGCCCCTGAAACACTGAACAACTGGAGACTGGAGTGCCAGTTTTGCCCTTTCGATGTATGAGTGGGCTCCATCAATCAAACAACTGTCTACTGTAGTGAATATCAAGTCCAGACTCCGACTCCGTTTGAACTTTCGAGTACTACGTAATTGTTTAGAAATACATTATTATGATATACACACACTATGAATATTGAGTACTGTATATTGCAATGATATTATAAAATAATTTTAAGCATTATTGGTTTCATCAATGTGCAATAACAACCAAGAGTCTGTTTTAAACTCACGTCATCACCTACTATTTAAATATATAAATCAAATAAGTTTTATTTTATAATCAAAAGGTAATAGAAAGAGTAATTCATAAATTTATATACTAGGCTAATATTTCCCAATTTTCCGTGATTTTTAAATCTCAACAATTTACCCCACATGTGATTCTTCACAATCCTAACCGACGGACCTGCCTGATCCCTAAGTCGAATTATCAACTCATATTATCTGTGGTTTAATCCCAAAGCCAATTGACAGTAGGAAAAGTAACATATAAATATATATAATAGACTTGTTTGTATCTTTTAATTTTTAAATGTGTGATTCATAACTGAACCCCAACAAGATTCCAAGGAAACAAAAACTAGCACACAAGTTCAAGCACCAAATAAACAAAATCTAAGGTTCCTCAACTCATATTATCCGTGAATATTGGCTTGGACTAATCACCTTCCTTCAATTCTTTTTGGACCTTCCTCTCCTTCTGCAAAAAATCTCCGAAAACTAAACCTTCATACCTGAGTATTTACACATTTTTTATTTTTATGAAGAAATGAATTTGATATACCAGACAAACTTATTAGATGAGAAACCGAAACAATCAATAACCAAGCAAACGAGAAAGATTACACATACATAAAAAAAACCTCCAAATTAGTAAGCGAGAAACCTAAAAGACAATATAAGAACGACAAACACATAATAAGAAATGAACTAAGCACTACAAAAAATAGTATCGTCGCTACATAAAGAAACGGATCATCCGCACATACAAACAATATTGTATTTATATTAAAGGCTCTGTGATACATTAGATTTGTATTATAGCTTTTAAAAACTAGCAATTAGGCCGCGCGTTGCGTGGCGATTATAAGACGGAGATTTCATTAGTGTAGAGATATGGAAATGGTATTTTCGTAAATTTATTTAAAGGGGCACGGTTTTTTTGGAAAAAAAAAATGGAAATGACATTTCCGTAAATTTATTTAAAGGGTCATGGTTTTTTTGGTATTAATTTACTTGACTTCTCACGCCATCCAATGTCTTAAAACTTGTTTTATTACGTATGCGAGCTTTCTTCACAAGTCACAACTAAGAAACAAACTTATCCGAGCTTGCCTACAAGCGAAGTAAACTGGACACATTTTTCGAGACACGTCAAAATTACCCGTTCACATCCAAATATCACCTAAGTCGGGCACGCTTTTCCAAGAATTTTTTTTCACGAGCTCACTTACGAGCGAAGTAACTTGGACACGTTTTTCGAGACATGTCAAAATTACCCATTTAAATCCGAATATCACTTAAGTCGGGCACGCTTTTCCAAGAAAATGTGTTTTTCACGCGCTCGCTTACAAGCGAAGTAACCTGGACACGTTTTTCGAGATGTCAAAATTACCCGGTTACATCCGAATATCACTTAAGTCGGGCACGCTTTTCCAAGACAATTTATTTTAAACAAACTTATCCGAGCTTGCCTACGAGCGAAGTAAACTGGACACGTTTTTCGAGACATGTCTAAATTACCCGTTCACATCCAAATATCACCTAAGTCGGGCACGGTTTTCCAAGAATTTTTTTTTACGAGCTCACTTACGGGCAAAGTAACTTGGACACGTTTTTCGAGACATGTCAAAATTACCCATTTAAATCCGAATATCACTTAAGTCGGGCACGGTTTTCCAAGAAAATATATTTTTCACGCGCCCGCTTACAAGCGAAGTAACTTGGGCACGTTTTTCGAGACATGTCAAAATTACCCGGTTACATCCGAATATCACGTAAGTCGGGCACGCTTTTCCAAGAAAATTTATTTTTTCACGAGTTCGCTTACAAGCTAAGTAACTTGGACACGTTTTTTGAGACATGTCAAAATTACCCGGTTACATCCGAATATCACTTAAGTCGGGCACGCTTTTCCAAGAAAGAGGTGGAAGAGAGACGAAAAGAAAGTGAACGGAGAAGTTAAGCGGATAAGGACCGCACGATAACAATTTTATAAAAACTTTAAAATAGACGGTTGGGATGGATTCTTTCACATAAAATAATAACCACACGATAAGTTTAAGCGCTATTATATAGTGTTATGTAAAAGTAAACGGACTTGAATGATTTTACTCCGTATGCTTTTATATTAGTATGGACTACATATGAAGTGTAGAATGTGTGACACTTGCTAGCTAGTTGCAAGTCCATATGTACACGAGCTGCATACATCTGTGAACACAAGGGACATCTGATTTGATTAATCTTGTTTGAGACCCTATATATTAGGTATTTTTCAAACAATAATAATTATGGAATGTGACATGAAAGTTTCTTGCTTATGACATGAATATAGTAGTAGAAGTTTTGTGATTAAAACATTAATTAAATAGTGCTGATATATGAGACAAAAAGAACTGTTGAAAGCTAGAGTTTGATAATGTATGTCACGTGTATTTAGAAAATGGGAAGATTATAATATAATATGTTAGAAATAACTATGAAAATAGCTTGAATGTTTAAAGTTGTTAAAATTAGTTAGAATTTTTAAAAGTTATATATTCAAATAGTTTTAACTATAAGATAGATTATAATTACTAGTCTAAGCATCATTTTTTATGAGATCTTTTTTAAAGTGATATAAAATGATCATTTATCACTCGTCAAGATTAATTGTACATGAGTAAAATTAATACTCACAATAAAAAAAAAACTTAATTATCTCTAATAATGCTTAGGATATTAATTATAACACACTTCTTAATTAGTTTTATTTACATAAATTTAGAAGTTAGCCATTATCTTCAATTACCCCTAGCCTGATGTGAGGTACGTGGTTTCCTGCAATATTGCTCTAGAAAGTTAACGTACAGGCATCATTATTATTTTGAATCTATACACTAGAGTTCTTAATTGACATCATCTCTTATACAGCTAGTCTCGTATGGTCTCAACCTCTACTCAATATTTATGATTTCACCTTCTTTGTTTTAATAGTATGTTTAAGAGATACCTAACATTATTCATGAGAGTAAATAACTACCCATAGAATATTGAAGAATAGGCTTGTGCAAATCTGTTCTAGATCGGAAATTTACAATCCAATCCAAGACAGGGATCGAGATGGTCCGTCCACGGTCTTGATTTTATGAAAATTTCGATTCTGATCCAAATTCGGGACCGAACCGGGAAATTACAGCCGAGTGGTACGACTGATCTAGTTATACAATACAATTGATTTTATTATTAGGCTTAGAAAACAAGGCTGGGCAATAAGATCCAATTTCAAGTGGTTCAATCTCTCTTCTTCACTATTTTCACACTTTCACTCTCCATTTTCACTCGGTCGCGTTTTTTTTCTCCAACCCTGATACAGGCTATTGCTAACCTGTACAATTCAGTAACCAAATTGAAGGGGAAGGGGAGAAAGGCCAAGCGGCTAAGGGGGAGAATGACGAGAGACGAGAGACGAGAAAGAGAGATTAGGGCAAATTACTTAATTTCTGGATAATGAAAAATATAACATCAGGAGAGTATTTATACTAACTTCGACCACTAAACCCTAATCTAACGGTTCAAAAAAGGCATCCCGGCAAAGAACCATAAAGAAAACCCGATAAGAGAATTATAAAATTCTAACTTAAAAATTACAATAATAATAATCCTATAGAAATACTTAAGAACAATAATCCTGAAATCGAGTCGGAGGCCTGCGCGTTCCCGAATAGGTCGCGCGTTCGGGTCTATTTGCGTATCAATTACCCCCCTATGACATCCGCCTTGTCCTCAAGGCATAAATCACTAGCATTCTCCGGTGGCGGTTTGTCTATAGGCACCGGCGTTATCCCAAAATACTCAGCGTCGTCCTCACTACCCAACAACGCTAAGAAATGATGTTGACAACGATGACCAGGAACATACTTCCCATCACAAGTCCAACAGAGCCCCTTTGCTTTGCATTCTTCACGCTCCGCAGCAGACAAACGCTTGATCGAAATACCAATGACATTGGTCCCTGGAGGACGCCCACTGATAACAGAAATCGTATCAGTATAGGACGCATTGAGTTATCGGGCTAGGGCAAACGCCTAGGTGAGCGATGTTGGATTGCACAGGTTTAACTCTCTTTGGACGGGCTGATTTAATCCGGCTTTGAAGAACGATATCAAAGTAGCCTGGGATAGTCCTTCGACCTTGTTCAGTAGGGCCTCAAACTCTGTCTGATAAGCCAAAAGGGAAGATTTATGTCGAAGTTTAGCAAGTAAACCGACACAATCTTCGTAATGGTGGGGATCAAATCGTTGTTGAACCGTAACCAAAAACTCGGCCAAGTCCCCGTTAAATTGTTCCGACGTTGGTAACAGAAACAATTTGATGCCGGATGCTCAAACAACATACCCACCAATTGCAGACGTTCATTATCGGAAGTATGAAAATAGTCGAAATAAGATTGAACCTTAAAGACCCAGCCAGCAGGATCGATGTTGTTGAATCGAGGGGCGTAAATCCTAATTTTAGGGTAACGTTCGGCGCGATGCTCCACAATCTGGCGGTCCTGCTGCACAGCAGGCGGCTGTTGGTGCTCGCCCGCGCCCGCGGCCATCCTCGCGCCCGCGGTTATTGCCCCATCGCCCGCGTCAATAACCCTGCGCTCCTCCAGAACGCCCAGTTGTGGGATTTCCAGCTGTTGGTGTGCTGGAGGCCTGCGAGGATCTCCCTAAAGGTATTCAGCATGTACACCCCGGATGTTATCATCGATGATATTGCGGGTATCCAAAATATAGAATACTTGATCCACCCGACGGCGTAGCGTATCTTGCTCCCTGCGTTGGGCGTCTTGGATTTGACGTGTATGTTGTATCTCCAACGCCATGGTTTGAAGAAGTTCCCGGATTTCTTTGATATCCGAGTCGTTGTTGCATGTCACTTGCGAACTGGCTTCTTCGATCTTCATGATCGAGGCAGTGTTCAAGAATGAAAGCACCAGTTGATACAGGCTATTGTTAACCTGTACAATTCAGTAACCAAATTGAAGGGGAGGGGGAAGGGGAGAAACGCCAGACGGCCAAGGGGGAGAATGACGAGAGACGAGAAAGAGAGATTAGGGCAAATTACTTAATTTCTGGATAATGAAAAATATAACATTAGGAGAGTATTTATACTAACTTCTACCACCAAACCCTAATCTAACGGTTCAAAAAAGGCGTCCCGGGAAAGAACCGTAAAGAAAATCCGAGAAGAGAATTATAAAATTCTAACTTAAAAATTACAATAATAATAATCCTAAAGAAATACTACTTAAGAACAACAATCCCGAAATCGAGCCGGAGGTCTGCGTTCCCGAATAGTCGCGCGTTCGGGTCTAGTTGCGTATCAAACCCTAGTGCGATGCGTCTCTGGTGTGTCGTTTGAACTAGTAGATAATCTAATTTTTGTTTTAGAAATTGTAGTTGGCAACTATTGATGACTTTGTAGAAGCTATTAAGTGTTTTGCATTTGACTTATTAGAATTAGTGGTTTAATTTTTCATACAACTTGGTTAACTTATTACATATTTAGATTCAAATGCTCAATTACGGTGCGATCCAACAAAGACTGTAATTGGACAATGTTTAAGATCTAGTGATGCTACAATAGTAATCCGGTCAAATCAGTCAAATTCGGGACCAAACTATAATGACCGTAATGTAATGGTCTAGTCTAGTCTACGGTCCATACTTTTTTAAATTACAGTCCACCGGTCTGAATTGGACCATATATTTTCGGTTTGATCCAATCAGGTTTGGACTGGTTGCACAACCTTGTTGAAGAATAATCATATATGACCTATATAGGTGGCATAGTAGTAAGATACATGAGGAATGTTGTGAATTTTCATGTTCGATATCCGCTTCCATCTCTTCACTTGAGTGGAAAATCAAAGCCTCATCATCCTCCACACAATTGGATCGATTCGGTTAACGCAAGTCAATTTACTTGGTTCATAGTCTTTGCTAACTGGGTTTTATGCTCGGAGTTTGTTATTGAACATGAATCCTCATCATAAAAAAAGAGGAATAAAGATGATTAGATTAGAAGTGTATTTCCTACTTGAAGTAAAAATACAAAAATCCAATCACGAAACAAACTATTTGTTCTTAGATTATTAATTGAAAAAGAATTTGATGCATTGGTGTCGCTATTTTGTAAACCGTAAAGGGTTGTTGTTATTAGACATACGGAATGTGAGAAAAGCATCAACCAAGAAGAAGAAAGCAAAAGCAAACACTAAAAAGCAACACACTTTCTTTGCTTCTCTACCTTTTTATACAGTTTTTCTTCCTTTCCATTTGTAGTTTATTTTTCATGTCTTCAATTTTCATTCTTTATATCTACCCTAATACATTATAAAGCAGAAACCAAGTCTGTGTAAAAATTTGCGCCATGTGGCATAATCTGAATAAAATAATGAAAAATCTTTTTTCAACTTAAAAAACTAAAATACTAATTTTAGAAATACCTCTACACATTATACTCTAATAATAATTCTAGAAATCACGATTTATCTTAAATTCTTAACCACTTCATAAAATAGATAATGAATAGATATCATATTATATGCATAGATTGTTTCATATAGTAATTAATTAATATGAAATTATATTCTTAAAAATTTTAATTAAGTAATAAACATTACTAAATAAAAAAAATGAATTTATAAAGATTGAAGGTTTTTTAGGGTAAGATTTAAGATTTTATAAAATAGATAATATATATATAGTTTTCTATCTATGTAAATATTGATTTTATTCTTAAAAATTCATAAATATAAAAAAAGGACATTTTAGATTTTATAAAATAATTAATGTATCAAAATAAAATTTTATCTATATAATTTTCTATCTATGTTTATTGAAATTGAAAAGCAATATTATATATGCTATCTTAAGATTATGCTAAAATATTTTTATCGGATTGTTGAAAAAAGGTTATCGATATAAATTTCTATCTATATCTAAATTAATACATAATAAAATAGAAATAAATTATCTATAAAATTTGTGTTACATGACAGTTTAAGAACCAATCATTTTTTTCATTTTATTTATTTATTTATTTATTTTTATTTATTATACTTAAAAGTGAATGTAGAAGGTTTGATTTATAAAAATATTTTCCATGTTTATTTAGTTTTATCTTAAAGATTAGAAAACAAAAAAATTATTAAATTTTATATAAATATAATTAATAATAATAATAATAGAATAATTATTAAAATATACATTATCTTTGTTTTTCTCTATAATTTATTATAATATATTATATAGTATAATTTTTAGAACTACCCGTAAATTTACGGAAATTACACTAGTTTGACATTAATTGATATCCTTTTTACTGGTTCTCGCCGACAGATACTTCCTTTACACTCTCTTCTCTCTTTTCACTTGCTTCTCTACTACCCCCATTCTCTCTCCTCATTACTCACAAGCTTCGAATCTCCACCTCCTTCTCTTTAATGGCGGAAGCTACGCTGCTCACTTTCTATCCAATTCGCCTCCCCTCTCTACTCTCTTCCTTCTATCTCTTCGTCAATGGCTTCTCCTTCCCTCTCCATTGGTAATTTCTACTCATCCGCTTGTCAAAGCCACTCGCTTTGAGCTCGAGGGTTCCGTTTGATTTATTCATTTTCATCTCTCTGCAAGATCAGCTCAAATGGCTCCTTTTCCCGTCTCTTTCCTCCTTTCTTCCTGCTTCGCCTTTGCGTTGATCGCGTCGCCTTTTGTGCTCGGGACCACTGATCCGTCTGATGGTAATTGACTGTCTTTTTCTTTTGTTATTTGAAGAATGTAAATGTTGGGGTTTAATCAGTTTGTTGTTGCTGATTTTGGTATTCGGATGGTTTATTCTGTGGATTTGAGATCAAATGCAGGATTAAAGATTGGGGCTTTTTTTCTGGAGTGGTTGGGTTGTGCGGTGTAGATTTGTCTGTATCTAGTTGTTCCGTCATTTGACTACTGAGAAGGGTTCTGATGGAAAAACAAAATATTGCTGTTGCTGAACTTGAATTTTACTTAGCTGGATTATAATTATGAGACTTCAGCATCATATGGCTATTTGTGTGTCGTGTTCGAGAATACTTCCAACAATTGGACCATTTTGGTTCAAGTATTGAAATTGGTTATCTTCTAAGTCTAATAGACCTAGTTTTTGTTTTCTGTTGAAATTGAAAAACTATCCTTCATAATTCTGATAAACATCTATCGGACTTGAAGGGTCAATTTCAGACCCTGCTGATCCCATTCGGATACATTTCGTCTTCTTTGTGATCTAGGGTTGAAAGTCATTTGAAATCCTGGAATTGTAAGCTAACTTTCTTAAGAATTAGAAAACGGAGGGGCACTTGTTGTTATCTGCCTCTTTGTCCGAGTTTGGTTAAGTAGCTGCTTTCTTTTGTTCTGTTATTATGCTGTTTGCTTAATGTTGTTAATTCACATTTGGCCAGTGCAAGGTCTTCAAGTTCTCTACGGCGCTTTGAACAATCCTTCTCAGCTGTCTGGTTGGAAATCAAATAATGGAGATCCATGTGGAGAATCTTGGCAGGGGATTAAATGTGATGGTTCAGCTGTCGTGTCAATGTATGATTCTTCTAACCATTAGAACTTTCTTAGTAGAACACATTTTTTGCATCCAACTATTTGGCTGACTGTGACAACTTGCTGGCTTAACAGTGACCTATCTGGGTTAGGACTCAGTGGCACCATGGGATATTTGCTTTCAAACCTTGCTTCACTTAAAACTTTGTGAGAAAATTCTCTTTTGGTCCTTCCTTGGGATTGTTAAAGTTTTGCAAAGTGCCTGGAATTTTGTTTCTGTCTTTTAAATTGCTAAACTGATTGTTAAATCTTATGTCAGGGATTTGAGTGGCAATAATATCCATGACGCTATTCCATATCAGCTACCACCCAATCTGACAAACTTGTAAGGATCAGTTGTTTATCATCGTTCACTTACTAAAGATGGTAATGTTTTGGAACTTGAGTTTTTATTGATGGCTGTTTTTTGGTTTGTGATGCAGAAACCTTGCAAGCAACAACTTAACGGGAAACCTTCCATATTCAATTGCTGGTATGGTTACACTTAATACGTTGTAAGTGTGCGATCCTCTCTCTCGTCCCAGTTTATTTGCTTTTTCCAAGTCTTCTTTATGTCTGATTGTTGTTATTTGCTTTTGGCTTCTAGGAATGTCAGCCATAACTCGCTCTCTCAGGCAATTGGAGATGTATTCTCTAATCACTCCGATCTTGCAACAGTGTAAGATATTTATCGAAACATGTGCTTCTTGGTGGTATTTTAATATTTGATTTGAGAAGTATTATAATTACCTCTCTAAGAGCTAGAATGAAGTTTAAATAGGGTGTGAAGGTAATGCCAATTCAGATAACCATGTTTACTAGGCTTGATTGGGTAGAAGAAGGAAAGAGAATTGAGTTTTGTCCCCTCTCTATACTGTGGGGACTGTGTGCTTTTCTGTTCTGATAGCAGTTTCCATACAAACAGTTCTTCATAAGAAAGAGAGATTCCACTGAATTGTTTCTCTTTTTCACTTTATAATGACTGGTTTCTCAAGTCTGATAACCACCCTAACCTCATGCTGATTGTTGCAGTGATCTCTCATTCAATAATTTCTCTGGAGACCTTCCCACTTCTTTCAGTTACTTGTCCAATCTTTCTATCCTGTAAGTGAACCAATGACTTATCCTATTACCTTAATCTGTAACTACATCTGCTTATGTTTCCTGATACATGAATTGGTTGGTTGCAGCCATGTTCAGAACAATCAATTAACCGGTTCTCTTAATGCTCTCACAAGCCTACCTTTGACTGATGTGTAAGTCCATATATCACACTAATTGTCTATCTATAATTTATTACACTACTGTGCATTTGTGTTGCTGTTTTTAAATTTTTCTTAATGTTTTGCAGAAATGTTGCCACCAATAATTTCTCAGGATGGATTCCAAAGGAGCTACTTTCAATCCCAAATTTTGTGTAAGCTTCCATGAACTGTTTACAATATTTCTTTGTTTTATCTCAATATCTGATTGGTAAGATTTTCCAACAGCTACAATGGTAATTCATTTGAAAATGGTCCCGCTCCTCCTCCCCCACCATTTACTCCTCCTCCGCCTGGAAGATCATCTGGTAGAAGCCATTCAAAACCAGCTTCTCATTCACACGGGAGTCCTAGTAATAGCCCACCGGCTGATTCCAAAAGAAGTGGGTTATCAGTTGGTGCTATTATTGGCATTATTTTGGTGGCTTCTCTGCTTCTTATGCTTGCCATACTTGTTCTTATATTGTGCACAAGGAAACGGAAAAATAAAGAAGTTGTGGGAAGAACTTCTTTGGGCACTGTCTCTACTAATATAGATAGAGGTAAACTTTACTTCTTCTTCTCACAGTTTCTGCCGAGTTGAAGGTTTACCAAGAATTTTTTACCATCATTATTTTATGCAATGAACACAGAAATGCAAGAGCAAAGGGTGAAAAGCACAGCGGTTGTTGCAGATCTGAAACCTCTTCCATCAGAAAAATTGGTAGTTGATAGAATGATGGGGAAAAATGGATCTATGAAGAGAGTGAAATCCCCTATTACTGCCACTTCCTACACGGTTGCTGCTCTTCAGTCTGCATCAAATAGCTTTAGTCAAGAAAATATAGTTGGGGAAGGGTCCCTTGGCCGTGTTTACAAGGCAGAATTTCCCAATGGCAAGGTAAACATCTATTAATACATTTTAGTTCAGAATGATAACTTTAAGGTCAAAATATATTTGGTGCATTGCATGAAAAAATAACTTATTTATGCCTAACTCTAGTTCTGATGATTGTTCTACTGGTCTATTCTCATATTCTATAGATCGTGGCTATAAAGAAGATTGACAATTCAGCATTATCACTACAAGAGGAAGACAATTTTCTTGAGGCTGTATCAAATATATCACGCCTTAGACATCCAAACGTCGTTCCATTGGTAGGGTATTGTACCGAGCATGGACAAAGGCTCCTAGTTTATGAATATGTTGCTAACGGTAGTCTACATGACATACTGCATTTTTCTGATGATGGAGGACAAAGATTATCATGGAATGCTCGGGTTAAGGTTGCACTTGGGACTGCTCGTGCACTTGAGTACGATATCTAAAAATCCTTTCTTCATTCTATCTGTGCTAACTCTTTTGAATCATTAATCTTTAAAATTTATTATGCTCATCAGGTACCTGCATGAAGTTTGCTTGCCCTCGGTTGTACATAGAAATTTTAAATCAGCAAATATTCTAGTAGACGACGAGTACAATCCCCATCTTTCAGATTGTGGTCTTGCTGCTTTAACACCAAACACAGAGAGAGAGGTAAACATGAATTCCCCTTTTCCAGAGATGCCATTTCTTTGTTGCTTCATAAAATTCCTTTAGACTGCTTATTTTTATTTTTTGTGGCATACAGGTTTCACACCAGATGGTTGGTTCATTTGGTTACAGTGCCCCAGAGTTCGCCTTGTCAGGGGTCTACACAGTAAAAAGTGATGTGTATAGCTTTGGGGTCGTGATGTTGGAGCTTTTGACGGGCCGGAAACCCCTAGATAGGTAAAAAAAAAAAAACATCATCTCTATTTTTTGCCGACTTACCTATCCTAGTATTATTCTAGCTGCTTTATCATTGTCGTCGTCTCGTCTTTGTAGTTCAAGGCCGAGAGCAGAGCAGTCACTTGTTATGTGGGCCACTCCTCAACTTCATGACATAGATGCTCTATCAAAGATGGTTGACCCCGCCCTTAATGGGATGTATCCTGCAAAATCGCTCTCACGGTTTGCTGATGTCATTGCTCTCTGTGTTCAGGTAAATAAGATGGCTGATTTAAATGAAGAGTCTGATTTTACATTTTTATATTCTCTATGATATAAGGCATCATTCTTACATTTTGCAACACATTCGTGTCGCCTTGGTAGCCTGAGCCAGAGTTCCGACCGCCAATGTCAGAAGTGGTGCAAGCCCTGGTTCGACTTGTACAGAGGGCTAGTGTTGCGAAGAGAAGACCGAGCGAAGAATCAAGTTTTGGGTACAAGACTCCAGAGCATGACACCATTGACATGTCATTTTGAACTTGAGAAACAGAAAGATAGGACTTCACCTGGTGCAAACCGAAAATGGAGTTTCTTTGTAATTATGTTGTTTTTATGTTGAGGTATATATAACTTGACTGAGGCGCGGCTTTTCAATTGTGAATTACATTTCATTTCAGTAAATTTGGTTTAAGAAGAATACTTGTGCATGCAGGTGAAAGTGATGCACCCTAAAGAGAGGAATAAGACTGATAATGAGAGGGATGGGTATAGATATGTTGGCTAGGGAGCGTTTCTAGTTTCTATGTGAATTTATTTGGTATGATTGTATTAGAATAGAAAATGTGTTCTTTCCAAGATTAGGTCTTGTATCAAAAATATACAGAATTCAATGTTCTATCGGTTCAACTTTTTTACCCACCATAATTTCAGTCCGTTCTGACTAACCACTATTGCAAGAGATTTCAAAATTACCCTTAAATATACTCTCTAATATAATCTACTAGTTTGTGATTTAAATTCAATCCAACTAAGATGTAGACAGGAAAACTGCGGATTGATTTCAAATTAAAAATCACACTAGATCATAACTGAATGCAAGCTTCGTATGGCTGTTAAGCTCATGCGCTAGCTTGTGCTAAGAAGATCGTTTCGTATGTGTTGAAAATATGTATTTTCACATCTGAAAGTTAAGACTAAACAAGACTACTATATAAGTTCACGTGTTATTTTTCTTGTTGTCATCCAACAGCCAACATGCATATACGCACGGATAGTCTTGTGCACCCCACACGTTAACAGCCCATGGACTTCAATAGTATGACTGTTAAGTTGAAGCTCACTGGACGTCATGGTCAACCTATGAGACTTGAGTTGGTAAGAATAGAGTTAGGAAGCTTAGCAGTTAGCACAGAACAACCTTGCGGACGATCAATCTTGTTTATTTGGTTTATAGTCTTCCTCATAAATAGTGTAAATGAACAAAGCTATAAAAAAACAAAGAGAAACATATATGCATGCCTTCCTATATTTAGTAGACTTTGCACCAAATATGGCATCTACATTTATTCCATCTACATCTTGTTTAGAAAATTAGAATTGCCAAAACAGGAAGTGCATAAAAATGGAAACTTTTCACTAGGGTGCAATGCTTGCTGTTTGTTTCACACAGCGCTCCTTGCGGGTTCGTCCATCGTTGATGATTTTGTGCCATACATCCCCAATTTGGCAAATTCGAACTCCTTCAATCCCACCGAGAATGGCCGCTTCTCCCCCATCGAACCCCGATCATACTACCAAACATTTCTATAAACAATTTCAAGGAGAGAAAAAGAACATCATCAAAACAATTCGAGATTTTCAATTTTCAATACCATGAGCTCATCTCCTGACGATCATAAATCGAGCAATGGACTGCCTGTGTCGTCGGATCCTATTCAAACCCGACTCGGATCTCCATCTTTCAGAAGTCCAAAAACTTCTCCTCGGATGAAGGGGAAGAATTGCGCTAGGGTTCCATACCGCATTAGGTTTAGAGGTTTGATGCTTATCATTGGTTCGGTAACACTGTTTTTACTGTTCCATTGCTGGATGCTTTACCGAATTATCTACCCTCACTCTTCCAAAATCAAAAAGAATTTGGTCTCCCGCGTCACTATTGAGGTATGGTTTCTCCACCCTCATTCTTCCAGATCTGTTCTTTTGTCGAAATTTTATTGATTGCAAATTAGTTCTAGTTTTTTGCAATGAAATTGTAATTCCTCTTTGTCAAACTCTGGATTGTATTGTGATGAATGTAGGAAAATCTGGGAAAGGTGGAAGGGGCCCAGAAGATCATGTTTGGGAGATTGTTAGAAGTGGCTGCTCATGAATTGGCAGAGGTATGGTCTGTATTTCAGATTATGATCTGTAACATGCTTCAATTGATCACCTTTTAGAACTTACTTTTTATAATTAATATCAGGGGGAAACTAAACCAGAACCAAAAGGATTGTGGGAAGAACCGTTTGCCCTTGCTTCGACCTGGAAACCCTGCGCTGATCAACGCGATTGGGAGCCTAGTGGTATTGCCTTTTAAGCCTCTATGATCTTTGTGATGATTGATTGATTTTTTTAGAGGTCATTTTTCCAAGTACTAGTCTTAAAGTGCCTTTGAATTTGTTGTGAATCTTTTATCAGAAGGGAATAATGGTTATGTCATGGTTACTGCTAATGGCGGGTTGAATCAGCAGAGAGTTGCGGTAAGTGATGGTTACTATCACTCAGTTAGGCATTTGCACAATTTTGAAATATCTCTTTCATATGATGTACTCTGAATTCTACAGGTTTGTAATGCAGTTGCAGTTGCTCGGTTGCTGAATTCGACACTAGTTATTCCTAAATTTGTGTATAGCAGTGTTTGGAGGGATGTCAGGTACCTCTTCATTTTCTTAACACATTGATTTTCCAAATATCCACACACTTTTTCTTATTCAATCAGTTAAATCGTCATATTCTGTGATTATTTGTTTGAGGTTTTATTTCAACATTTTACTGGGAATCTTAGATGTATCTTTTTGCTGATTTGAACTTTCTGAGGACCATGCTATTGATATACTGTGATTTTTTATAGTTCTAGTGATGCAAAGACAAAAGTCCTTTACCATTATTTGTACAACAATGTTTTTTTCTCTACTTGTTGCTAGTGGTTACATTACATGGAAGAGTGACTTTCATATATTCCACAATTCTTAGTCAATTCGGGGATATCTATCAGGAGGAGCATTTCATCAATTACTTGAAACCAGATATAAGGATAGTGAAGGAACTTCCTGAAGAGCTAAGGACACTAGTCTTCGAAGCAATTGGAAGTTTGGTAACTTTCTCAGCTCAATTATATCAACATGTTGCTGTTAAATGGTTGCTTATTTTCCCTTTTTTTTTTTTACTGATTCAAAGCTTCACTTTAGATCACAGATGATGACATACCGAAAGAAGCCAAGCCAAATTTTTACATCAAACGTATTCTTCCTATTTTGCTAAAAAACAGAGTTGTCCATTTTTTTGGATTCGCAAATCGGTTGGCATATGATCCAATCCCATTTCAGTTACAGGTAACAATTTTCTTCGTTCACATTCCTTTTCTACCTAACGTAGGCCACTGTCTGATCTTGATTGCTCCATCTAGAGACTTCGATGCAGGTGCAATTTTTACGCTCTTCAATTCGTTCCAAAAATTCAAGAAGCCGGCGCCCTAATTCTGTATAGGATGCGGAAAAATTCCACATATCTTGGACCCTTGGATCATAACCTTATTGGCCCATATGCAAGACCGAATATAAAAGGGAGGAAAATCCACCCTAAAGAACATTCAAGATATCTAGCTTTACATCTAAGATTTGAGATTGATATGGTGGCTCATTCATTATGTGAATTTGGTGGTGGTGAAGAGGAGAAGCGCGAATTAGAAGCATATCGTCGGATTCACTTTCCTGCATTAGCCAACCTTGAAATGACCAGTCAGTACGTATATCCTTGCCTGAATTTCATAAATATGATGAGCTAATATTAATCATGATTGTAAATAATCTAATGTGATGTGTTATAGGCTGCCTTCTCCAGCTTCACTTAGAGAAGAAGGTAGCTGTCCCTTGACTCCAGAAGAGGCAGTGCTTATGATTGCCGCTCTCGGTTTCAACCGCAACACGCACATATACTTGGCAGGTGCTCAAATTTATGGAGGGAGATCAAGATTAGCTTCATTAACCAGACTCTACCCATATTTAGTTACCAAAGAAAGCTTGCTTTCTCCGTCTGAGATCAAACCGTTTCTCAACTTTTCCTCCCAGGTAGCTAAATCTGTTAAAACCATGTTCAGTTCTTGTACTTGAGTTTGTGAACTGTGTTTTGAGATGATATTCTGTCTTGTGTGCTAGTTGGCGGCGTTGGATTTCATAGGATGCACTGCAGCAAACGGGTTTGCAATGACGGATTCAGGGAGTCAGTTGTCGGCTCTGGCGTCAGGGCACCGAATGTACTATGGAGGAGGAGAGATGCCGACGATTAGGCCAAATAAACGACGGCTCGTTGGCATATTTCAAAAGAACGCGACGATTGGGTGGAAGGTGTTTGAGCAGAGAGTGAGGAAGGCGGTGAGACAAACTAAGGAAGTTCATAGTAGGCCTGCTTCAAGGAGTATTTATCGGCATCCTCGTTGTAAGCAGTGCATGTGTGTCAACGAATAGAAGCCTTAGTTGGATAATTTGTCTTTGTTGTTGTAGTATATGTTTGAGTTTCTAACACAACTTCACCGAAGCAAGACAGGTTAATTTAATGTACACCATTTACGTAGATTGAAACAATTCACATATATGTTGGGTAGTATGAAGAAAGAAACTAGAATAGAAAACATACGAAAGAAAGGAAGAACAGAGTGAATTCTCTCATCCAAATCCAGTCGGGATCCTCTGTTACGTATTCTGCTACAAACACTGTGCCCCCAATCACATGATGACATGTGTACGCCTTTATAAGTATTTTTATCAATTAAAATTAAGCAGAGAAAATAAGGTTTCTTTTTATTTCTCCAGGCTTACCTTTCTCCGTGCTCTTCTTCCTTCTATGCAACTAATTGTTCAATTCTCTGCAACTATTTTTTTTGGTCTGATACATCTGAAATTTTTACAAGGCAAAACCATTGCCTTGCCCAAAGTTCATTGGATTCAAATCTATAACTAACCTGAAAAGAAAAACAATTAAAAACTCCAAATCTGCAATTATATATCACACACTTAAATAAAATTAATACACAAATCAAGCAATTGAGATTTGAGAATGATTATCATATTCTGTATATAAGGTTCACGATATATCTCACTCCCAATTATAAAGAATAAACAAATTGCCCATTGAAAGTTTATTGGATTTAAAGCTATAAATGTTGGAAAAAAAAATCAATCCGTAAAAAAAATCAATCGTTAAAAAGCCAATGAGTAAACCTGATCATTACGAGTTTAGAGTTACCAAATATCAAAAGTTGAATTGTAAATAGTGGTTTGATTTATGGTATATGAGACGAAAAGTGGAGAGAAAAGAAGGGATGTATCATATTTTTCTTACTAAATTTTAGTTAACAAAAATGTTTATAAGAAGAACACGTGTTATTATGTGATTGGGGGCGCAGCATTTGTATCACACCAAGTCACAGAGGATCCGGACTGAAATCCAGTCGGGATCCTCTGTTACGTATTCTGCTACAAACACTGTGCCCCCAATCACATGATGACATGTGTACGCCTTTATAAGTATTTTTATCAATTAAAATTAAGCAGAGAAAATAAGGTTTCTTTTTATTTCTCCAGGCTTACCTTTCTCCGTGCTCTTCTTCCTTCTATGCAACTAATTGTTCAATTCTCTGCAACTATTTTTTTTGGTCTGATACATCTGAAATTTTTACAAGGCAAAACCATTGCCTTGCCCAAAGTTCATTGGATTCAAATCTATAACTAACCTGAAAAGAAAAACAATTAAAAACTCCAAATCTGCAATTATATATCACACACTTAAATAAAATTAATACACAAATCAAGCAATTGAGATTTGAGAATGATTATCATATTCTGTATATAAGGTTCACGATATATCTCACTCCCAATTATAAAGAATAAACAAATTGCCCATTGAAAGTTTATTGGATTTAAAGCTATAAATGTTGGAAAAAAAAATCAATCCGTAAAAAAAATCAATCGTTAAAAAGCCAATGAGTAAACCTGATCATTACGAGTTTAGAGTTACCAAATATCAAAAGTTGAATTGTAAATAGTGGTTTGATTTATGGTATATGAGACGAAAAGTGGAGAGAAAAGAAGGGATGTATCATATTTTTCTTACTAAATTTTAGTTAACAAAAATGTTTATAAGAAGAACACGTGTTATTATGTGATTGGGGGCGCAGCATTTGTATCACACCAAGTCACAGAGGATCCGAACTGAAATCCAGTCGGGATCCTCTGTTACGTATTCTGCTACAAACACTGTGCCCCCAATCACATGATGACATGTGTACGCCTTTATAAGTATTTTTATCAATTAAAATTAAGCAGAGAAAATAAGGTTTCTTTTTATTTCTCCAGGCTTACCTTTCTCCGTGCTCTTCTTCCTTCTATGCAACTAATTGTTCAATTCTCTGCAACTATTTTTTTTGGTCTGATACATCTGAAATTTTTACAAGGCAAAACCATTGCCTTGCCCAAAGTTCATTGGATTCAAATCTATAACTAACCTGAAAAGAAAAACAATTAAAAACTCCAAATCTGCAATTATATATCACACACTTAAATAAAATTAATACACAAATCAAGCAATTGAGATTTGAGAATGATTATCATATTCTGTATATAAGGTTCACGATATATCTCACTCCCAATTATAAAGAATAAACAAATTGCCCATTGAAAGTTTATTGGATTTAAAGCTATAAATGTTGGAAAAAAAAATCAATCCGTAAAAAAAATCAATCGTTAAAAAGCCAATGAGTAAACCTGATCATTACGAGTTTAGAGTTACCAAATATCAAAAGTTGAATTGTAAATAGTGGTTTGATTTATGGTATATGAGACGAAAAGTGGAGAGAAAAGAAGGGATGTATCATATTTTTCTTACTAAATTTTAGTTAACAAAAATGTTTATAAGAAGAACACGTGTTATTATGTGATTGGGGGCGCAGCATTTGTATCACACCAAGTCACAGAGGATCCGGACTGAAATCCAGTCGGGATCCTCTGTTACGTATTCTGCTACAAACACTGTGCCCCCAATCACATGATGACATGTGTACGCCTTTATAAGTATTTTTATCAATTAAAATTAAGCAGAGAAAATAAGGTTTCTTTTTATTTCTCCAGGCTTACCTTTCTCCGTGCTCTTCTTCCTTCTATGCAACTAATTGTTCAATTCTCTGCAACTATTTTTTTTGGTCTGATACATCTGAAATTTTTACAAGGCAAAACCATTGCCTTGCCCAAAGTTCATTGGATTCAAATCTATAACTAACCTGAAAAGAAAAACAATTAAAAACTCCAAATCTGCAATTATATATCACACACTTAAATAAAATTAATACACAAATCAAGCAATTGAGATTTGAGAATGATTATCATATTCTGTATATAAGGTTCACGATATATCTCACTCCCAATTATAAAGAATAAACAAATTGCCCATTGAAAGTTTATTGGATTTAAAGCTATAAATGTTGGAAAAAAAAATCAATCCGTAAAAAAAATCAATCGTTAAAAAGCCAATGAGTAAACCTGATCATTACGAGTTTAGAGTTACCAAATATCAAAAGTTGAATTGTAAATAGTGGTTTGATTTATGGTATATGAGACGAAAAGTGGAGAGAAAAGAAGGGATGTATCATATTTTTCTTACTAAATTTTAGTTAACAAAAATGTTTATAAGAAGAACACGTGTTATTATGTGATTGGGGGCGCAGCATTTGTATCACACCAAGTCACAGAGGATCCGGACTGAAATCCAGTCGGGATCCTCTGTTACGTATTCTGCTACAAACACTGTGCCCCCAATCACATGATGACATGTGTACGCCTTTATAAGTATTTTTATCAATTAAAATTAAGCAGAGAAAATAAGGTTTCTTTTTATTTCTCCAGGCTTACCTTTCTCCGTGCTCTTCTTCCTTCTATGCAACTAATTGTTCAATTCTCTGCAACTATTTTTTTTGGTCTGATACATCTGAAATTTTTACAAGGCAAAACCATTGCCTTGCCCAAAGTTCATTGGATTCAAATCTATAACTAACCTGAAAAGAAAAACAATTAAAAACTCCAAATCTGCAATTATATATCACACACTTAAATAAAATTAATACACAAATCAAGCAATTGAGATTTGAGAATGATTATCATATTCTGTATATAAGGTTCACGATATATCTCACTCCCAATTATAAAGAATAAACAAATTGCCCATTGAAAGTTTATTGGATTTAAAGCTATAAATGTTGGAAAAAAAAATCAATCCGTAAAAAAAATCAATCGTTAAAAAGCCAATGAGTAAACCTGATCATTACGAGTTTAGAGTTACCAAATATCAAAAGTTGAATTGTAAATAGTGGTTTGATTTATGGTATATGAGACGAAAAGTGGAGAGAAAAGAAGGGATGTATCATATTTTTCTTACTAAATTTTAGTTAACAAAAATGTTTATAAGAAGAACACGTGTTATTATGTGATTGGGGGCGCAGCATTTGTATCACACCAAGTCACAGAGGATCCGGACTGAAATCCAGTCGGGATCCTCTGTTACGTATTCTGCTACAAACACTGTGCCCCCAATCACATGATGACATGTGTACGCCTTTATAAGTATTTTTATCAATTAAAATTAAGCAGAGAAAATAAGGTTTCTTTTTATTTCTCCAGGCTTACCTTTCTCCGTGCTCTTCTTCCTTCTATGCAACTAATTGTTCAATTCTCTGCAACTATTTTTTTTGGTCTGATACATCTGAAATTTTTACAAGGCAAAACCATTGCCTTGCCCAAAGTTCATTGGATTCAAATCTATAACTAACCTGAAAAGAAAAACAATTAAAAACTCCAAATCTGCAATTATATATCACACACTTAAATAAAATTAATACACAAATCAAGCAATTGAGATTTGAGAATGATTATCATATTCTGTATATAAGGTTCACGATATATCTCACTCCCAATTATAAAGAATAAACAAATTGCCCATTGAAAGTTTATTGGATTTAAAGCTATAAATGTTGGAAAAAAAAATCAATCCGTAAAAAAAATCAATCGTTAAAAAGCCAATGAGTAAACCTGATCATTACGAGTTTAGAGTTACCAAATATCAAAAGTTGAATTGTAAATAGTGGTTTGATTTATGGTATATGAGACGAAAAGTGGAGAGAAAAGAAGGGATGTATCATATTTTTCTTACTAAATTTTAGTTAACAAAAATGTTTATAAGAAGAACACGTGTTATTATGTGATTGGGGGCGCAGCATTTGTATCACACCAAGTCACAGAGGATCCGGACTGAAATCCAGTCGGGATCCTCTGTTACGTATTCTGCTACAAACACTGTGCCCCCAATCACATGATGACATGTGTACGCCTTTATAAGTATTTTTATCAATTAAAATTAAGCAGAGAAAATAAGGTTTCTTTTTATTTCTCCAGGCTTACCTTTCTCCGTGCTCTTCTTCCTTCTATGCAACTAATTGTTCAATTCTCTGCAACTATTTTTTTTGGTCTGATACATCTGAAATTTTTACAAGGCAAAACCATTGCCTTGCCCAAAGTTCATTGGATTCAAATCTATAACTAACCTGAAAAGAAAAACAATTAAAAACTCCAAATCTGCAATTATATATCACACACTTAAATAAAATTAATACACAAATCAAGCAATTGAGATTTGAGAATGATTATCATATTCTGTATATAAGGTTCACGATATATCTCACTCCCAATTATAAAGAATAAACAAATTGCCCATTGAAAGTTTATTGGATTTAAAGCTATAAATGTTGGAAAAAAAAATCAATCCGTAAAAAAAATCAATCGTTAAAAAGCCAATGAGTAAACCTGATCATTACGAGTTTAGAGTTACCAAATATCAAAAGTTGAATTGTAAATAGTGGTTTGATTTATGGTATATGAGACGAAAAGTGGAGAGAAAAGAAGGGATGTATCATATTTTTCTTACTAAATTTTAGTTAACAAAAATGTTTATAAGAAGAACACGTGTTATTATGTGATTGGGGGCGCAGCATTTGTATCACACCAAGTCACAGAGGATCCGGACTGAAATCCAGTCGGGATCCTCTGTTACGTATTCTGCTACAAACACTGTGCCCCCAATCACATGATGACATGTGTACGCCTTTATAAGTATTTTTATCAATTAAAATTAAGCAGAGAAAATAAGGTTTCTTTTTATTTCTCCAGGCTTACCTTTCTCCGTGCTCTTCTTCCTTCTATGCAACTAATTGTTCAATTCTCTGCAACTATTTTTTTTGGTCTGATACATCTGAAATTTTTACAAGGCAAAACCATTGCCTTGCCCAAAGTTCATTGGATTCAAATCTATAACTAACCTGAAAAGAAAAACAATTAAAAACTCCAAATCTGCAATTATATATCACACACTTAAATAAAATTAATACACAAATCAAGCAATTGAGATTTGAGAATGATTATCATATTCTGTATATAAGGTTCACGATATATCTCACTCCCAATTATAAAGAATAAACAAATTGCCCATTGAAAGTTTATTGGATTTAAAGCTATAAATGTTGGAAAAAAAATCAATCCGTAAAAAAAATCAATCGTTAAAAAGCCAATGAGTAAACCTGATCATTACGAGTTTAGAGTTACCAAATATCAAAAGTTGAATTGTAAATAGTGGTTTGATTTATGGTATATGAGACGAAAAGTGGAGAGAAAAGAAGGGATGTATCATATTTTTCTTACTAAATTTTAGTTAACAAAAATGTTTATAAGAAGAACACGTGTTATTATGTGATTGGGGGCGCAGCATTTGTATCACACCAAGTCACAGAGGATCCGGACTGAAATCCAGTCGGGATCCTCTGTTACGTATTCTGCTACAAACACTGTGCCCCCAATCACATGATGACATGTGTACGCCTTTATAAGTATTTTTATCAATTAAAATTAAGCAGAGAAAATAAGGTTTCTTTTTATTTCTCCAGGCTTACCTTTCTCCGTGCTCTTCTTCCTTCTATGCAACTAATTGTTCAATTCTCTGCAACTATTTTTTTTGGTCTGATACATCTGAAATTTTTACAAGGCAAAACCATTGCCTTGCCCAAAGTTCATTGGATTCAAATCTATAACTAACCTGAAAAGAAAAACAATTAAAAACTCCAAATCTGCAATTATATATCACACACTTAAATAAAATTAATACACAAATCAAGCAATTGAGATTTGAGAATGATTATCATATTCTGTATATAAGGTTCACGATATATCTCACTCCCAATTATAAAGAATAAACAAATTGCCCATTGAAAGTTTATTGGATTTAAAGCTATAAATGTTGGAAAAAAAAATCAATCCGTAAAAAAAATCAATCGTTAAAAAGCCAATGAGTAAACCTGATCATTACGAGTTTAGAGTTACCAAATATCAAAAGTTGAATTGTAAATAGTGGTTTGATTTATGGTATATGAGACGAAAAGTGGAGAGAAAAGAAGGGATGTATCATATTTTTCTTACTAAATTTTAGTTAACAAAAATGTTTATAAGAAGAACACGTGTTATTATGTGATTGGGGGCGCAGCATTTGTATCACACCAAGTCACAGAGGATCCGGACTGAAATCCAGTCGGGATCCTCTGTTACGTATTCTGCTACAAACACTGTGCCCCCAATCACATGATGACATGTGTACGCCTTTATAAGTATTTTTATCAATTAAAATTAAGCAGAGAAAATAAGGTTTCTTTTTATTTCTCCAGGCTTACCTTTCTCCGTGCTCTTCTTCCTTCTATGCAACTAATTGTTCAATTCTCTGCAACTATTTTTTTTGGTCTGATACATCTGAAATTTTTACAAGGCAAAACCATTGCCTTGCCCAAAGTTCATTGGATTCAAATCTATAACTAACCTGAAAAGAAAAACAATTAAAAACTCCAAATCTGCAATTATATATCACACACTTAAATAAAATTAATACACAAATCAAGCAATTGAGATTTGAGAATGATTATCATATTCTGTATATAAGGTTCACGATATATCTCACTCCCAATTATAAAGAATAAACAAATTGCCCATTGAAAGTTTATTGGATTTAAAGCTATAAATGTTGGAAAAAAAAATCAATCCGTAAAAAAAATCAATCGTTAAAAAGCCAATGAGTAAACCTGATCATTACGAGTTTAGAGTTACCAAATATCAAAAGTTGAATTGTAAATAGTGGTTTGATTTATGGTATATGAGACGAAAAGTGGAGAGAAAAGAAGGGATGTATCATATTTTTCTTACTAAATTTTAGTTAACAAAAATGTTTATAAGAAGAACACGTGTTATTATGTGATTGGGGGCGCAGCATTTGTATCACACCAAGTCACAGAGGATCCGGACTGAAATCCAGTCGGGATCCTCTGTTACGTATTCTGCTACAAACACTGTGCCCCCAATCACATGATGACATGTGTACGCCTTTATAAGTATTTTTATCAATTAAAATTAAGCAGAGAAAATAAGGTTTCTTTTTATTTCTCCAGGCTTACCTTTCTCCGTGCTCTTCTTCCTTCTATGCAACTAATTGTTCAATTCTCTGCAACTATTTTTTTTGGTCTGATACATCTGAAATTTTTACAAGGCAAAACCATTGCCTTGCCCAAAGTTCATTGGATTCAAATCTATAACTAACCTGAAAAGAAAAACAATTAAAAACTCCAAATCTGCAATTATATATCACACACTTAAATAAAATTAATACACAAATCAAGCAATTGAGATTTGAGAATGATTATCATATTCTGTATATAAGGTTCACGATATATCTCACTCCCAATTATAAAGAATAAACAAATTGCCCATTGAAAGTTTATTGGATTTAAAGCTATAAATGTTGGAAAAAAAAATCAATCCGTAAAAAAAATCAATCGTTAAAAAGCCAATGAGTAAACCTGATCATTACGAGTTTAGAGTTACCAAATATCAAAAGTTGAATTGTAAATAGTGGTTTGATTTATGGTATATGAGACGAAAAGTGGAGAGAAAAGAAGGGATGTATCATATTTTTCTTACTAAATTTTAGTTAACAAAAATGTTTATAAGAAGAACACGTGTTATTATGTGATTGGGGGCGCAGCATTTGTATCACACCAAGTCACAGAGGATCCGGACTGAAATCCAGTCGGGATCCTCTGTTACGTATTCTGCTACAAACACTGTGCCCCCAATCACATGATGACATGTGTACGCCTTTATAAGTATTTTTATCAATTAAAATTAAGCAGAGAAAATAAGGTTTCTTTTTATTTCTCCAGGCTTACCTTTCTCCGTGCTCTTCTTCCTTCTATGCAACTAATTGTTCAATTCTCTGCAACTATTTTTTTTGGTCTGATACATCTGAAATTTTTACAAGGCAAAACCATTGCCTTGCCCAAAGTTCATTGGATTCAAATCTATAACTAACCTGAAAAGAAAAACAATTAAAAACTCCAAATCTGCAATTATATATCACACACTTAAATAAAATTAATACACAAATCAAGCAATTGAGATTTGAGAATGATTATCATATTCTGTATATAAGGTTCACGATATATCTCACTCCCAATTATAAAGAATAAACAAATTGCCCATTGAAAGTTTATTGGATTTAAAGCTATAAATGTTGGAAAAAAAAATCAATCCGTAAAAAAAATCAATCGTTAAAAAGCCAATGAGTAAACCTGATCATTACGAGTTTAGAGTTACCAAATATCAAAAGTTGAATTGTAAATAGTGGTTTGATTTATGGTATATGAGACGAAAAGTGGAGAGAAAAGAAGGGATGTATCATATTTTTCTTACTAAATTTTAGTTAACAAAAATGTTTATAAGAAGAACACGTGTTATTATGTGATTGGGGGCGCAGCATTTGTATCACACCAAGTCACAGAGGATCCGGACTGAAATCCAGTCGGGATCCTCTGTTACGTATTCTGCTACAAACACTGTGCCCCCAATCACATGATGACATGTGTACGTCTTTATAAGTATTTTTATCAATTAAAATTAAGCAGAGAAAATAAGGTTTCTTTTTATTTCTCCAGGCTTACCTTTCTCCGTGCTCTTCTTCCTTCTATGCAACTAATTGTTCAATTCTCTACAACTATTTTTTTTGGTCTGATACATCTGAAATTTTTACAAGGCAAAACCATTGCCTTGCCCAAAGTTCATTGGATTCAAATCTATAACTAACCTGAAAAGAAAAACAATTAAAAACTCCAAATCTGCAATTATATATCACACACTTAAATAAAATTAATACACAAATCAAGCAATTGAGATTTGAGAATGATTATCATATTCTGTATATAAGGTTCACGATATATCTCACTCCCAATTATAAAGAATAAACAAATTGCCCATTGAAAGTTTATTGGATTTAAAGCTATAAATGTTGGAAAAAAAAATCAATCCGTAAAAAAAATCAATCGTTAAAAAGCCAATGAGTAAACCTGATCATTACGAGTTTAGAGTTACCAAATATCAAAAGTTGAATTGTAAATAGTGGTTTGATTTATGGTATATGAGACGAAAAGTGGAGAGAAAAGAAGGGATGTATCATATTTTTCTTACTAAATTTTAGTTAACAAAAATGTTTATAAGAAGAACACGTGTTATTATGTGATTGGGGGCGCAGCATTTGTATCACACCAAGTCACAGAGGATCCGGACTGAAATCCAGTCGGGATCCTCTGTTACGTATTCTGCTACAAACACTGTGCCCCCAATCACATGATGACATGTGTACGCCTTTATAAGTATTTTTATCAATTAAAATTAAGCAGAGAAAATAAGGTTTCTTTTTATTTCTCCAGGCTTACCTTTCTCCGTGCTCTTCTTCCTTCTATGCAACTAATTGTTCAATTCTCTGCAACTATTTTTTTTGGTCTGATACATCTGAAATTTTTACAAGGCAAAACCATTGCCTTGCCCAAAGTTCATTGGATTCAAATCTATAACTAACCTGAAAAGAAAAACAATTAAAAACTCCAAATCTGCAATTATATATCACACACTTAAATAAAATTAATACACAAATCAAGCAATTGAGATTTGAGAATGATTATCATATTCTGTATATAAGGTTCACGATATATCTCACTCCCAATTATAAAGAATAAACAAATTGCCCATTGAAAGTTTATTGGATTTAAAGCTATAAATGTTGGAAAAAAAAATCAATCCGTAAAAAAAATCAATCGTTAAAAAGCCAATGAGTAAACCTGATCATTACGAGTTTAGAGTTACCAAATATCAAAAGTTGAATTGTAAATAGTGGTTTGATTTATGGTATATGAGACGAAAAGTGGAGAGAAAAGAAGGGATGTATCATATTTTTCTTACTAAATTTTAGTTAACAAAAATGTTTATAAGAAGAACACGTGTTATTATGTGATTGGGGGCGCAGCATTTGTATCACACCAAGTCACAGAGGATCCGGACTGAAATCCAGTCGGGATCCTCTGTTACGTATTCTGCTACAAACACTGTGCCCCCAATCACATGATGACATGTGTACGCCTTTATAAGTATTTTTATCAATTAAAATTAAGCAGAGAAAATAAGGTTTCTTTTTATTTCTCCAGGCTTACCTTTCTCCGTGCTCTTCTTCCTTCTATGCAACTAATTGTTCAATTCTCTGCAACTATTTTTTTTGGTCTGATACATCTGAAATTTTTACAAGGCAAAACCATTGCCTTGCCCAAAGTTCATTGGATTCAAATCTATAACTAACCTGAAAAGAAAAACAATTAAAAACTCCAAATCTGCAATTATATATCACACACTTAAATAAAATTAATACACAAATCAAGCAATTGAGATTTGAGAATGATTATCATATTCTGTATATAAGGTTCACGATATATCTCACTCCCAATTATAAAGAATAAACAAATTGCCCATTGAAAGTTTATTGGATTTAAAGCTATAAATGTTGGAAAAAAAAATCAATCCGTAAAAAAAATCAATCGTTAAAAAGCCAATGAGTAAACCTGATCATTACGAGTTTAGAGTTACCAAATATCAAAAGTTGAATTGTAAATAGTGGTTTGATTTATGGTATATGAGACGAAAAGTGGAGAGAAAAGAAGGGATGTATCATATTTTTCTTACTAAATTTTAGTTAACAAAAATGTTTATAAGAAGAACACGTGTTATTATGTGATTGGGGGCGCAGCATTTGTATCACACCAAGTCACAGAGGATCCGGACTGAAATCCAGTCGGGATCCTCTGTTACGTATTCTGCTACAAACACTGTGCCCCCAATCACATGATGACATGTGTACGCCTTTATAAGTATTTTTATCAATTAAAATTAAGCAGAGAAAATAAGGTTTCTTTTTATTTCTCCAGGCTTACCTTTCTCCGTGCTCTTCTTCCTTCTATGCAACTAATTGTTCAATTCTCTGCAACTATTTTTTTTGGTCTGATACATCTGAAATTTTTACAAGGCAAAACCATTGCCTTGCCCAAAGTTCATTGGATTCAAATCTATAACTAACCTGAAAAGAAAAACAATTAAAAACTCCAAATCTGCAATTATATATCACACACTTAAATAAAATTAATACACAAATCAAGCAATTGAGATTTGAGAATGATTATCATATTCTGTATATAAGGTTCACGATATATCTCACTCCCAATTATAAAGAATAAACAAATTGCCCATTGAAAGTTTATTGGATTTAAAGCTATAAATGTTGGAAAAAAAAATCAATCCGTAAAAAAAATCAATCGTTAAAAAGCCAATGAGTAAACCTGATCATTACGAGTTTAGAGTTACCAAATATCAAAAGTTGAATTGTAAATAGTGGTTTGATTTATGGTATATGAGACGAAAAGTGGAGAGAAAAGAAGGGATGTATCATATTTTTCTTACTAAATTTTAGTTAACAAAAATGTTTATAAGAAGAACACGTGTTATTATGTGATTGGGGGCGCAGCATTTGTATCACACCAAGTCACAGAGGATCCGGACTGAAATCCAGTCGGGATCCTCTGTTACGTATTCTGCTACAAACACTGTGCCCCCAATCACATGATGACATGTGTACGCCTTTATAAGTATTTTTATCAATTAAAATTAAGCAGAGAAAATAAGGTTTCTTTTTATTTCTCCAGGCTTACCTTTCTCCGTGCTCTTCTTCCTTCTATGCAACTAATTGTTCAATTCTCTGCAACTATTTTTTTTGGTCTGATACATCTGAAATTTTTACAAGGCAAAACCATTGCCTTGCCCAAAGTTCATTGGATTCAAATCTATAACTAACCTGAAAAGAAAAACAATTAAAAACTCCAAATCTGCAATTATATATCACACACTTAAATAAAATTAATACACAAATCAAGCAATTGAGATTTGAGAATGATTATCATATTCTGTATATAAGGTTCACGATATATCTCACTCCCAATTATAAAGAATAAACAAATTGCCCATTGAAAGTTTATTGGATTTAAAGCTATAAATGTTGGAAAAAAAAATCAATCCGTAAAAAAAATCAATCGTTAAAAAGCCAATGAGTAAACCTGATCATTACGAGTTTAGAGTTACCAAATATCAAAAGTTGAATTGTAAATAGTGGTTTGATTTATGGTATATGAGACGAAAAGTGGAGAGAAAAGAAGGGATGTATCATATTTTTCTTACTAAATTTTAGTTAACAAAAATGTTTATAAGAAGAACACGTGTTATTATGTGATTGGGGGCGCAGCATTTGTATCACACCAAGTCACAGAGGATCCGGACTGAAATCCAGTCGGGATCCTCTGTTACGTATTCTGCTACAAACACTGTGCCCCCAATCACATGATGACATGTGTACGCCTTTATAAGTATTTTTATCAATTAAAATTAAGCAGAGAAAATAAGGTTTCTTTTTATTTCTCCAGGCTTACCTTTCTCCGTGCTCTTCTTCCTTCTATGCAACTAATTGTTCAATTCTCTGCAACTATTTTTTTTGGTCTGATACATCTGAAATTTTTACAAGGCAAAACCATTGCCTTGCCCAAAGTTCATTGGATTCAAATCTATAACTAACCTGAAAAGAAAAACAATTAAAAACTCCAAATCTGCAATTATATATCACACACTTAAATAAAATTAATACACAAATCAAGCAATTGAGATTTGAGAATGATTATCATATTCTGTATATAAGGTTCACGATATATCTCACTCCCAATTATAAAGAATAAACAAATTGCCCATTGAAAGTTTATTGGATTTAAAGCTATAAATGTTGGAAAAAAAAATCAATCCGTAAAAAAAATCAATCGTTAAAAAGCCAATGAGTAAACCTGATCATTACGAGTTTAGAGTTACCAAATATCAAAAGTTGAATTGTAAATAGTGGTTTGATTTATGGTATATGAGACGAAAAGTGGAGAGAAAAGAAGGGATGTATCATATTTTTCTTACTAAATTTTAGTTAACAAAAATGTTTATAAGAAGAACACGTGTTATTATGTGATTGGGGGCGCAGCATTTGTATCACACCAAGTCACAGAGGATCCGGACTGAAATCCAGTCGGGATCCTCTGTTACGTATTCTGCTACAAACACTGTGCCCCCAATCACATGATGACATGTGTACGCCTTTATAAGTATTTTTATCAATTAAAATTAAGCAGAGAAAATAAGGTTTCTTTTTATTTCTCCAGGCTTACCTTTCTCCGTGCTCTTCTTCCTTCTATGCAACTAATTGTTCAATTCTCTGCAACTATTTTTTTTGGTCTGATACATCTGAAATTTTTACAAGGCAAAACCATTGCCTTGCCCAAAGTTCATTGGATTCAAATCTATAACTAACCTGAAAAGAAAAACAATTAAAAACTCCAAATCTGCAATTATATATCACACACTTAAATAAAATTAATACACAAATCAAGCAATTGAGATTTGAGAATGATTATCATATTCTGTATATAAGGTTCACGATATATCTCACTCCCAATTATAAAGAATAAACAAATTGCCCATTGAAAGTTTATTGGATTTAAAGCTATAAATGTTGGAAAAAAAAATCAATCCGTAAAAAAAATCAATCGTTAAAAAGCCAATGAGTAAACCTGATCATTACGAGTTTAGAGTTACCAAATATCAAAAGTTGAATTGTAAATAGTGGTTTGATTTATGGTATATGAGACGAAAAGTGGAGAGAAAAGAAGGGATGTATCATATTTTTCTTACTAAATTTTAGTTAACAAAAATGTTTATAAGAAGAACACGTGTTATTATGTGATTGGGGGCGCAGCATTTGTATCACACCAAGTCACAGAGGATCCGGACTGAAATCCAGTCGGGATCCTCTGTTACGTATTCTGCTACAAACACTGTGCCCCCAATCACATGATGACATGTGTACGCCTTTATAAGTATTTTTATCAATTAAAATTAAGCAGAGAAAATAAGGTTTCTTTTTATTTCTCCAGGCTTACCTTTCTCCGTGCTCTTCTTCCTTCTATGCAACTAATTGTTCAATTCTCTGCAACTATTTTTTTTGGTCTGATACATCTGAAATTTTTACAAGGCAAAACCATTGCCTTGCCCAAAGTTCATTGGATTCAAATCTATAACTAACCTGAAAAGAAAAACAATTAAAAACTCCAAATCTGCAATTATATATCACACACTTAAATAAAATTAATACACAAATCAAGCAATTGAGATTTGAGAATGATTATCATATTCTGTATATAAGGTTCACGATATATCTCACTCCCAATTATAAAGAATAAACAAATTGCCCATTGAAAGTTTATTGGATTTAAAGCTATAAATGTTGGAAAAAAAAATCAATCCGTAAAAAAAATCAATCGTTAAAAAGCCAATGAGTAAACCTGATCATTACGAGTTTAGAGTTACCAAATATCAAAAGTTGAATTGTAAATAGTGGTTTGATTTATGGTATATGAGACGAAAAGTGGAGAGAAAAGAAGGGATGTATCATATTTTTCTTACTAAATTTTAGTTAACAAAAATGTTTATAAGAAGAACACGTGTTATTATGTGATTGGGGGCGCAGCATTTGTATCACACCAAGTCACAGAGGATCCGGACTGAAATCCAGTCGGGATCCTCTGTTACGTATTCTGCTACAAACACTGTGCCCCCAATCACATGATGACATGTGTACGCCTTTATAAGTATTTTTATCAATTAAAATTAAGCAGAGAAAATAAGGTTTCTTTTTATTTCTCCAGGCTTACCTTTCTCCGTGCTCTTCTTCCTTCTATGCAACTAATTGTTCAATTCTCTGCAACTATTTTTTTTGGTCTGATACATCTGAAATTTTTACAAGGCAAAACCATTGCCTTGCCCAAAGTTCATTGGATTCAAATCTATAACTAACCTGAAAAGAAAAACAATTAAAAACTCCAAATCTGCAATTATATATCACACACTTAAATAAAATTAATACACAAATCAAGCAATTGAGATTTGAGAATGATTATCATATTCTGTATATAAGGTTCACGATATATCTCACTCCCAATTATAAAGAATAAACAAATTGCCCATTGAAAGTTTATTGGATTTAAAGCTATAAATGTTGGAAAAAAAAATCAATCCGTAAAAAAAATCAATCGTTAAAAAGCCAATGAGTAAACCTGATCATTACGAGTTTAGAGTTACCAAATATCAAAAGTTGAATTGTAAATAGTGGTTTGATTTATGGTATATGAGACGAAAAGTGGAGAGAAAAGAAGGGATGTATCATATTTTTCTTACTAAATTTTAGTTAACAAAAATGTTTATAAGAAGAACACGTGTTATTATGTGATTGGGGGCGCAGCATTTGTATCACACCAAGTCACAGAGGATCCGGACTGAAATCCAGTCGGGATCCTCTGTTACGTATTCTGCTACAAACACTGTGCCCCCAATCACATGATGACATGTGTACGCCTTTATAAGTATTTTTATCAATTAAAATTAAGCAGAGAAAATAAGGTTTCTTTTTATTTCTCCAGGCTTACCTTTCTCCGTGCTCTTCTTCCTTCTATGCAACTAATTGTTCAATTCTCTGCAACTATTTTTTTTGGTCTGATACATCTGAAATTTTTACAAGGCAAAACCATTGCCTTGCCCAAAGTTCATTGGATTCAAATCTATAACTAACCTGAAAAGAAAAACAATTAAAAACTCCAAATCTGCAATTATATATCACACACTTAAATAAAATTAATACACAAATCAAGCAATTGAGATTTGAGAATGATTATCATATTCTGTATATAAGGTTCACGATATATCTCACTCCCAATTATAAAGAATAAACAAATTGCCCATTGAAAGTTTATTGGATTTAAAGCTATAAATGTTGGAAAAAAAAATCAATCCGTAAAAAAAATCAATCGTTAAAAAGCCAATGAGTAAACCTGATCATTACGAGTTTAGAGTTACCAAATATCAAAAGTTGAATTGTAAATAGTGGTTTGATTTATGGTATATGAGACGAAAAGTGGAGAGAAAAGAAGGGATGTATCATATTTTTCTTACTAAATTTTAGTTAACAAAAATGTTTATAAGAAGAACACGTGTTATTATGTGATTGGGGGCGCAGCATTTGTATCACACCAAGTCACAGAGGATCCGGACTGAAATCCAGTCGGGATCCTCTGTTACGTATTCTGCTACAAACACTGTGCCCCCAATCACATGATGACATGTGTACGCCTTTATAAGTATTTTTATCAATTAAAATTAAGCAGAGAAAATAAGGTTTCTTTTTATTTCTCCAGGCTTACCTTTCTCCGTGCTCTTCTTCCTTCTATGCAACTAATTGTTCAATTCTCTGCAACTATTTTTTTTGGTCTGATACATCTGAAATTTTTACAAGGCAAAACCATTGCCTTGCCCAAAGTTCATTGGATTCAAATCTATAACTAACCTGAAAAGAAAAACAATTAAAAACTCCAAATCTGCAATTATATATCACACACTTAAATAAAATTAATACACAAATCAAGCAATTGAGATTTGAGAATGATTATCATATTCTGTATATAAGGTTCACGATATATCTCACTCCCAATTATAAAGAATAAACAAATTGCCCATTGAAAGTTTATTGGATTTAAAGCTATAAATGTTGGAAAAAAAAATCAATCCGTAAAAAAAATCAATCGTTAAAAAGCCAATGAGTAAACCTGATCATTACGAGTTTAGAGTTACCAAATATCAAAAGTTGAATTGTAAATAGTGGTTTGATTTATGGTATATGAGACGAAAAGTGGAGAGAAAAGAAGGGATGTATCATATTTTTCTTACTAAATTTTAGTTAACAAAAATGTTTATAAGAAGAACACGTGTTATTATGTGATTGGGGGCGCAGCATTTGTATCACACCAAGTCACAGAGGATCCGGACTGAAATCCAGTCGGGATCCTCTGTTACGTATTCTGCTACAAACACTGTGCCCCCAATCACATGATGACATGTGTACGCCTTTATAAGTATTTTTATCAATTAAAATTAAGCAGAGAAAATAAGGTTTCTTTTTATTTCTCCAGGCTTACCTTTCTCCGTGCTCTTCTTCCTTCTATGCAACTAATTGTTCAATTCTCTGCAACTATTTTTTTTGGTCTGATACATCTGAAATTTTTACAAGGCAAAACCATTGCCTTGCCCAAAGTTCATTGGATTCAAATCTATAACTAACCTGAAAAGAAAAACAATTAAAAACTCCAAATCTGCAATTATATATCACACACTTAAATAAAATTAATACACAAATCAAGCAATTGAGATTTGAGAATGATTATCATATTCTGTATATAAGGTTCACGATATATCTCACTCCCAATTATAAAGAATAAACAAATTGCCCATTGAAAGTTTATTGGATTTAAAGCTATAAATGTTGGAAAAAAAAATCAATCCGTAAAAAAAATCAATCGTTAAAAAGCCAATGAGTAAACCTGATCATTACGAGTTTAGAGTTACCAAATATCAAAAGTTGAATTGTAAATAGTGGTTTGATTTATGGTATATGAGACGAAAAGTGGAGAGAAAAGAAGGGATGTATCATATTTTTCTTACTAAATTTTAGTTAACAAAAATGTTTATAAGAAGAACACGTGTTATTATGTGATTGGGGGCGCAGCATTTGTATCACACCAAGTCACAGAGGATCCGGACTGAAATCCAGTCGGGATCCTCTGTTACGTATTCTGCTACAAACACTGTGCCCCCAATCACATGATGACATGTGTACGCCTTTATAAGTATTTTTATCAATTAAAATTAAGCAGAGAAAATAAGGTTTCTTTTTATTTCTCCAGGCTTACCTTTCTCCGTGCTCTTCTTCCTTCTATGCAACTAATTGTTCAATTCTCTGCAACTATTTTTTTTGGTCTGATACATCTGAAATTTTTACAAGGCAAAACCATTGCCTTGCCCAAAGTTCATTGGATTCAAATCTATAACTAACCTGAAAAGAAAAACAATTAAAAACTCCAAATCTGCAATTATATATCACACACTTAAATAAAATTAATACACAAATCAAGCAATTGAGATTTGAGAATGATTATCATATTCTGTATATAAGGTTCACGATATATCTCACTCCCAATTATAAAGAATAAACAAATTGCCCATTGAAAGTTTATTGGATTTAAAGCTATAAATGTTGGAAAAAAAAATCAATCCGTAAAAAAAATCAATCGTTAAAAAGCCAATGAGTAAACCTGATCATTACGAGTTTAGAGTTACCAAATATCAAAAGTTGAATTGTAAATAGTGGTTTGATTTATGGTATATGAGACGAAAAGTGGAGAGAAAAGAAGGGATGTATCATATTTTTCTTACTAAATTTTAGTTAACAAAAATGTTTATAAGAAGAACACGTGTTATTATGTGATTGGGGGCGCAGCATTTGTATCACACCAAGTCACAGAGGATCCGGACTGAAATCCAGTCGGGATCCTCTGTTACGTATTCTGCTACAAACACTGTGCCCCCAATCACATGATGACATGTGTACGCCTTTATAAGTATTTTTATCAATTAAAATTAAGCAGAGAAAATAAGGTTTCTTTTTATTTCTCCAGGCTTACCTTTCTCCGTGCTCTTCTTCCTTCTATGCAACTAATTGTTCAATTCTCTGCAACTATTTTTTTTGGTCTGATACATCTGAAATTTTTACAAGGCAAAACCATTGCCTTGCCCAAAGTTCATTGGATTCAAATCTATAACTAACCTGAAAAGAAAAACAATTAAAAACTCCAAATCTGCAATTATATATCACACACTTAAATAAAATTAATACACAAATCAAGCAATTGAGATTTGAGAATGATTATCATATTCTGTATATAAGGTTCACGATATATCTCACTCCCAATTATAAAGAATAAACAAATTGCCCATTGAAAGTTTATTGGATTTAAAGCTATAAATGTTGGAAAAAAAAATCAATCCGTAAAAAAAATCAATCGTTAAAAAGCCAATGAGTAAACCTGATCATTACGAGTTTAGAGTTACCAAATATCAAAAGTTGAATTGTAAATAGTGGTTTGATTTATGGTATATGAGACGAAAAGTGGAGAGAAAAGAAGGGATGTATCATATTTTTCTTACTAAATTTTAGTTAACAAAAATGTTTATAAGAAGAACACGTGTTATTATGTGATTGGGGGCGCAGCATTTGTATCACACCAAGTCACAGAGGATCCGGACTGAAATCCAGTCGGGATCCTCTGTTACGTATTCTGCTACAAACACTGTGCCCCCAATCACATGATGACATGTGTACGCCTTTATAAGTATTTTTATCAATTAAAATTAAGCAGAGAAAATAAGGTTTCTTTTTATTTCTCCAGGCTTACCTTTCTCCGTGCTCTTCTTCCTTCTATGCAACTAATTGTTCAATTCTCTACAACTATTTTTTTTGGTCTGATACATCTGAAATTTTTACAAGGCAAAACCATTGCCTTGCCCAAAGTTCATTGGATTCAAATCTATAACTAACCTGAAAAGAAAAACAATTAAAAACTCCAAATCTGCAATTATATATCACACACTTAAATAAAATTAATACACAAATCAAGCAATTGAGATTTGAGAATGATTATCATATTCTGTATATAAGGTTCACGATATATCTCACTCCCAATTATAAAGAATAAACAAATTGCCCATTGAAAGTTTATTGGATTTAAAGCTATAAATGTTGGAAAAAAAAATCAATCCGTAAAAAAAATCAATCGTTAAAAAGCCAATGAGTAAACCTGATCATTACGAGTTTAGAGTTACCAAATATCAAAAGTTGAATTGTAAATAGTGGTTTGATTTATGGTATATGAGACGAAAAGTGGAGAGAAAAGAAGGGATGTATCATATTTTTCTTACTAAATTTTAGTTAACAAAAATGTTTATAAGAAGAACACGTGTTATTATGTGATTGGGGGCGCAGCATTTGTATCACACCAAGTCACAGAGGATCCGGACTGAAATCCAGTCGGGATCCTCTGTTACGTATTCTGCTACAAACACTGTGCCCCCAATCACATGATGACATGTGTACGCCTTTATAAGTATTTTTATCAATTAAAATTAAGCAGAGAAAATAAGGTTTCTTTTTATTTCTCCAGGCTTACCTTTCTCCGTGCTCTTCTTCCTTCTATGCAACTAATTGTTCAATTCTCTGCAACTATTTTTTTTGGTCTGATACATCTGAAATTTTTACAAGGCAAAACCATTGCCTTGCCCAAAGTTCATTGGATTCAAATCTATAACTAACCTGAAAAGAAAAACAATTAAAAACTCCAAATCTGCAATTATATATCACACACTTAAATAAAATTAATACACAAATCAAGCAATTGAGATTTGAGAATGATTATCATATTCTGTATATAAGGTTCACGATATATCTCACTCCCAATTATAAAGAATAAACAAATTGCCCATTGAAAGTTTATTGGATTTAAAGCTATAAATGTTGGAAAAAAAAATCAATCCGTAAAAAAAATCAATCGTTAAAAAGCCAATGAGTAAACCTGATCATTACGAGTTTAGAGTTACCAAATATCAAAAGTTGAATTGTAAATAGTGGTTTGATTTATGGTATATGAGACGAAAAGTGGAGAGAAAAGAAGGGATGTATCATATTTTTCTTACTAAATTTTAGTTAACAAAAATGTTTATAAGAAGAACACGTGTTATTATGTGATTGGGGGCGCAGCATTTGTATCACACCAAGTCACAGAGGATCCGGACTGAAATCCAGTCGGGATCCTCTGTTACGTATTCTGCTACAAACACTGTGCCCCCAATCACATGATGACATGTGTACGCCTTTATAAGTATTTTTATCAATTAAAATTAAGCAGAGAAAATAAGGTTTCTTTTTATTTCTCCAGGCTTACCTTTCTCCGTGCTCTTCTTCCTTCTATGCAACTAATTGTTCAATTCTCTGCAACTATTTTTTTTGGTCTGATACATCTGAAATTTTTACAAGGCAAAACCATTGCCTTGCCCAAAGTTCATTGGATTCAAATCTATAACTAACCTGAAAAGAAAAACAATTAAAAACTCCAAATCTGCAATTATATATCACACACTTAAATAAAATTAATACACAAATCAAGCAATTGAGATTTGAGAATGATTATCATATTCTGTATATAAGGTTCACGATATATCTCACTCCCAATTATAAAGAATAAACAAATTGCCCATTGAAAGTTTATTGGATTTAAAGCTATAAATGTTGGAAAAAAAAATCAATCCGTAAAAAAAATCAATCGTTAAAAAGCCAATGAGTAAACCTGATCATTACGAGTTTAGAGTTACCAAATATCAAAAGTTGAATTGTAAATAGTGGTTTGATTTATGGTATATGAGACGAAAAGTGGAGAGAAAAGAAGGGATGTATCATATTTTTCTTACTAAATTTTAGTTAACAAAAATGTTTATAAGAAGAACACGTGTTATTATGTGATTGGGGGCGCAGCATTTGTATCACACCAAGTCACAGAGGATCCGGACTGAAATCCAGTCGGGATCCTCTGTTACGTATTCTGCTACAAACACTGTGCCCCCAATCACATGATGACATGTGTACGCCTTTATAAGTATTTTTATCAATTAAAATTAAGCAGAGAAAATAAGGTTTCTTTTTATTTCTCCAGGCTTACCTTTCTCCGTGCTCTTCTTCCTTCTATGCAACTAATTGTTCAATTCTCTGCAACTATTTTTTTTGGTCTGATACATCTGAAATTTTTACAAGGCAAAACCATTGCCTTGCCCAAAGTTCATTGGATTCAAATCTATAACTAACCTGAAAAGAAAAACAATTAAAAACTCCAAATCTGTAATTATATATCACACACTTAAATAAAATTAATACACAAATCAAGCAATTGAGATTTGAGAATGATTATCATATTCTGTATATAAGGTTCACGATATATCTCACTCCCAATTATAAAGAATAAACAAATTGCCCATTGAAAGTTTATTGGATTTAAAGCTATAAATGTTGGAAAAAAAAATCAATCCGTAAAAAAAATCAATCGTTAAAAAGCCAATGAGTAAACCTGATCATTACGAGTTTAGAGTTACCAAATATCAAAAGTTGAATTGTAAATAGTGGTTTGATTTATGGTATATGAGACGAAAAGTGGAGAGAAAAGAAGGGATGTATCATATTTTTCTTACTAAATTTTAGTTAACAAAAATGTTTATAAGAAGAACACGTGTTATTATGTGATTGGGGGCGCAGCATTTGTATCACACCAAGTCACAGAGGATCCGGACTGAAATCCAGTCGGGATCCTCTGTTACGTATTCTGCTACAAACACTGTGCCCCCAATCACATGATGACATGTGTACGCCTTTATAAGTATTTTTATCAATTAAAATTAAGCAGAGAAAATAAGGTTTCTTTTTATTTCTCCAGGCTTACCTTTCTCCGTGCTCTTCTTCCTTCTATGCAACTAATTGTTCAATTCTCTGCAACTATTTTTTTTGGTCTGATACATCTGAAATTTTTACAAGGCAAAACCATTGCCTTGCCCAAAGTTCATTGGATTCAAATCTATAACTAACCTGAAAAGAAAAACAATTAAAAACTCCAAATCTGCAATTATATATCACACACTTAAATAAAATTAATACACAAATCAAGCAATTGAGATTTGAGAATGATTATCATATTCTGTATATAAGGTTCACGATATATCTCACTCCCAATTATAAAGAATAAACAAATTGCCCATTGAAAGTTTATTGGATTTAAAGCTATAAATGTTGGAAAAAAAAATCAATCCGTAAAAAAAATCAATCGTTAAAAAGCCAATGAGTAAACCTGATCATTACGAGTTTAGAGTTACCAAATATCAAAAGTTGAATTGTAAATAGTGGTTTGATTTATGGTATATGAGACGAAAAGTGGAGAGAAAAGAAGGGATGTATCATATTTTTCTTACTAAATTTTAGTTAACAAAAATGTTTATAAGAAGAACACGTGTTATTATGTGATTGGGGGCGCAGCATTTGTATCACACCAAGTCACAGAGGATCCGGACTGAAATCCAGTCGGGATCCTCTGTTACGTATTCTGCTACAAACACTGTGCCCCCAATCACATGATGACATGTGTACGCCTTTATAAGTATTTTTATCAATTAAAATTAAGCAGAGAAAATAAGGTTTCTTTTTATTTCTCCAGGCTTACCTTTCTCCGTGCTCTTCTTCCTTCTATGCAACTAATTGTTCAATTCTCTGCAACTATTTTTTTTGGTCTGATACATCTGAAATTTTTACAAGGCAAAACCATTGCCTTGCCCAAAGTTCATTGGATTCAAATCTATAACTAACCTGAAAAGAAAAACAATTAAAAACTCCAAATCTGCAATTATATATCACACACTTAAATAAAATTAATACACAAATCAAGCAATTGAGATTTGAGAATGATTATCATATTCTGTATATAAGGTTCACGATATATCTCACTCCCAATTATAAAGAATAAACAAATTGCCCATTGAAAGTTTATTGGATTTAAAGCTATAAATGTTGGAAAAAAAAATCAATCCGTAAAAAAAATCAATCGTTAAAAAGCCAATGAGTAAACCTGATCATTACGAGTTTAGAGTTACCAAATATCAAAAGTTGAATTGTAAATAGTGGTTTGATTTATGGTATATGAGACGAAAAGTGGAGAGAAAAGAAGGGATGTATCATATTTTTCTTACTAAATTTTAGTTAACAAAAATGTTTATAAGAAGAACACGTGTTATTATGTGATTGGGGGCGCAGCATTTGTATCACACCAAGTCACAGAGGATCCGGACTGAAATCCAGTCGGGATCCTCTGTTACGTATTCTGCTACAAACACTGTGCCCCCAATCACATGATGACATGTGTACGCCTTTATAAGTATTTTTATCAATTAAAATTAAGCAGAGAAAATAAGGTTTCTTTTTATTTCTCCAGGCTTACCTTTCTCCGTGCTCTTCTTCCTTCTATGCAACTAATTGTTCAATTCTCTGCAACTATTTTTTTTGGTCTGATACATCTGAAATTTTTACAAGGCAAAACCATTGCCTTGCCCAAAGTTCATTGGATTCAAATCTATAACTAACCTGAAAAGAAAAACAATTAAAAACTCCAAATCTGCAATTATATATCACACACTTAAATAAAATTAATACACAAATCAAGCAATTGAGATTTGAGAATGATTATCATATTCTGTATATAAGGTTCACGATATATCTCACTCCCAATTATAAAGAATAAACAAATTGCCCATTGAAAGTTTATTGGATTTAAAGCTATAAATGTTGGAAAAAAAAATCAATCCGTAAAAAAAATCAATCGTTAAAAAGCCAATGAGTAAACCTGATCATTACGAGTTTAGAGTTACCAAATATCAAAAGTTGAATTGTAAATAGTGGTTTGATTTATGGTATATGAGACGAAAAGTGGAGAGAAAAGAAGGGATGTATCATATTTTTCTTACTAAATTTTAGTTAACAAAAATGTTTATAAGAAGAACACGTGTTATTATGTGATTGGGGGCGCAGCATTTGTATCACACCAAGTCACAGAGGATCCGGACTGAAATCCAGTCGGGATCCTCTGTTACGTATTCTGCTACAAACACTGTGCCCCCAATCACATGATGACATGTGTACGCCTTTATAAGTATTTTTATCAATTAAAATTAAGCAGAGAAAATAAGGTTTCTTTTTATTTCTCCAGGCTTACCTTTCTCCGTGCTCTTCTTCCTTCTATGCAACTAATTGTTCAATTCTCTGCAACTATTTTTTTTGGTCTGATACATCTGAAATTTTTACAAGGCAAAACCATTGCCTTGCCCAAAGTTCATTGGATTCAAATCTATAACTAACCTGAAAAGAAAAACAATTAAAAACTCCAAATCTGCAATTATATATCACACACTTAAATAAAATTAATACACAAATCAAGCAATTGAGATTTGAGAATGATTATCATATTCTGTATATAAGGTTCACGATATATCTCACTCCCAATTATAAAGAATAAACAAATTGCCCATTGAAAGTTTATTGGATTTAAAGCTATAAATGTTGGAAAAAAAAATCAATCCGTAAAAAAAATCAATCGTTAAAAAGCCAATGAGTAAACCTGATCATTACGAGTTTAGAGTTACCAAATATCAAAAGTTGAATTGTAAATAGTGGTTTGATTTATGGTATATGAGACGAAAAGTGGAGAGAAAAGAAGGGATGTATCATATTTTTCTTACTAAATTTTAGTTAACAAAAATGTTTATAAGAAGAACACGTGTTATTATGTGATTGGGGGCGCAGCATTTGTATCACACCAAGTCACAGAGGATCCGGACTGAAATCCAGTCGGGATCCTCTGTTACGTATTCTGCTACAAACACTGTGCCCCCAATCACATGATGACATGTGTACGCCTTTATAAGTATTTTTATCAATTAAAATTAAGCAGAGAAAATAAGGTTTCTTTTTATTTCTCCAGGCTTACCTTTCTCCGTGCTCTTCTTCCTTCTATGCAACTAATTGTTCAATTCTCTGCAACTATTTTTTTTGGTCTGATACATCTGAAATTTTTACAAGGCAAAACCATTGCCTTGCCCAAAGTTCATTGGATTCAAATCTATAACTAACCTGAAAAGAAAAACAATTAAAAACTCCAAATCTGCAATTATATATCACACACTTAAATAAAATTAATACACAAATCAAGCAATTGAGATTTGAGAATGATTATCATATTCTGTATATAAGGTTCACGATATATCTCACTCCCAATTATAAAGAATAAACAAATTGCCCATTGAAAGTTTATTGGATTTAAAGCTATAAATGTTGGAAAAAAAAATCAATCCGTAAAAAAAATCAATCGTTAAAAAGCCAATGAGTAAACCTGATCATTACGAGTTTAGAGTTACCAAATATCAAAAGTTGAATTGTAAATAGTGGTTTGATTTATGGTATATGAGACGAAAAGTGGAGAGAAAAGAAGGGATGTATCATATTTTTCTTACTAAATTTTAGTTAACAAAAATGTTTATAAGAAGAACACGTGTTATTATGTGATTGGGGGCGCAGCATTTGTATCACACCAAGTCACAGAGGATCCGGACTGATCCAAATCTGTTACAAGCTTATTAGGTGGGCTTATATAGTTTTACCCCCTATCTTAAGCTGTTTATTACAACTGGCCCTGACTTCTTGTTATTTACATAAAGACTCCCAAACAATGCAAAACATGACATATATCAACAGATAGATTTGTCTTGTTCTCTCAAGTCGATCTCAAGGTTACCTACATGTTAAATGGATCAAAATTCAGTAAATCCGTATAAAGTAAATATAATAATAATAATAATAGAGAATCATACAGGTGCTATATTTGTACATCGTTAGTTTTAGTGTTTTGTGAAATCCAGATTTAATGCATTTTTTTTCTTGCTTTTATAGAACTACGTATCCATTGATCACTTTGGAAATATTCTTCGGACTTACTTGAGATAAGGGTGGTTACAACTGGACTCTCCAGACCTTTCTCTTGCATACACTGGGTACGTACGTAAACAGCAGCGCGCATTATTCACAGACCAACCATTGGTCCATTACCATTTAGGCCGGAGACGGCGTCATTGTTCACCCATCAGATTCACCCACACAACGGCGCGGCGGCATAGATCAGCTCTAAGATATTCTAATAGCCCGTGGAAAACAGGCCAAACGTACGTGTGCAAATTTTCCACTAGCTAGCTAGCTTCATCAAGGTCTCAAAGACTAAGGCATGCCGACACCTCCACGTACGTATACCATATATTGGACAGCATTGACAAGTTTCGGTAGCTTAATTTGTTTGACTTATTGCATGCGGCATATTGGCACCATCTTGTTTTTCGGCCGATGCACGTAAGGCTTTACAATTCACATGCTGACCGACATGCATTACATTACATGTGATGTATCTTCTTCAAACGTTCACGTGGATGGTAAAATATCTAATTAAACTCCAATATACATGCCAAAAAGTATTAGTGAACGTATGTTTTCTTTAATATATGCTAGCTGATTGTTCACTATTCAATTAATTATATTGTATATTATATACAGTATGTAGTATGCCCTAATTATGATTAATAATCATTACCCTCGAGTTGCAATTGCTATGAACAATCAAAAGATTATAAAGGCGTGCAATAATGCATCATTTAACTTATTAACTATCATAACGTCAGAAACTTACATGTCTAGCTATATTCTTCAGAGCCAGGCAGTATGCATAATTACATATATTCAACATTCCCCGAAAAAGGTAGTATTTACATATATGCATGTACAGTACCAGGCAACTAATTATCTGGAGATTATCACTTTAGCCTTGAGCTTTTCACATGATTTTAGTTTTAACGCTTGCTATGCTATTCACTTTTCATATACTTCATTCAGCACTTAGCTTTTGTTCTTTTGGTCTACTGAAAACACCCCCAGCCCTCTACGTGTTCGAAATAAAGGGTCCGTATATCTTGACCCTCCAGATCTTGCAACAAAGGAGCTATACTAAAACGTTGTTGTTTTGAAGAAATGTTTTAACTGGATTAATTGGGGAAAAAACAATTTGTATGTCATTTCTAACTGAAATGAAATAATTTTGCACAGGAGCTAGACAAAAGTGATCAAATAATAAGCTAAAAGTTGGCACAAGTACTAGGAAAAAATTAAAAAGTGGAGAAATTTAAGAGCGGATTCACAAACTAAGTGTTACTATCATATGGCAAGGTCTACAAAGACAAACAACACCAGCAAACACACAACTGGCTAAGCCCCCAACAAATTTGGTTTGAGCAAAGCCACAGCTTTCACTTAGCCGCTGTACAACACACACACATACAGACCAATAACATGACAATAAGTTATCCTACATTAATCCTGTCCATAACTAAACAGGCCTAGATGATACATGTTTCATTTCCAGATGGTACCAGGTACGTAGAATGACCACGATGCCCTTTTTTAAGCTTTAATTCATTTCTTTCGACGTTTGTTGTCCCCCTGCAAATCAATAATTCACAGGCTTGTAATATGAATCTCAGTTATCCATGAAAACTCAATATCAGCCTATGAAACTCATTTGTTTGTAATGCATCAGTTGAAAGTTCTTTTTGTTTTTGTGTTGGAATCCACAACACTTCAATTCAAGCCAGGGAAATTTCCATAGCAAAACTAGCCTTGTTAAAAAAGGGAAAGCAGAGATCATAAATTTGGAACTTTATAATGATTAGAACACTAGTACTAGTGGTTGGAATGTCTTATATGAACTAGCACAGATTGTGGAGCAGGCCACTTGATTCATCTTGGAGAGGGAATTAGAGTAAATCAATGCACAATCTAGAAAATCAGCAGATTTTTGAAACATGAAAATTCTTCAGCGAGATGAAATCAAGAAAAGCAGAAGATTTTTTCATTTGAAAAAGACAAGTCTAAATGCACAATCTACCGAGTTTTCAAGGCAAAAGAAGACTGCAGATTTCAGATTCAAAAAATTAAACTAGATCATACATTAGAAGTGTGACATTGGCAACACAATTAATCCTCACAAATCATCCGAGTGTGTGTACATGAGAAAGGATGGAAAAATATGTGGTGATAATCAAGATTATATTATTATAGTAAAGGCTGACCTTTTCATCTGGGGATATAGAGAAGTTGTTGGACTTGTTAGGGTCCTCCTCAATACATTCAGAGCATAGGAAGTGATCCAACTTTTTGGCTTCTTCAATAGTCATTCCCATACATGAAGGATGAAACCTAAAAGCGATCAATTAACACTTGAGCTCATATCATAAGAACAAAAGAAAGAAAAAATACATTCATCAGAATATCCAGAACATGAAAAGATCAGCAAATATACACGGAAACAGAAACGAATATAATTAATAAAAAAAGCCATGGAATAGTGAATATCTTTGACAAAAATTTGACAGTGCAACGGATTTCTTTTTATTGGCTATTCGTCAATGCTTCAGGTGACACTATCATCTGCAAGTTACAGTCCAGCCTCATTCTCATCTACTATGACTTAAGAAACAAAGACAAAAAGGGATAAATCTAAGAAACCAGCAAGAGCACCAGAATATAAACTTCACATGAACCTTCACAACAGGCTTAATTTATAAGATTGCAAAACAAAAGTTCCAAACTTTATGTCCAGCAAAATTAACCAAATGTCAAAGGTTTTACTTTCGAACATGAATGGAATGGAAATAATAAGGATAGGATCTTCTCACTTTTGCCCTCAGAAACAAGTTACATTGAACAAGAAGGAAGAGCAGCAAGAGAACACAAAGGCAAACCAACAGGAAGAAGCCAAATTCTTGTTTCCTTTCAGATTTCGGAAAGAGGATCCAATGTTTGAGAAACAAGCTCCTGAAATCTTACTATTTATTCTTCCAAATTCCTATCCTGCTGCCTGCCAAACAACATGTATGCACTCACCGCTCCACTAACAAGGTAGCATCTGACCAATAATTGCCATATGCAATTAAAGCACTTGTCTCTCCTTTCCATCCAACCAGAAAGAACCAAGCCTACCTTGTCCTCTTGCAACCTTACAAGTAGCACTAGCATAATCTTGCCTACTAAAACTTCCAAAAATCACTGTTTTGGCTACTTAACCTTGCATAATTACAGATGAAACACTCAACATTTACCAATTTACCCGAAAACACAACACAGAAATTACTGAGCTTACCAATCCTTGCATCCCTCGCATTGAACCATTAGATCATCTGGATTATACGGCATTTCACACTTGCAATACCTGCAAGAATAAAGGAGCATATCAAACACTCAGAAAGAGAAAATGGACACAAATCAAAACCAAATTCAGCTCATTAAAAAACTCACACAGCAACGCGATCAGGGGTGAAAGCCCCAGTGGACGCCTTGTACTCAAATCTGCAGAAGTAATCCTCAGCTCCGACATTCTCCAGCTTGGTGTAGTTCTTGAAAGAATGGACGGTGCACTTCCCTTCAATGGTGTGAGCGCTCTGGAGATCGTAGTGGTCGGAGAGGAAGAGCTCCTTGGCGCCGTGAAACTGCCTCCGGCCGCCGAGCGACTCCTCGGGCCGGTAGTACCACCTGACCCGCATCTTGACGTTGTTGCGAGCGTCGCCTTCGAGCTTCTCCACGCGCGCCACGTAGGACGGCTTTCCCACGTCGGATGGCCGCATCAGCACGCAGTCTCCGGCTGCAAATGCATCAAAATCAGCGCACACACACAAAAAAAACTCTCCCTCAACCTCAAAGGTCAAATCTTTTTTCATGTCTTCGAAAAAGAAAGCCTTTTTGCTTGCAGGACTAACCTCGAACGACCTTATTGGTGCCTTTTATGGTGTAGGAGTCCAAATCCCGTTTGCCCGGCCGTGTCTTCGCCATAAATGTCGTTTTGCAGATTTCTGATTTTCCTCCGATGGTAGAAAGAGCGAGCGAGAATGTGGGAGAGCTAATTGAGTGGAGAAATGGAGCAGTGGTGTGTGATTATGGCGGAATTCAAGGATTGGAAATGGAGGGTGTCGGTGAGAGCTGTAAATTTTGACGATGAACACAAACCCTAGCTGAATCGCCGGCGACGCTTCGTACGGGGAGGAAGCGAGTGTGTTTTTACAATCGGGTATTTATTATTATTAGGAAAATATAAATTGAATGGGGGGTTTCAACGGTAAAATTATTTGTTAGAACTTTCTAGTGAGAGGGACAGGGGCTTACCTATAACAACTTCTCCCTTTTTTTCAAAAAGCTTATTCAATAGAATTAAATTAAATAGTGTTTTAAAAATATAGGAGTATAGTACAAAATCATTAATGTCACCGATCGAGATTTGACGGTCCGCGTCAATTGGGATGAAACAAACAATGGTATCATCTTCTTCGACAACTCCCCGTATTTGCATATTTGGACATGCAACTATTCAGGGACTTATTTTTAATGGTGTTTTTTTTTCCTAAAGAAACTTTTAATGGTTCTTTGCGTCTTTTTCTTGCTTCCTATTTTCACCTTTCTATTGATATTCCTGTAATCATTATTTTTTATGCAAGAAGTGTTTTTGTTCTATAGATTCTTCCCATGAAATGAAACTGCAAATGAAAATAGGCTGATGCATCAGCTGGAAAATTAACGAACTAAAAGAAAAGAAAAAAAGTTCACAAGAATACGTTGATTATTTTTAATTATTACAAAAACCAAGGATGGACTTTCAAAAGAAATGTTTTTCACTGTAGAGCAAAAATGCACAAATTTGGGAAAAATGATTAAAGAAGAGTAGTGGGACTGTGGGAGCGGGGGGTGCTTGAACTGAAAATGTACTTCCAAAACTCTCCAACAGTGAAATTTACATTTCGAAACCAAACAAGACCGTTGAAATTTTTTAAAAAGAAAATGAATAAGGTTAAAAAATATTTCTCGAGACGGTAGAGCGGTACGTACTGCATATTGCAGAAGGGGTGGGTGGTTGGAAAAAGGGGAGAGGATGGGCTGGGCCCTCAATGTTATGCAAATAGGCCCATTCTCTATTAGCTGGCCCACGCGCGCCAACTTATTTCATGCGTACTCATTCTAAAAGTTGAAAGGGATCTTCCCAAATTTGAGTTTAGGGTGAGAAAAAATTATCCGGTGTAAAAAGTGGAGAAGTATCGGGTCTAAAGCGTTACAGACTACAGTGTGATATAAGAATAGGGGCGCGCATCGGTACAATACAAATAAAGGTGTAATGTGTGGTTAAAGGGGAGATGTTGGATCTCAATCAATCAATGGTAATTAATTAGGCTACATAATAAGAAAAATGAGAAAGGAGAGATTGAATTAATTCTCGTTGATTTAAATATGGGAATTTGATTTCAAATTTGGAAGTTCCTAAAATTAAGGAATTGTGAAATTAAAAAAAAATCCCACGTTTTTCTTTTTATAAGATAGTTGAATGATTTTAGGGATTGATAAGAGTGAGAATATTTATTAAAAAAATTAAATAATCGAATTGACAAATACAAACCTCTGCAAATTCATTGAATATATATTAGTCAACGTTTGAAAAACTCAATATGATTGTTTGAATAATTATAGAATCGTATAATATTATAATCGATGTTTGAATAACTCACTTTGATTGTTTGAATAATTATAGAATCGTATAATATTATAGTCGATGTTTGAATAACTCAATTTGATTGTTTGAATAATTATAGAATCATAAAATATTTATAGTCGAGATTTGAATAACTCAATATGATTGTTTGAATAACTCGGTTTAACACATATGATAACACAAAACTTATTTGATACAATTACATTTCATATATGGATACAATAATATCAATATGAATAAGTAAATGAAAGTTGTTGAAAAACAACATTGTTCATCCTGAATAACTAAACTTATTCAATTGTTTTCACTAGTATTCATAGAATGTATTGACATAAATAATGTATACTATTGAATAACAATTACAATGCTTCTGAAAAACAATCTTTAATATTGTGAAAAATATGTGATTCTTTGTATTAAGTTATGTTATCAACAATCATTAAACTGGTTATGAATAACAATTACAATGTTTATGAATTACAATTCTTTTTTGGGCCGAGGTTAAATACATCAACATTATCATCACTTGGAACACGTTCCCTGGTGCGAACTCTTTTAAATTGGATCTTGGTGCGATTTGACTTTTCTCCAATGTCCAATTGTTGATCATTACCACCTTTCCATTTGAAAACTCATTAAACACAAATGATAATACAAAACTTATTCGATACAATTACAATTCATACATGGATACAATAATATCAATATGAATAACTAAATGAAATTAGTTGAAAAACAACATTGTTCGTCCTGAATAACTAAACTTATTCAATGGTTTTCACTAATATTATTAGAATGTATTGACTATTGACATAAATAATTTATACTATTGAATAAAAATTACCATGCTTCTGAAAAACAGTCTTTAAAATTGTGTAAAAGTTGTGATTCTATGTATTAAGTTATGCTATGAATAAGCATTAAACTGCTTATGAATAACAATGATGAATACTCTGAAAAATGTTTGAATTCTTCTATATTGTTATGCATCAGTCTGTGTAAAAACAATAGAATAACTCATTACAGTGAATTGAATAATTCTAATGCTACGTGATTTGAAAATCAGTTTTATTACTCTTGAATAACAAAATACATTCTTTTGAATAATAATGCTTTGTGTAGATGAATAACAAGCCCCGTGTATATGAAACACAAAATCCATCGTAATTAAAGCTTGTCGAACTTGTCTACCCTAAAATTTCATTCTAAATTCATCAAAAATTGACTGAATTCAAACAAACTATTGAACTAAAAACCTAACTTTGAATTTATGCAATATGAACAAAAAACTAAAAATCATGATCGGAAATGATAATAATACCGTATTCTAGTGAAATATCATCTCAAACAGAAATATTCACTTACCGATTCGTGAAAAATAGACGAGAATTGAAGAGGATGTTCATGTCTTGCAAATCGCCATGAGAGAGAGTTCACCGAGAAAGAAAGAGCGAGGAAGGAACTAGAATAGGAGAGAGAGAGAGAGAGAGAGAGAGAGAGAGAGAGAGAGAGAGAGAGAGAGAGAGAGAGAGAGATTATTGAGAGAATATTAATTGTACCTAAAATCAAGGATTTTGAACAATATATGGTAACTGCAGAATTATTCTGGTGGAATATTCTATTATTCAATGTATCTCACCTACACACATATTTTACACCTCTTTTTCTTTTAATCCTCACCCTTTATTTATCAAAAGTCGACGCCTATAGCTTGACCACACGATTTACTCTATGAGGGTTTTTTACTAGAGCACTATTCTATAAGGATAAATTTTGTTCATTTCTTTAGAAAAGTTGATGTTCCGGATTAGACTTTCATTAAAGAGGTAAAAAAAAATCAATGCACGTACGTTTCCAGAATTATACGCGTAATTTTCAAAAATTAGTTTCTATTAGGGATGTTCAATGGGTCGGGTCAGCAGTCAGATTCAAGAATACCCGACCCATTGAACGACTAGAGTCTAATATCCAATCATCATCGTTATGGGCATTAAAGAAAAGTAAAAGCTCATTAGAATACTGGTAGTCAGGTTCAAGAATGTTAGATAAGCCATTAGGATTATCTTTATTCTTTTCTTTTTCATCACTCTTTTTCTTTCTACGGTCATTTGAGTAATTGTCATCCTTACCACAATAATAACACTTAACAGAAGAAGTATTAAATTTCTTGTTATTAGGCTTGTCACTCTTTTCATTCTTCTTCTTGTTATTGTTATTCTTTCCTTCGGATACATCACTTCATTCTTTGAGTCAAGTTTACTTTTAGATTCTGATCCATTTTTAATCTTGAAGACCTTGAAAGACTCGTTTTTCCGAATGATAACTTCAGTGAGTTTGTTTACATTCAAGTCATCCATACCATATTGTATGACATCCTTAATCACATCAAATTGAGAAGGTAAAGACTTAAGGAGAATTATATCCTGATGTTCATCTTTTATCAAATCTTTGCACCTAGCTAGGTCTTGACTTAGTTTTAAAAACTTGTCAAGGTTATCATTCAGAGTCATGCTAGTGTCCATTTTAATATGAAAAGTTTACACAACAAATATATCCTACTAGGCAAAGATTTTTTTTTCAAATAGATCTCATCAAGAGCATCCCAAAGATCTTTAGGGTTAGAATGGTTTACAACCTTCCTAGCTACCTCATCGGTTAACATAAGCATAATCTCTGCATGAGCTTGGTCTTGGATTTCAACTCTTCTAGCAGCTGAGAACTCCATTGGCCATTGGTTTGTAACGGCCATATAGCATTTTTCTTTAGTTAGGATGGCTTGCATCTTGACTTTTTACTTGGAGAAGTCCATGAATCCATCATAGGGCTTTACCCTGTAAAGATCATTCATCTTTTCATACGTATTCAAGATGAAACAACCATCAAGTTAGTTTAGAACAAATTAATGGTTGAGAAACAAGAAAACAAGAATGAAGTAAGCACATAGAAGCCTAGATACTTCTGCTATAGGAATTGCTAATGGTTGCACCGGCAAGATCTGTTACCCTGGGTGACAAAAAAACCTGCTCAAGGCTTGACACAAGCAAAAGAAGACAACCTAGACTCCACTACTGTAGGAATTGTCAAAAGGTTACACCGGAAAAGTCTATTACCTAGGACGACAAGAATTCCTACATAAGGCTTGACTCCACATAAGACAAACCACATAAAGTAGATCTAGGGTTTTTAAGGCTGTGTTCGGCGTAGGTTTTTGAAGGTTTTGGGAGGTTTTTAGTTTTTAAAACCTACCTTTTTTAGTGTTTGGTATACCAAGGCTTTTCACTAGGTGGAGGTTTTGTTAGGTTTGTGAGGAGGTTTTAAACAATAAAATAGCAACCTAGGGAAAGAAAGGTTTTGGAAGGTTTTCAAAATTTATGCCCAAAATAATCTTTTAACTATTTTGTAAGAATTCTAAAATTTTATTTTCATTTATCGTATATTTCAGAATGAGTGAATTATAACTCCAATTTGTAGAAACTCTACATTTTTTCAAAATTATAACTCCAATTTAAATTTAAATAAGAACTAAACACAATCTAATTACCTGAATTAAAAAGCCTACAAATTATTTTACACTAGAAAAAATCTAAAAAGGTGAAAATGAAATATATGTACATACAGTACGTTTACTTGAAACTGTCACACTATTTGGATTTTATTGGTCTAGGGGTATTTATTTTATAGAACTCTCGGTATATATATACAGGTTGTAATTAGTATAATTGAATTGTGAAAGAGAATGACCGATCGTTCGGCTGACTGGTCAAATAATTGGAGCGTCAATCTGATCTTCATGCGGTTGGGATGGAGGCCACATATGTGGCCAAACGAAGAATTTTTTTACTTTGTACTCTGTAATAATTCGGTGGTACCCTTGAGGTAATTTTACCCTACAACTAGTAAGAAAACCTTATATTACTAAACAATTGAGTAGGTTTTTATGAGGTTTTTAAAGGTTATAAAAAATCATTTAAAAACATCCACCTTCTCAAAAACCTCAACCTCCTGAAAACCTTTGTAATACCTAACACAACCTAAGATGCAACGGAAGCAAAACAAATCAAGGGATGCAAGATCAAGCTCTGCAACCACATTTTAAAACTCGAACCCTAAAACCCTAAACTCGCAAATGTAAAGTAAGAACAGAAACACAAGGGAAACGAAAAACAAGAGAACGCAACAAGTTTGGTGACCCAGTTCAGATCAAATATTATAATCCCGGGAGTCTCAATTCAGAAAGACCAACCCAAGGTCCACTAAGTTTTCGAAGAAGATTACAAGAACGACTATCAGATCCAAAAAAGAACTCAAACATCAAATACAAAGAAAACAACTTGAAACTAGAAGAATAAGTGAAGACATAGAAGAAGATGAAGAAAGGGATCTCAGATAGGGTTCTAGCCCCCTATCAGGCTGACTAAGCTCGAGAGCTTAGTATGAACGTGCCACCATGGATCTCTATGAGAAAAAAACTCGTCATCGTCTTCTCCGATGAGATCTCCACCGCTTGGGTCTCTCTCCCTCCCTCCCTCCCTCCCTCCCTCTCTCCTTTCTCTCTTTTACTTCTCTTTTCTCTGGAAGCGCCACGAAGAATGAGCTAGTGAATGAGCTCCCAAACCCTAGTACAAGCTTATATAGCTAGGTCAAGAGATGAGCTCTGAAACGCTGCGTTTGGATTAAAACGTGAGCCTATGCCTTCCGGTCTTCAGAGATGGGATGTCAATTGGACCTCTCGAAGGATAAGCCCAACAACAAGTCAAGCCAAGTTCTCAAACTTAAGCCCAAGTTCTTAGCTACCTCCAAACTGGATTTGATCCGGGGAAGCCACATAGATACATGAACCATTTCCGACTCGATTTTATTTGTTCAAGCCCAGTTTCCTCTTCTTATATATAGTGATCTTATTCTAGAATGACATTCTTGTCACTATAGTTTAAAAGACTCAAAGTAGGTTTAATACTTTCAAGCGCGGTTACTTGGCATTCCCCAATTCAACATACTCCTTTAAATTCCACTCATTTGCACTACTTTCTGTAAATTTCAATTGAGTGGGTTGTACGTACAATCTTACTTGTATTTTTTTATTTTGCATATTTGAATTCCACTCATTTGCACTACTTTTTACCCTAATCAACTTTCTTTTTGAATGATATCTAACCCTAACTGATGAAACTACGGAAGGCAAGCCAGTCTCCTTAATTAATCTCAGCATTAACCGTCTCACATCCATATATACTAAAGTTTGTTCTTCAATTTATTCCTTTGGAGGCGCTGGATACTGTAATCAATTATGAAGGAGAATAAACAGCACAACCCGGCTACATGCTCATCAAAGACATTCTCTTTTAAAATGCTACATTACATATATAGCTAAGAAGCTTGAACATAGTCTACATAGATAACATATATAGCGATACATGATATTAATTTAGCAAACTTAATCAGAGTTGGGTGGCATACAATTAATTAATATTGCAAGTTACTAACCGAACATTACAGGTATCTGGCTAGCTAGCTAGCTTAGTTTTTAGTAGTCTTACAAAATAACGCGGCACAAAAAAAAAAGACGAGACTAGCTATAATCATCATTTTCTTGATCAAAACACCGGTGATCGATTGAAATGTGGACTTAGAACTTAATCATCTTAACTTAGAGGAGCGCCGGGGGAATATCCATGGGATAAGGATTACCTAGAACGGCGTCCATGTACATGTGGTGCGGGTGCGGATGAGTGTGATCTATCACCACAAATTGCATGTCCTCTGATGGCTTCCAGTGCCTCTTCCTCTGGTTTATGAACCAATTGTTTATCTGCTTCTGATCTAATCCCGTCGCCTCTGCTAATGCCAATTTCTGTGACTCCTGTGTTAAAATTTTCATGCCAAATCCATCAAAACACTAACATCAAAATCAAAACTAACAAGCTCCAAAGATTGCAAACATCAACTATTAAACCACACAATATTCTTTTATCTTAACCTTCCTTATGTCAAAGATAATAGTCTCTATTATCCCCTCTTATAAGGATAGAATATTTCTTGATTAGCTTAATTATCTCCTACATATTTTCTGTACCGTTGCTAAGTTCATTATATATGTACTTCTCCTCTTCTCTGTAAACATAATGTATAACAGTAATACAATTCTTCATAATTTCACTTCTCTTCCGCTCTTACAATTCTACATGGTATCAGAGCCTTAAGGTGTTACACAACGATCCTAGACAACCTTCCTCATGCCGGAAATCATCCCAACTACAGTGGATGCATCACGATCCGAGCCATGGGAGAAATCGAATCATCCTCTTTTCCTCCACCATTCTGACCAACCGGGTGCCATCCTGGTGTCTCAACAATTGGTGGAAGATAACTACATGACGTGGCAGCACTCCATGATGATGGCCCTTACGATTAAGAACAAGGTCGGATTCGTGGATGGCTCGCTCTCTAAACCAAACAACAATTCCCCTGAAGCATCTCAATGGGAACGATGCAATGTCTTAGTCAAGACTTGGCTCCTTGGATCTATGTCTAAGGAAATCTCCAAAAGTGTCATTCATTGTAAAGACGCCCGAGGTATTTGGCTCGAACTCATAAATCGATTTTCTCAAACTAACATTGTTTCTCTCTTCCACGTTGAAAAACAAATCCAAGAATGTGAGCAAGGGTCCGATTCTGTTAGTACTTATTTTACCAATCTCAAATCCCTTTGGGATGAAAAAGATGCCCTCACAACTATTGCACCATGTTCATGCTCGGCTGCTACAAACATTAATAGTTTCATCAACAATCAAAAGTCGATGAAATTTTTGATGGGACTCGGCCCCGAGTATGAGCAGATTCGAAGCACCATTATTGGCATGGACCCCTTTCCTGAACCAAGCAAAGCCTACAACATGGTGCTTCGGCAAGAGCAGCATGCCAAGATCTCCAAACCACCCGCATCGATCGAGACCACTGCTTTTTCGGTCAAGCGACAGCGTACTCATTCCACAGGTGGTGATGCCAAGCATTGTGACAAGTGCAACATGAATAACCACAATACAGACAAGTGTCGTGCCCACTGACATGTACCTTTTGCAATACCAAGGGACATACCATCGACTATTGCCGCAAACGCAAAAGATCTATGGAGAGTGGCCAACCGAGTTCAAGTGTGAACCAAACTGTTGCCCCTCCCACAAATCAGTCGTTGTCTTCTACAGAATTTCAGCATGTCCTGGCTATACTCAGCAGGTTAAATCTCCCAGAAATGGCCTCACATCAGCCCTCAGGAGCCTCTGATTCACTCCACCACACGTCTGCCAACCACGTTGGTACACCATCTTCCCCTTCTGCTCATTTCTCAGGTAATACTTATAACCAAACTCTTTCCAAGTCTTGCACCAAATGGATATTAGACAGCGGAGCCAGCGACCACATTACATATAGTACTTGTTTTTTGGATTCATTTATACCTGCTTCTAACCATTTTGTGCATTTACCTGATGGGAAGTCTTATCGAGTCTCACATATTGGCAAAATCACTTTTATGTCTAAATTACATATATCCCATGTCTTGTGTGTTCCCGATTTTTCGGTCAATCTGATCTCTATTAGCAAATTAGCTTTAGATTCCTTTTATGCTACTATTTTTCTGAAACGAATATGTGTGATTCAGGACCTACTCACGGGGAAGATGATTGGGACTGCCTATGAACGAGATGGATTGTATTTCCTAAACACCCAGCCGCAACCCAACATTTGCAATGTGACAGTCTTGGACACCTTATGGCATCAACGTGTTGGTCATCCATCCCAACAAGTATCTTCTTTTATTCCCGTTTTTAAAAATAAAGGCTCTCTTGAGCATTCTTGTTTAGTTTGTCCATTAGCAAAACAGACTCGGAATTCTTTTCCTTTACGTACTTCTACTAGTTCTTGTTTTGATCTCATCCACATGGACATTTGGGGAGGCTATCACGTTCCTTGTTTAACAGGGGCTCGCTATTTTCTTACCATTGTGGATGATTGCTCAAAGTTTACATGGATTTATCTTATGAAAACTAAAGCCGAAGCTCGGCCTCTTATTATTCATTTCATTACTCTTATCGAGACTCAATTTGCTAAAACTATCCAAGTCATTCGTAGTGATAATGGTCCGGAATTTAAATGCCTTGATTTTTACTCTTCTAAAGGCATTATGCATCAAACCAGTTGCACTAATACGCCTCAACAAAATGGTGTTGCAGAACGCAAGCATAGACATCTATTGAACGTTGCTCGCGCACTCCTTTTTCAATCCCATTTACCAAAATCATTTTGGGGTGACGCAATTCTCACAGCTACTTACTTAATCAATCGAATGCCAAGTCGCACTTTGCAAAATACGACTCCTTTTGAAAAACTTTTTGGCAAGACGCCCCTTTACAATCATTTACGGGTCTTTGGGTGTCGGTGTTTTGCATCCACACATCCTTCTCGCCCAAACAAATTTGAACCCCGTTCCGTTGAATGCATTTTTCTTGGCTATCCGTCCGGCACAAAAGGCTATAAACTTTATGATTTTAAGCACAAGAAAACTATTATTTCCCGAGACGTACTTTTTCATGAAAATGAATTTCCATATGCCAACATCTCTGATTTTCCAATTTCAAACAATGACTTTCCTCTTCCAAATTTTACAACAACCAACGTTTTTTATGATGACATAACCCCTCAAAATTTCCATATCTCCAACACCCCTCAAAATAACCCACCCTCTGTTGAAACCCTTCCAACCAATGACCCTATAGCCCATGTTCCACATATATTAGCCCCTGCACCAAATCCACCAAACGAACCTGCCCCCATACAACCACCACCACCGCCCCCTCCATTACCACCACGACGCTCGACACGCCCAACTAAACCATTCAATGCTCTCCGAGACTTTCATGTCGAAGCCACGTTACCTACTCGGGCGGCATTCCAATCATCTTCCTCGACACACACATCATCGGGTAAGCCTTTTCCTTTAGCACATGTACTATCTTACGATAAACTTTCCGATAAATATAGACATTTTGTTTCTAACATTATGCTTGAGAAAGAACCAAGAACCTTTTTGCAGGCCAATCGTTCTCCAAACTGGAAGGACGCTATGATTAAAGAAATCAAGGCACTCGAAGACAACAACACATGGAGCCTCGTTCCGCTACCACCCCACAAACGTCCTATAGGATGCAAATGGGTATACAAAATCAAATACAAGCCCGATGGCACAGTCGAACGATACAAAGCCCGTCTTGTCGCCAAAGGGTATAGCCAAATTGAAGGAATCGACTACCGAGAAACCTTCGCCACTGTTGCCAAACTAACAACGGTTCGAGTCCTCATCAGCCTTGCAGCTGTTCGAGGATGGCATTTGCACCAGCTAGACGTCAACAACGCTTTTCTAAACGGAGATCTCTTAGAAGACGTCTACATGAAATTACCGCCCGGATTTCATACTAAGGGGGAGACAAGAGTTTGCAAACTCCATAAGTCACTTTATGGCCTTAAACAAGCCTCTCGCCAATGGTTTTTGAAGCTCTCAAATTCCCTTAAACAAGCCGGATTTCGACAATCATGGGCTGACTACTCTCTCTTTGTTCGACAACATAAAGGTATGTTCACCATTCTTTTAATTTATGTTGATGATGTTATTATTACCGGGACTAACTTGCAGGACATAGAAGACACAAAACGTTTACTTGCCAATCAATTCAAACTTAAAGACATGGGACCACTCAAGTATTTCCTTGGCATCGAAGTAGCGCGTTCAAAACAAGGTATCACCCTTTGCCAGCGAAAATATGCCTTGGAGATCCTCGATGACACCGGCTTCCTTGACTCCAAACCAACAGTTGTCCCCCTTGATCAGAATTTGTCCCTTACCGACAGCGATGGCGAACTCCTAGTTGATCCTTCCATCTATCGAAGACTAGTTGGGCGCCTCATCTACCTTACCATCACACGCCCGGACCTCGTGTATGCAGTCCACATTCTCAGCCAGTTCATGTCCGCACCAAGGCAACCCCATCTCCACGCCGCTCACCATGTTCTGCGCTACATAAAAGCCACGCCTGGTCAAGGCATTTTTCTGCCCAGCAACAGCCAATTCCAACTAAGTGCCTATTGCGATGCCGACTGGGCACGCTGCCGAGATACCCATCGCTCCACCACCGGCTATATTGTCTTCCTAGGTGATGCACCCATCTCTTGGAAAACTAGAAAACAAGGCACAGTTTCTCGTTCCAGCGTCGAGGCGGAGTATCGCTCTATGGCAAGTACTTGTTGCGAGTTAACATGGTTACACACACTACTTCTTGACCTTCAAATTTCTCATCCACAACCAGCAAAACTATATTGTGACAACAAGGCAGCCCTACACATTGCATCCAACCCCGTATTCCATGAACGAACGAAACACATCGAGATCGATTGTCATGTTATACGGGAAAAGATCCAACAAGGAAAAATCCGCACAGCACACATCCGGACGAAAGATCAACCCGCCGATATATTTACAAAGCCACTTGGGCCGACACTATTCTCCGGTCTCTTATCCAAGTTGAGTGTCATCAACATACACTCCACTTGAGGGGGAGTATTAAACCACACAATATTCTTTTATCTTAACCTTCCTTATGTCAAAGATAATAGTCTCTATTATCCCCTCTTATAAGGATAGAATATTTCTTGATTAGCTTAATTATCTCCTACATATTTTCTGTACCGTTGCTAAGTTCATTATATATGTACTTCTCCTCTTCTCTGTAAACATAATGTATAACAGTAATACAATTCTTCATAATTTCACTTCTCTTCCGCTCTTACAATTCTACATCAACACTATAGTATAACGAGATATGCAACCAACATTGTCTCATAATGTATAGTAATAGTACTATATAGTATTACTAAAAATACACTTTTTGCTTTACTATTAGTCTATTATATTATGAAATTTCGGACAAGTACTATATGTTATGAGACAGTGTTGATAGCATATCTCGTAACAGAAAATCTAAACCGGGTCACATAAGTTTTGAATTGAGTTGCTATAAAGATAGGGTGTAATGTCTTACCGATGGATACGGCCATTTATAATGGCGGGTCCACCAATCGAGCAACAATTGCCTGGCTTCTTTGGGGAGTTTGCCCTTCTTCCTCTTCTTCATGAACTCTTGCTTGAGACTGCCCAAGTAGCCACTGTACTTCTTCAGCAATTGGCACTTCAACTCCTTGTCCTCGGCGTGAGGATCTAAAAAGCTCGCGTTCATGTCGATTTCCGCCTCAGGCGATCCATTTCTATCAGATGACTCCCCATAGGCTGCTGATTTAAATACAATTAAAAAAAATTCTTCAATTTCATAGCATGTATAAAAGAATCTTAATACTACTGTTATTGTCATGTTATGAGTTATCAAATTGCATGAAAAAATTATAAACATTTTTGCAATGAAGTGAGTCCTGAGAAGATGTCACTTCAGTATGGGGAAAAACAAGGCCATATTCCTCCAAACTGAGAAGTTGGATTCTTTATAGGCTAGTAGCAGTAGGGTTAGCTTTATTCCCATGTCCCACAAGGTTGGGAAATGCAAATTTCAGAAATTCACATTTTTCATAAGATAAGAAATCTCAAGTAACAGTCTTCCACATACCAATGTTTAGTACGTTTATTGTAATTGCATGTCAATCAAGCTTCTTTGAGTTACTTGTTACATGAAGGAAAAAAACAATGGTAGAATTTAACATGACAAGAACAGAAGCAAGATGAAACAATAACAATTTTGTCAATGACTAGGTATGCCTAGACTACAAGGATAGGACTTGTGTAAATTTTGTCCAAGTATAGGTATGCCTAGACTATAAACTTGTAATTAGATTTGCTTATATGAATGAATTGCCCCATCATTCAAAAAAAGAGATGAAACAATAACTTTATACCGACTATATCATCAAGCGGAAGATACAAGCACAATCTTATTTGTAACACGACTGATGAAGAGACTAGTAGCGAGCACAGAAAAAGCTATAAATAAGATCAAGAAAATAATCACCAGAAATAGTTTTGCTCATATAAACTATAAACTTGTACAAGTATAGGTATGCCTAGACTATAAACTTGTAACTAGCTTTGCTCATATTAATGAATTACCCCGTCATTCAGAAAAAGAGATGAAATAATAACTTTATACCAAATATAACATTAAGGGGAAGATACAAGGCTTCTTCAAACACAATCTTATTTTCGCAGGCGATTAACTATCAGTATGTAGGTACGAAACAACAATTGTAACAGAAGTGATCACGAGACTAGTAGACGAGCATGGAAAATAGCTAAAAAATAAGTTCAAGAAAATAATCACCCAAAAACAGTTTTAAGATTGAAATAGAAAATGAGCTTTGTTTACATATAGGAAGTTTGAGAGAATGTTTTTTTTAAACAACTTGAAGGCAAAACCTCAGTGGCAAAAGCAATAGAAAGGAGCAAGTTAAACATCCTTCAGTGCAAGCACATCACAATAATCCAATCACAAACTCATCAAACTACTCCGTATTAAGAATCCCTACACTGCAGATTTTCTTATAATGTCTGGATAACTTTCCAATAGTAGATAGAACTACTTGTTTCATATAGTCTATACTCTCCATTGAACTACTCTAGATAACCCTAACACTGAAAAAAAGAACAAAAAAAAAGTTCATTTGGACCCTCTTATCCCCTTGCCTTCGATCTTTATAATAGAGTATGATTAAATGTTCATGCACATACATCCACACACTCAACAATCATCTAGCTATCACCTACAAAGTACAAACCAAATGGTAAAACTAAAACATGCTCTGGCTAACCACTTGCAGGCATAATAGTTGTCAAAACAATCAAATCAAGTTCTTTGGCTAAACTTTTTCCTATGATGATTATAATAATGCAAACCACAATAATAACAAAATCAAGGACAACTAACCCTAACTTGAAACCAACACTTGCACTACTTCATTTTGGACATGAGCTTGACCATAGGCAGTAATGAGGTGGAAAACTGATCATAGCTCACATCAATCAACAATTACCTTGCTGATCTAATTATATAGTTACCTAGTCAAGTCATAGTCTCCTCTATACTCTTAACTAGACTAATATACTTTTAAATAGACTAATATAATATTGTAACCTTTTCTTCCCCCCTCTTACACTTCATACATTAGACTATTCCCTAAAATTAACCATCACAATCCAACCCTAATCCCTCAAAACCCTAAACAAACCCCAAGCAAGACACACATGCATGCAAGCCTTAGAAACCAACCGCACTCCAAACTCAACATAAAAAAAAGCCTAAACAAAGATGCAAACTTTACCATGAGGGGAGTGAAGAGAAGATGAAGAGGAGGATGAAAGAGAGAGGGCCTTAAACTGGCACTCAATCTTAGACAAGAAAACCATAGCTTCCTTAAAAGGCTTTGTCAACTCCTGCTCATACTTTGTAAGCATCTCACAATAGGCCTCCATGAACTGATCCAAAGCTGGATCTTCCCCAAGAAACCCACCTCCACCACCAGCTGATCCCCTTGACCGTACAACTCCCACCGCCTCCGCCTCTTCCTCCAGCCTCTTCACCACCTCCGCCGGCGCCCCCACCTAACCAACAACCAAAAAACTCATAAAATAAAACCAACCAAGTTTCTTTATGAAACATATAGATATGTATATATTTACCTTTTGGCAGTTGACATAGGCGGCGAGAAGACGTGGGTAGTGAGGATGAGCCATGATCTTAGCCTTGATAGAGGTGGCGCCGCCGGGGTTTCCATCTCCGGCGGCGTTCATGAAATAATACCCAGTTGAATTAGCAACACAGCTATTAGAGTTGTTGTTAGTGTTGATGTTTGGCTTGATGGATTCATGGGTCTGAAGAGAACCCATGAGCAAGCTTGTCTGAGAGCACCCGGCGGCGTCACCCGAACCGCCGATGAAGTTGGCGGTGGAAGGCGGCAACGGCGGAAGAGGAGGATCATGATGGTTTTGATTTTGATGATGATGGTAATAAGAAGGCGGCATCATCATCATGGTGTCATGATGATGATGATTAGGATTAGAAATAGAAGATTGCCATAGACTACCAGTCTCAGAAACTGAGTGAGTGTTTCCAAATCCAACCATCATGTTTGTACTTCCACCACCCTCTTCCATTGATCTCTAAGTTCCAAGATCAATTCTTTAAGAGGAGAAAAGAGAGATGAAAAGACACACTACACAACACAACACAACACACTCGTGTGGACTAGTAGAAGGGGAAAATAGCAAAAGAGAGAGTCTCCCGTATTTCAAGCTACAATCTTGACAGTCTTTTACTTTCAGCAAATCCTATGAATAATTAAGATTTTGTGTTTTTGTGAATTTGGTGCTCTCTCTCTCTCTCTCTCTCTCTCTGAAAGACTAAAACAGGGAAAACAATTACTACTTGCAAAACTACAACAGCAACCGCTAGCTAGCTAGTAATAGTACTAGTATTAATGGGAGTGGGAGAAAGATATGAGAAGTGAAAGAGAGAGAGAGGTGAGAGATTTTGCAGAAAGGGGAGAATTTTTGCTTTGTTGGTTTGATTTACTTGCAGAGAGAGAGAAGTGAGCAGTCACAAAAATGTTGCCTTCCCAATGAATAATAATTCAAGTCTTCAAGAGAGGAGAGGAGGAGGAGTTGCAGAGGCCAGTCTGTTTGTGTTTGCAGACCACCTCAATCTTCCTTCTTCAAACAAACACTCCCTTCCCTTATTTTTTCTTTTAATTACAGTAGTTCGGTTCTCTATAATTATTGTGATTTCTTGTGTGTGAATATGGTAAAACTGTTGGGTTCTAGGGATGTAAATGCAGCGGAAAAGACAAAAACTTTCATCCCAAAATTCCCAAGGATCAGTATGATAACATAGAATAAATAATCAGATTAGATCGTTACCTCGAACGCGGATCCGAATAGCAAGTTCAAACCTTTTGTAATCACCAAAGAGCCCCAAGTGTTGCTCCTCTAGCGGTATCCGCACACACGAACGGGGACAATTTTCTATATCGAAATTCGCCTGGTAGAACGCTTAATCGATAAGTACACGAGAATTGAAATATGATTTTGACTATTTGATCTTATGAAGAAGTACGCACTATGGCTGATCTCCGAAATATATATATATTGCCAAAGTCGGTTTTTGCTATCTTGTGGAAAATCAATCTCAATAATATTATTTTAATAACTTGTTAAGATTTCTACTTATCCACTTTCCATAAGAGATAAACTCTATTTATTATCTCTTTATTTAATTTTCTAAAATCACAATTAATTAAATTACTTTATAATTAATTATGATTATCTAAGAAAAAATAAATATATAATCTCCATAATATTCTATAGGTCTAATTATAACTAAGATCCATAAAACCCGATCCGATAAATCTAGACCCGTTAGACTTAGTTATAGTGCATATTCCATCAAAAACACAATGGGGAAAACAAGGGTTTATGGAGAAAGATTGTGTTTTGATGCGATCGAGGAGGGATTGGATAAAAGCCCAATCCACCGGAGAATTCCTTTGATCACTTGAGTATAGGGGCAAACAATTTTTCCAAATTAACCATTACAAGTTGAATACTCCACTAGTACTGCTTGAGTGAGCGCTATATGTACTCATTCAGTACTCTAGCTACTCCTTTTATCACTAGACTTGTGTGAGTAATTGCATCCCAAGTACGATACTATTGTGCTCATAGATTGAACTAAGGTTTACACTTTGGTTATTTGACAACTTATTTAATTAAAAAACAACATGCCATTAATGTTTTTACTAATCGGTTGAGTCATATATAATCCCGGATAACAACCCCTAAACTCCCAAAAAACTGACCCATAAGCTATAATATAATCATTAAAAAAAATTGATTTGGATAATAAGAGAACATGAAATTTCTAATTTATATGGGGTTTTAACCTTGTGCACCTATTTTAAGAAAAAATTTACTTTTATTTTAAAATAAATAATTATTCTTCTTTTTAATTAAAAAATAAATTTTAATTGATTGAAAAGAGTGTCCTCTTCATTTCCATTGGATAGAATTGATGACAATTACCAAAAAAGACAAGTATAAATAAACTCAAAACTCTATATGCTGTGGAACAAAGAATTTGGGCTAAAAATCATAAAATATAGGACGGAAAGAGTACTTTTTGTGAGAAATAATATTATTTGTCCTAAAATAGTAAAATGACTAAGTTTAAAGTATTTTTTAGACTAATTAAAACATTTTTACAAAAGTACAAACTAGTTAAACAAGGGCGTAATCTTTATTAGACATTCCAACACAAAAAGCGCACGGGGGTATATTAAAAAAAATCTTTGTTAACCACATGAGTATAAAATTGAAGTGATTGAATTGTGGGTCGAAATATATGTAGTACGATGCCATATACACATGAACAATACACTATTAATTACAGAATGGACATATAAACTTGTTGCATGTCAATCTCTCATGTCTACAACTCAAATCAAACAATTTTATTTTTGACATTGAGCCTACACAGAACATTTAGTTTGATGTGGAAACTCTGCGCACGTGTTACCTCCGGTTTCCCATCCATTTATTTATACTCCCATTTATATACTAGGTACCTAGCTTCATAACCAACATGCATATATATATTTGACATTTACAAGAGGATATATTTATAACATAACCAACATGCATATTATTATTAAAAGGGCATCTTTGCTTTTTTTATTCACGAATGATTTTCTTAATGTAAACAAGCCATATATATATAGAGAGAGGGAGCATAAATAATGTGATGATGTGCATGACTCCAATAAAAAGTTACTCACATATACGTAGCAACTTTGTTTTTATAACGGGGTTATTACTGGAATATATTAGTAGTAAATACACATATATATATATATATATGTCTTATCAAAACCATCTAATCAAGTAAATAAGAAAAAGCTAAGTGCAACTGGGGTTGGAGATATAGAGAAGATTTGAATAGAGAAAGGCTGATCAAGTAAGTGGGACACTCCGAATGTCTCTTCCAACCTCTCTCTAGGTCTTAGGTTCTACATGCCCAATGTCCACCCATCTATCCATCTTTGCTTTTTTTATTCACAAATACTATTGAAATGTTTTTTTCTTATGTTAATTTTGTGTTTATTTTTCATACATTTTAGATGAAATTAGAAAAAAGCTGAAGATAGGTATCATCACATATGGGTTGTGTTGTAGCCTTATTAGACCTTCGGGTTGTAGAGTAGGGTGGGGTACGTAATAGACTCCACTTTTGATTTGGAATTGAAGAAATGAACAAGGTGACCTCGATGAAATGACGGGTGTGAAAAATTAATTGTTTATTAAACAAAAATGCAACTTGGATGCATCAATCTAGCTTCAACCATGATCATATGTATATATGTTTCCTATGCTTTTGTCCCCTTTTCTATCAACCCATGAATATAACTAATTCCTATTCATAAAATCATGACATGATATACAATATGTTCATGAGTTTTATACTACTTTAGCATGTCAAACGTCCAAATTAAATGCTAGAAGTAGATAAAATCTATTGACCAATACATTATGAAAAATAACATAAAACAATACTAAATGGTATCCTTAAATTAAACATAATATGAATTTGAAAAATTGTTTATATTGTTTAAATTAAACATAACATAAAAGATTACTCAATAGCCTTTTTTCTTTGTTAGTATTGATCAGAACACCAAATCCTCCCTCATGCAGTCCTTGAGCATCCAAGAAGGAACATTCCCCATCAAGTACTTAGGTCTCTCTGATCTTCACAGTAGAAGATTAATGGCTATTGAGTTTGAACCGCTAATTAATAAGATCTCTACTAGAATCAATTCCTTGTCCTTCAAGTTATGGAAGATTAGAGTTGATAGATAAGAACAATAATGGGTCAACAACTTTTGAGGGAGGGTTTTCTTATTCAACGATAAAGTATTGAATCAACTTAATAATCTACTATGTAACAACTTGTGGAGTGGAGTTAGTTATGCATGTAGAAGCTATAAGTTGTATGGAAGGATGTTGCAAGTGCGGGGACTAAGGGAGTCATTTGATGTTGCAAGTTGCATCGAGGGTTTTCTCATTTATCTCATCTTTGATGACTGCACAATGAACATTTTAAAATAACAGTTATATGTCTTTGTATCAGGACGTTCTTAGTACGGAGTCCTTTGATGCAGATTTTTCACAAGAACAATTTTATTTCAGGTATTAGGTTAAGTTTTCAGATCTAATTGAATTTTCAGTCATTTATATTTAATTCATTCGATATTAGGGTTTCCAACTTGTAAAAAAAATAAACTCGACCTGCAACCCGTAAAACGGGTTACGAGTTTACGGGTCGGGTTACAGGTTGACCCGTCTGATCCGTTTGACCGGGTCAAATGTGCTGAAAAGGGTCAAATGGATCAAATTTGATCCGTTCGACCCTTTTTTACCCGTAAAATTGACCCATTCGACCCATTTAACCTATAAACTTTTATTTCTCCCTTTCACTTATCATAAAAATACCATTTTTTAATATTATGGGTCAACCCATAACCCAAAGGGTCGACCCGTAATCCATAAACTAAAAAACCCCGACCCGTAAACCGTAAACTACAAAAATCTGACCTATAACCCGTAAAATTGTGGGCGGGGCGGGTCGGGTTATGACTTACGGGTCAACCCGCCCGTTGGACACCCCGATTCGATATTAAGGCAAAGGCCGACTGGGTGGAAAACCATCCATTCTTGCTTAGGTGCCAATATAGCTTGTATATCTTAGATCTGATTTTTAGAAAACGTTATTAACAAAATTGGTTCAACACAATCATTAGGTAAGACTTTCCAAAGTTCATTTTAATTCCACTTCCGTTGTTATCTATGATGTTTGCTACCAGAATATATCTTTCACTCCCATCAGTATATGTTGGGACGGTGTAGGGAACTTTGGTTCCAAGCATCGGAACAACGATACCACTCTCCAGTTTTGATAATGACAAACACCATGTAGGAACTAACGTGTTATGTCCAAGTATTTCTAAGGAATACAGGTCCAGTAAATTAAAGAATCTTCATGAACGCTCAAGGAACACTGGTTTACATGATGAAGAGTTCCTCTCAAAGGAACTCTAAGGAAGACAGTTCCCATCACATGGGAACAGACATGTGCAGACAAAGACAAGTCAGCGAGATTTACGGGATCCTGCCTCAAGACAAAACAAACGCTCAATCTGAGGAACAGACTGAGGTGTTTGATCCAACGGCCCGATCAACTCTCAAAGTTGACTCGATTCAAAATTGTCACATGTGAAGGACAACAACATGGCATACAAGACAAGGGGAATTTCGGACACAAATGAAAGTCAAGATTGGAGCTCAAGTATTCACAAGTATAAAGTCAAGTGAATAGTGCTCGGATAGAGTACTTCTCCTAGAACTCACTCATACTCTCAAAGAAAGAAAGAAAGAAAGAAGAGGAGAAGTCCCCGACGGCGAGTGTCTGATCTCGACAAAGACGAAGCTAAGTTCCCAGGAGCAAGGGAACTGAGATAGTCAAGGTGTAAGGTTTGATTCGCTTGTTTTAGTTGAGTTGTTCGCTTAGGAACTCAGTTGAGAAGATTTATTAATATTGCTAGAGTTAGTTAGGTAGAACTCGTAGGAATAGGGAAGTTTAAATCTGGATGTTTGTAACTAAGGAACAATCAATAATACAAGTAAGTTATTCAAAATCTTCCAAGCGGAGGTAGAGGTTTACCCACACAACTGGTTAGTTATCGTGGGGTTTCTCTATAAGGGAAATGTGTTCATTACAACTTGTTTACCTGCTTTTATTTACTTCCGCTGCCTTGGGAACAGCCTAACTGTCAATTCTCAAGCTCTTGTTAACTCCTTACGATCCAACAGTATTATTACATTCTTCTCGAAGTGATCGTGTGCTTACCCAAGCATCTTTCCAAAACCAGATCGACTTTCCATCTCTGATTTGCCATAGTAAGCCCTTTTTGAAATCTACCTTTAAACTCATTAGTTTCTTCCATTGTCATGAAGTGTTTTTAGTACATTCATATTGCCACATGTCTTTTTCTTGTAGGTATTTTTCTTTTACAATATGGACCCAAACATTGCCTGGTTCTGCCAAAATTTTCAAATGAGTCGTTGTTGTAAAGCTTTATTCATATGGCTTGCTTTATGTAATCCAATCCTCCTTTCTTTTTCGATTCACATATGTTGTTCCATCCTACCATAGGCACATAATCTCCAGGTTTGTTCTAGAAAATTTTCCGATTTATCAAATTAAGTTTATTGAACATTTTTTCAGGAAGCGTGAAGTTCTGCCTAATGTAGTAGGGTTTTGTAGTTAGGATTGTTTTAATAAAGATGCTTCTTCCAATTTTGAATAAGGAGTTTTCTTTCTAGAAGGCTAAGTGGTTCTAAGTTTTATGTAGAAGTGGTTCAAATGTTGTCTAAAAAACTCTTGGAGTTAATAACTAGTTGTTCCCGTCGTGCCATGCACGACTATGACTCGATATTTTTTAGATATACTATAAAAAAATATAATATAAAATTTAATGTAAGTAATTTGTTGATCGTATGTATAAAAATTATTTTATTTTTTAAATTAAATAAAACAAATTAAATTTAGATTATTAAGTTTAAATAATGAGAATAATATATACAATGCTCATAAAATGTTATGGTAAATTTTAAAATTGTGAGTTGCAATAAAAGTAAAATATTTTGACCAAACTTCTCATAAGAAAATATTTTGATTAAAAAAAAGCATAGATTTATCAAAATATATATGCCTATAATTATCTGTTTATATAAAATATTTTTATAAGGAAAGTGTTTTTTTATCATTATAGTTAAATATGACGAGTTTGGTTCAAATGAAACAAACTCTTATCCTAAAACGAACTCTTATCCTAAAACGAATGCACTTTTCGTAGTTAGCAATGCACTTTTCATATAAAAGTGCATTGAAAAATACAAAAAGTGCATTACGAAAAAGTGCACTAAATTTTTTTGAAAAGTGCACTAAAAAGTACGAAAAGTACAAATGCGAAAAAGTGCACTCCGAAGTAGGAAAAGTGCACTACTAACTACAAAAAGTGCATCGTTTTAGGATAAAAGTTCGTTTTAGGATAAGAGTTTGTTTTATTTAAACCAAACTCTAAATATGACATGTAAGTGACGAGGTGAAAATAATATGATGTGGCATATGACGTGTCAAAAATTACATGACATGGCTTAAGGAAAAGACAACATGTGACAAAATCCAAAGTGACGTATTCTAGAAACAATACGTGGACAAAACTGACATGACACTCTAAACCTTATTTCTTTTATACATAAATAGTAGATTAGACCTCTTAGATATTTGTCTAAATATAAATATATTGTACTTAGAGATGGATACTATTACTTGTAATTTATGTCAAAATAAAAAGGACAAAGAGGAGTCTCCCTTTTCTTTATGCTCTCTTTCTCGATCTACTCCCTACAAAATAAAAAAAGGATTTACACTTATTACTTGGACGATCTTGATTGAAAGTCTGAACATGAACATAGGCAATATAGCTTAGGCTTTTTTCTTTAGGGTGTTGAGAATCAATTCGAATAGACAAATTTCGTAGAAGAAGTAGATTGGTAGGAAACAAATTGGGATAAATAATTAGGGTTAGGGTTTTGTAGGTACTGGTACGCGAATCCGTCACAACAGCGTAAGAATATGAGAATAGTGGAAAAGCTGCGGGACGTCACTGCTCTTTATTTCATCTTCTATATTGTCCCACGGTCATTATTTTCTACTCTTCACTCTTTATATTTTACTGTATGCTCAACCTCAAATTTGGGCTTTTAAACAAAATACATTCAATAAGAGGATCATTTTACTAGACATTCTCACCATTTTAACAAGAATTACACTCTTGAAATAATTTGTATCAACCAACTCAAGAGCCTTAAATGACAAGGCCGGAGAAAATTGACTCAAAATTTGATATTTATATTTTTTTTTCTCTTAATTATGTATTTGTTAAATTTAAAAGGCCCATTCATAAGTTATCACAATTTACACTCAAGTAGTCAAGTTTATCAAAAACGGACTTAAAAAGAACCTCTAAATCAAGATAATTAAGTCGTACTCGTTGATGGTCATGGTATGTATTTGACAAATTATATTTTTACTTTTAATTACTCTCAATAAGATTTACTAATTTACTACAAGATTTTAAAATTTCATACACAAAGTTTCTAGTAAACTTCATAAAAACAACCACCGTTTTTATTTTTGCTCTCGCGCCTGGTTCACCCGTAAGGGCTACGTCCAGACCGAGGTACTGAATGGGATTACGACAGACCCCTCCCAATGACATTGCGGGGAATCGAACACACGGTTCGTCCTACCAAGTATAGCCCCAACGCCACTACGCCAATGCACTGTTGGTTCAACCACCGTTTTTATATATAATGACAATTGACAAGGAATAGGCAGAGAGAAAAGAGAGGGAGAGGAAGAAATACTCAGAGAAGTGATAAGTGAAGAACAGAAGAAGCGTATCAGCGTATGCGTAATTAAATTGGCTCTTCGTCTTTCTTTCACTTTACGTCATGTCCATGCCCAGCCAACCCCAGCACTTGCTCATCCACTTCTCACTTGCACCATCACTCTCTACACGCCTCAATTTTACATGATTATCAGACAAATTTTACAAAACCACCTTCTTTTTTTTTCTACAGATTGCCTTTTTATTTTGCAAAAATTCACCCAATTTGTGCTATTTGTTGATAAAGCTGCCGAAATTTACGTGAAATTAGGTCTCAGTCAAACTTTTGTTTGGTTTTCCATATGCATGTACGTTAATATCAATCTTGTTTTCATAATGTTTCTTAAAAACTTTATGAAGTTCTAAAATCCTATTGAAAATAAGTAAAAAGGAAAAAAAAAAGTTAATATGGAAAAAAATTATAAGTTAATATGGAAAAAAAGAATTTAATCTTAAGAGTTTGTTAAAAATTCTATGCCGAACTCTCGGCTGCTATCTTTTGATAGCCTCTCGGGCTGTCTGGTACCCCGAATTTTTACCTATTCAAAAAAAAATATCTATTTATGTGAATGCATAACTTAATTCAAGCTGAACTTGAGCGGGGGACACGAATGTTAGCAGAAGTCATTGTGGTGATTGTCACACTGAAGTTGTGTTGTAATATTGATTTTTTTTATATTAAAATTGGGTTAAAACGACATCTTTTTAGCCATTAAAGAAACGACTTTTTTTAGATTTTTTTTAAAAAACTATTAAAGTCTGGTGAGCCAACATAATGTGGAGGGTTTATACATACGTTCATACACATATGTGCGTTATGGGCATAACCCATAAGCTAATGGAATTTGATTCTAAAATTAATTGGCAATATAAGGAGTAACACAACGATACATGTACTAGGCAACTTATTATTTATATTTTCAATGTGGAAAACTCTTTTCTTTCGCACACCACCTTAAGTGCAACTGGCAACGTGTGAATTTTTTTTCTCCCACACGCCCCTCAAGTGCAACTGCTTGACCCCGCAATATTGCGAATTGCAACTTGACGTCATGCCATACCTTTAGGTCGGCCAACCCATATGGACTAGGAGTGCAATTGCTTGACCCCGAAATATTGCCAATTGCAACTTGACGTCATGCCATACCTTTAGGTCGGCCAACCCATATGGACCAAGAGTTGGGACCCGAGATCAAACATATTCTGATACCATGTTAAAGTTCGGTGGGCCATTATAACTTGGAATGTCCACACATTCGTCCGTGCGCACATAAGCTATGCTGTTTCATCCTAAAATCAATTGAAACTAATTGACAATAGGAGGAGTAATCCAAAAGTATATATTAGCCTAATGGGGTCTCATCCTAAAACCAATTGACAATAGGAGCATTAATTCGCTAAGTTATATACTAGTGCGGTTAAGTCCCAATTTTCAAATGTGGGACATATATTCTAATAGTATGTATATTAGACAAGTTATGATTTATATTTTCTTGTGAAACTCTTTTCTTCCAAAAAAACATATAACATCATTTTGCACCATTAGAACCCTTTTTTGCTAAAGTAAAAGACCAAAATACCTTTGCTTTGACCCTTTTTTCAAAACATAAGATTAAAATGGCATTTTTTTAACCTTTTTGTTAAAATAGATAAGACTCGAAAAATGTCATTTTGACATTTTTTTTCTTGAAAAAAAAAGACCAAAACAAAATATTGAGAGAGCAATTGACTCGAGCTATGCTAATCCCGTTGGCTCAATAGATGGGACAACGGCTCCTTTTAGTCCCCTTGTGTCTGTCCGTGAATTAATAGTTTCAGTTAGTGTTGGCACATTTGGATGTCATGTTAATAAGATATGCTTTTTTATCTTAAATCTAATCACATAATTTATATACCGTACAAAGTCATTTCAATTTTAATGGTCATCCTACGTACAACTATTTGTTGTTGTATCAATCAAAGTCTCTAGGCCAATAGATACAACAACAAATTCTTTTAAGGAAGATTGCAACATAGTTGGTGGTGAAGTGACTAGAGATGTCAAGGCATTCTTTAAATTAGGTAAAATTGTAAGGGATATCAATGCCATTGTGATTTATCTTGTCCCTAATCTAAGTATCCCCATACTATCAAAGAGTTCATGCCAATATCGATCATATTGCTCCACCATGTACAACGCAATTACAAAGATTTTAGCACGAAGATTATGAATGATGGTAGACGGCATTCCCTCTTAACAGAGGAAACATTCGCAACATCTTTGTCTGCCAGGATCTAATTAAGCACTATGGAAGGATTTCTATGTCCCCAAAGACGTGCACTAAAAATCGATGTGACTAAAGCCTATGATTCTATTGAATGGAGCTTCATTATGGACTTCCCTCCACACTCTTGGTTTTCTTGGACAACTTATCAAGGAATGCGTCACCACTACGTCATTCTTAGTCAATATTAATGGGAACCCGATTGGTTTCTTCAACGACGAGAGGGTGAAGGATGGCCCCATGGCTGCGTCCGTACTTGTCACCTTTGAAAAGAAATACTTGCATCAGCAACTAGATCATATGCTAAACAGTTATGATTAGGGATTTCTTGTGTATTTATCATGAGTGAATTCAAACATTATATAACCTCAAGACTTTGGATGTTCTTTCAACAACAACAAAAAAAAGACTTCGGATGTTCTACTTATCAATCAAGTTGAACGTAGAAAGAAATGTTCAGATGTATACAACTAACGTGTACATGCTACCTAGAGTAAGTTTTTTTCCTATGTACATGTGCCCTTTTGATAAAAGCAAGGGACCCTTAACTTGCTTAAATTGGGCACTTAGAGGTGGCCTTTCAAAGCACAAATTTGATAGCTGGTTTATGGGAAGATGGCATATTTGGTGTTTATGTGTGTGGCTGGCTTCCACATGAATAATTATTTGAGGGGCCATCCCCCATGTGAAACATAAATGAAAGTCTACACAAAAATACAAGAGAATTTCCCAAAGTGAAGAAACCCCAAAAAATGAAAAAACAAAAGAAAAAAAATTTATATTCTTGGTAGAAAAATTCTTAAGCACAAAAATACGGACACATTGGCCGGCCGACAGATAATCCTTTTGCTTGTCCTATCCAAAGCAACTATGAACGGAGCTAAATTGCTCAGTTGTAGGAGCGTGAGATGCCTCATAATTTTGCAAAGGGACCCCTTTTTCTTTCTCCACTGCCATAAATTGTCTCCTTGTTTTTGAGTTACATAAGCTTTGGCATATACACAGTACGCCAGTACAATATGTGTAGAGAGGTTAAAGAATGAAATGACAATTCTCTACTTGTTATTCATGCCCTAGATACATCATGGAAATTGAAAGGTCCCTGAGCCTTTGAGAAAAAAAATTGTTTAATCTTCCACAAAAGGGTATTTTAGAATTGAAGCACTTGGAATTCTTGAATATAATATTGCACACATCATATGAATAAGTCAATTTACACAAGACAAAAAGTAATTGCAATTATTCATATATTTGCCAGCAAACAAAAAAAAAAGTCTGAATTGATCAACTACTGAAACAGATAACACACTAAAAGCTCACTTGTAGCAGCAGTGTCAGTGCCTAGTATCTTGACAGGTATGATGAGTATCCAGATTTATGGCATCACAAGGGCATAAACATTACAACCATCTCACATACCCTGTAATAACATAGAATAAACAACTTGGATTTAGATTTTTACCAAACAGTTTGATTTCCAATGCTAAAAATGTGGCGTTCTTGTGTGGCTTGGATTCCTAAGGCTTTTGGATAATGACTGAATTGGCGAGTCCTGCCTGTTCTATGGTTTGATCACGATCATTGAGTTGCTGGGGAGGGAATCCAACAGTCTGGAGCTGGTAAGACCTGTTTCCTTCTGGCCTTGATGCATCAATGAAGGCACGAATGTCGCCAATTGTGTGGTGGTAGTTGAAGTGTGCAACCAAACGAGTACCATCAGCCAGCCTTAGCTGAATTGAAGTTGATGGCTTGGTTTCATCAACAACAAGTGTTCTTGCGACAGAAGGGGGAGCAGAGCTGCTTGCAGTTGCAGATTCGGTTGTTGGGTTTGATGAAACTGGAGCTGTGTTTCCACCAAGTGTTCTTCCCGTGCCCATGAAGGAGACAGTTTTCCTCTCAGGCTCCTGTCAAGAAAAAATAAAAATATAGTAGTTAGAGAATGAGAACTAAAACTGATGGAATTCTTCAATTTCAGGAATACCAAACTCTAATAGAAAAGGTCTACACTGATTGTTATTGACTAGCAACCCAATCCTGGATCAAGGAACGGTCATTATCATTGGTCTTAAGCAGGATGATTTAGGAAGCTTACAGAGTAATTCTCATCCCTTCTTGCAAGTCTGACATGCACTGATGACCTCCTATCAGCTGGTTCAAGTTCCTTTGGACATTCAGACTTCCTGATGCTCTGTGAATGAAAAATTTCACAGTAATTAGTAATTACATGTGTAGTTGGAAAGAATGAAAAAGAGTAGTGAAGTATATTATCAATTTTTGTTGGCTTTTTTAATTGAAAGTGACTCTTTTAAGTTCAAAGTGGTGGCGGCTTTTGCTTAGATACGACATTCAACTTTAAATTTCATTTTGCAATTAACAGACTCTATGCCTATTGGTAAAGAGAATAATCTTCATGTCAGTTCCTTAGAACACACAAGTCTTATCCATCCTCACAATAAGCAACTCACACGTCTTTACCTCTAAGAAAGGTGCATTTTCAGGATCATCTAATCCCCTCAAGGGGCCATCATTTACAGTGAAGCCATTCCGCCAGAAAACAATGTCATGAATAATGGCCTCAGGCTGCTGAGGAGCTGCTGCTGCTCCAGGTACTGTCTCTCCAGAAAGCAATCTTCCAGTCCCTGTGAAGACTCTTGAGGTTGAAGATGATTGAAGGCCATCAATAGGCAATTCATCAGCTCCCAATTGTCTAGCTTGATTAAAAATCTCATCCACATCATTTTTCTTTTTGGGATCTTGCACAAGCATGCCACTGCACATAAAGAAAAGTCACAATTAAGCAAGAAACTCCCATATACAGATACTGCTGATCACAAAAACTGAGATTGATCTACAACAAGTTGGTGATAATGAATTAATGATATTGCTGGAGAAGCTACTGAAACTAAGATGTGAGAAAGTGTTAAGTTTAAATCTAAAGTCGTTAGCCTTGCACAAAAGCCTCGAGAATAGATAACAGTGAGAGTTTCGGATGAGAATCTGTAAAGGGAATAGGTAGCATGACTCACTTACACTAAGGAAAAATAAGGTGATAAGAAAATCTGTCTTGTTCCAAAAGTTAAGCGTGTACAGCTGATCATCAGAAATTACTCTCCTTGCGATAAAGATTGTGAGATGATGGATAATCAGCATTACATCTCAGCTAATTAGCAATATTTCTCTCAAATAATTTCATCTTATCACATAGAATGGTCCTACAAAAGCCCTAATTAAGACGCAACTCAGCAGATGAGAGCCAAAAGTCACCACAATTGAAACGAAAGCCAAATTAACTTACAAACAATCATCAAAGTACACGGAATTAGCACGCCAGAAGAATTCATGACTGTTTAGAAATCGATCATAGGGTTTGGGGGAAAAATTTAAGCTCGGGAACCATCAGAAAGCGTTACAAAAACTTCATTCAATGGGAATTGGTGAGAAAACTGCTGATATTCGAAAAGAATAGGAAGGGAGATAGAGAGAAATGACCTCTTCTCACCGCCGGTATAGTACTCCTGAGGGGTATCGGAATCGCTATCGGAATCAGGGCCGGAGGGGCGATTCAAATCGGCAAGGGTGCGAATTCTATCGCTTCGACTGCTGTTGTGCTTCAGAACCTTCTTGTCCTTGGACGCCATGGAATTTGATTGATTCCCCTTCTTGGTTGCAACAGAAACGGAGAAGCCGAGAAAGGGAGATAGATTTCAACCCCGATTTCCGTTCTCCCAAATGGAAAACATTGCAGACAAGTAGGTTTCCTGGATTTTCCATGCTTGGCCCATCACGGAAAATGGATCGCCTAAACCGGCCTCTGGAGTCTGGAATAATGGGCTTAACAAGTAGGCCCAATCTAGTAATGGATCCATGAATTGCTATCACATGGAAAATATAAAGATGCATCCATCGCAGTATCGTACAAATATGCACGACAAGATGATAATTATGAAAAGAGGAACACGTGTTAGCATGTGTAATTTAATCCTCAGGTATGATTTTTCAAGACTTGTGGACCTCTAGTTCTTGCTTTGATTCTTTGTCTGTTATTCAATTTAGACATATGTTTAGTTATCAACTTTTGTTTTCTTGATTTTTTTTAAGATTATTAGTTGCGATTATTTAGATTGTTCTTATAATATTCAGGCGATAGTATTATAATAAACTGGTAACTTTTTTTTTTAAAAAAAAAAGACTTGCGGACCTGGTTCCTTTGAGCTTCTTTTTTTTCAATTAAACTTGGATTTTTAGAAACATTAATTATTACGATGATTAAGTTGTTGCTATGAATTTTGAAAATTAAAGTGACTGCATATAATATTTCAAAACCATTGTTTTGATAACTATAAGAAAATAACTATGTTGAAAAAAATGATGAAAAACTCAAAACTTGAACCGAAGGAGTAAAGGAAGAGAAATTTGAGTTGGTTAGTAGGAGAAGCTTTACCTAGTTCATTTTTTTTATTTATTGATAATGTTTCTTCTTTGTCAGGTGGATTACGAACTTGCCATTAAGAAAATAACATTCAATGAAACTTACAAAAAGATTTTGGTTTGATGGATACGTTCCTTAAGAATTAGTGGTGTGTACATTAATGATAGAATCCATAGCACAGAAAGAAGAAGAATTGGGAAAAAAACAGAGAGAGTTTGTTATTCTGTTAGCACACAAAAACATGCCGAGCTTGGACAACAAAAGATTCTGCTGAGTAGAGGGCAACACTTTAGTCAAAACATCAGCTATTTGTTGTGCTGTAGGCAGATAAGACAGCTGCAGAAGACCTTTAATTTTATCTCGAGTGAAATGCACATCAATCTCAATATGCTTTGTCCTTTCATGTTGTACTGGGTTCTTAGCAATCTGTATAACAGAATGATTATCACAATGTAAGACAATAGGTTTTAAAGCTTGTATCCCCAAATCATCAAGCAACCTAACAAGCCATACTACTTCTGTGGCAGCTTGAGCCATAGCTCTATATTCAGCCTCAGGTGAACTACGAGACACAACACTCTGCTTTTTACTCTTCCAGCTAATAGGAGACCTCCCAAGCATAAGAACAAACCCAGTAACAGATCGTCTAGAAATGGGACAAGAAGCCCAGTCTGAATCTGAATATGCTGACAGAACTGGATTATCACAACCTTTTAACAAAATGCCACAAGAAGTTGTGCCTTTAACATACCTCAAAGTATGAAGAAGAGCTGAATAATGAGAATCTCTAGGCTGTTGCATGAACTGAGACAAAGTTTGCACAGCATAACATAAGTCAGGCCTTGTGTTGGTCAAAAAATTCAATTTACCAATCAACATTCGATAAGGAGAAGGATCAGAAAGCAAATCCCCTTTAGTGGAGGTAAGTTTGCAATTCAAAGGTAATGGAGAGCAAACAGAAGACACATCAGCAAGATCAACAGAATGAACTAAATCTGAAGCAAACTTAGCTTGACTTAGAGCAATCCCATCTGCTAGATAAGTAGCCTCAAACCCTAAGAAATAATGAAGGAAACCCAAGTCCTTTATACTGAATTTTGTGTGTAAGAATTGCTTAAGGGAAGAGATTTCAAGAGGATCAGACCCTGTCACAAGCAAATCATCTACATAGACAGCTATAATAGTAATCTGGGAAGCTTTCTTCTTTGTAAACAAACTGTAGTCATTTTTGGATTGACAAAAACCGAGGGATAAAAGGGCAGAAGTAAGTCTTTGAAACCACTGCCTAGAAGCTTGCTTAAGGCCATAGAGAGATTTTTTTAATATATCGACACACCAAATTTTGTGGATTAGGAACACCATCAGGAACCTTCATATACACTTCTTCATTTAGAATACCATGTAGAAAAGCATTGTTAACATCAAGTTGATGCAAATCCCACTGTCTAGAAGAAGCAATGGAAATGATAGATCGAATTGTGGGCATTTTAACAACAGGAGAAAAAGTCTCTAAATAGTCAATCCCCTCTTGTTGTGTAAATCCTTTGGCAACAAGCCTTGCCTTGAACCTTTCCAAGGAACCATCAGACTTGAGCTTGACCTTGAAAACCCACTTACATCCTACAGCTTTCTTCCCATTAGGTAGGGAAACTAAGTCCCATGTTTCATTTTTCTTAAGAGCTTGAAGCTCAGATTCCATTGCCTGAACCCATCGAGGATCATTAGCTGCTTGTTTATAGGAAGTAGGCTCAGAATAAGAACACACATAGTTCTGAAGATAGGATGGTTTGACATGAGGTCTTGTAGACCTTCTAAGAACAGGATCAGGAGGATTAGGTGCATGAATAAGAGGAGGTGAAGAATGAGACTCAGAAGCAGGTTGAGATGATGAAGAAGAAACATTGGGAGAATCAATCCCAGAAATAGGAAATTGATCAGAGGAAGAAAGTAAAGGAGTCTGCTTTGGTAAAAAAATATGAGAAGGATAATCTTGGACAAGAGTAGGTAAGACAGAAGTAGACTGTATGAGTGACATGTATTGGAAAGGAAAATGGTGCTCATGAAAAACAACATCTCGAGAATGGAAAAATTTCTTGGTAGAAAGATCCATGACTGTGTAAGATTTCTTGCCATAGGAATAACCAAGAAAAACACAAGGTGTAGCCCTCTCTGAAAACTTGTCTCTCCCCCTTTTTAAGGTACTAACAAAAGCAAGACAACCAAATACTCTTAGGAAATGGTAATCAGGTGACTTATGAAACAAAAGCTCATAGGGAGATTTATTGTGTAAGGAAGGCAAAGGGGTTCGATTAATGAGATATGTGGCTGTAAGAATACAAAAATCCCAAAAATCAGGTGGAACATGTGACTGATAAAAGAGAGCCCGAGCAATCTCTAACAAATGCTTATGTTTTCTTTCAATAATACCATTTTGTTGAGGAGTTTCAACACATGATGTCTGATGGAAAATACCATGTGTGGAATAAAATGAAAGGGCTGATGGATCTGAGAATTCTGGAGCATTGTTTGTTCTCAAATTTTTTACAGAAGAATGAAAATGGATGTGAACATGATGGATAAAGGTTTGAAGAACAGATAAGGTATTGGATTTGTGAGCCATTAAAAATGTCCAAGTGCATCTGGTAAAGTCATCAACAATGGTAAGAAAATATCTAAAACCATTGTGAGTAACATGTTTATAAGGCCCCCATGTATCAACATATATGAGATCAAATGGAGCATGAGAATGACTTGAAGAAGTATGAAAGGGTTTTCTATGTTGTTTAGCATCAGGACAAATGGTACATATATGATTGGACTTGGAAGAATTTTTGAGGAAAGGTAGAAACTGTAATTGGTCATAAGAAGTGTGTCCTATTCGACAATGCCAAATATCCAGACTTTTAGAAAAGTCAGTAGAAGATAAAGCATCAATTTTAGAAGAATCAGGCAAGGAAATGTATAAACCTTTTTCTTGTTTACCAATCAAAAGTGGCCTCCTCATCGAAGGGCCCTGAAGATAACAAGAAGAAGGTGTGAAAATGACATTAGCATCATACTGTGTAGCAAGTTTATGGATGGACAGTAAGTTGAAGCAAAAACCAGGGACCATCAGAACATTGTCAAGACTGATGTCATCAGAAATCTAAGTTGAACCAATGCTATTGATAGAGGCTTTATGTCCATCAGGCATGGTAATAGATAAGGGAAGAGATGCAAGCTTAATATCATAAAGCAAATCAGGGTGAGAGGCCATATGATCAGTAGCTTCACTGTCTAAAATCCATGCACTAGATTTCTTAGAAGAAAATAAACAAGTGACAGGATCAATACCTGCGAGAAATGCCTTACTATCAGTAGCATCATGGAATGATTGTTTACTCAGAAGTGAAAGAAGCTGCTTATACTGATTCGGAGTGATATGAGAAGGCTCTTCTTTGGTAGTAGAAGAATTATTAGCAGATTTGCCAGCTTTGGGATGATTAGGAGGATAACCGTGAAGCTTCCAACACCTATCGATAGTGTGGTGAGGATTCTTGCAATGATCACAGAAAAAACGAGGCTTATCATCACTTTTTGAACCAGAATCAATGTTCTTGGATGAAGATTCACTGGATTTAGAACCAGAATTAGAATTCTTGGTGTTGGAATTGGAATTCTTGGTGTTGGAATAAGTCTGTTTGCCTCCACGATTAACAGCTAAAGCTGTAGTATCAACATCAACAGAACTGGGAGATCGAATAGACTTTTGAGTCTCTTCTTGAAGAACTATCTTGTGCACAGATCCAAGAGAAGGTGGAGGCTGCATCATGAGTACATTGCTTCTTACGACAGAAAAACCATCACCAAGCCCCATTAGGAACTGGACAACTTGTTGATCTTCAAAGATCATCGTTGCAACAGAATTAGATCCACAAGTACAGACTTTAGATTCAAGAAGAAGTTGATATTCATCCCAAAGTCGCTTACACTTGGTGAAATAGGAAGTAACAGACAAATTGCCTTGAGCTAAAGAAGCTAGGTCACGCTGAATCTGATAAAGATGTGTGCGATCAATTTTGCTGAAACGAGACTCTAAATCAAGCCATACCTGGCGTGCCGATCGAAAATAGAGAATTGACTCAGCAATTTCCTTCGTCACAGAGTGTAAGAGCCATGAAAAAACCATGTTATCACAACGATCCCAAAGCGCTTGCTGTGCGACATCAGAATTAGGTCAGGAACAGGTTCCGGTAACAAAACCGAGTTTATTTTTGGCAATCAGAGAAACCTCGACTGATCGTCGCCATGGAGCGTAATTACGATCATCAAGGAGACTCGTAGACAAGACATAACTAGGATGATCACTGTGGTGAAGATACAGCTCATCCATGGAAGCAAAATCACGATCGCGTCCGGAAGGACGTCCCCACGGATTCGTCGAATCACGATGGAAAGAGGAATTTGGAGAATGAAGGGAAGGAAAATTATTATCACGATCAAGAGCGGAATCCATGAGAGAAAGGATCGAGAAATCAAGCTGATACCATGATAGAATCCATAGCACAGAAAGAAGAAGAATTGGAGAAAAACCAGAGAGAATTTGTTATTCTGTTAGCACAGCGTAAATGTTCAGCTTATCTAATACACGCTTATTACATGAGTATTTATACTCCAACTTTAGTAACATAAGAGAGCTATATTACAAGCAAGATAATACTCAACAATTAATAACTAATAAGGGTGAGACTGTGGGAGTACGTTAGTTTTTATTGTAGTGTCATCTTGTTAATATTTTAAGAAATAAAAACACGATAGAAACCAAAAGTAATTGGAAGAGAATGAGAGGCACATGCACATATGCGCCCAACCAAAACTTCTGACAGCACAGCACAGCAACTCTATAGTACGTAATACAAAGTTTTAGGTTTAGTGAGATAATAATAATAATGATAGTTACGAATATTACATACCTACAAATAATTGATTTTAATCAATAATAGAACGACCTATAATTAATGTATATCATCATGTAGTGGAATAATAGACATTGAATATGGAGTATATTGTACGTACATTTAGTACCAATCGTGGAACCATATCCGTATTATACTCCGTATTTTATAAAATTATAAAATAGTACAACACATATATTATTATAGCGACATCTCATATAACTATGCGTTGCTTTTTAGAAACTGCTAAAAGCATATGGCAGCCTTTTTCAACTCCATCCTCATCTCCCCCAAAATAACTTTCATACCAAGTAAAAATTTAATTTCTAAGCTTTAACAGTTTACAGTATGCATCATCATCATCCTTACAGTTAATTACAGAACAAGGTGCCATGCCAATTGCCAATGCATCATCATCATCCTTGTAGTTGTAATCTTCACACAGCGGGGCATATTAAAAATTACCCAAATTTTACAACTACAAACATTAAATAAATAGAAATTCCGGGGAAGAGAAGAATTTGTACTATTTCTAATTTAATACACCTTCTTACTGAACAAGCTTCGCAGGTTAAACAAATTACCGCTACTACTACTTCCAACAATCCGGGAGGCACCGCCGGCGCCGTCCTCTTCAGACGCGGTGGTGCCACCTTCTATGCCGCCGCCGACCGCGCTCGCTTCGTCACTCCGGCAGCTCAAGTGGTGCCGGTAACCGATACACATCGGAACGCTTAAACTCAAGACCCTAGCTTTTCCACCGGAATTAACTCCGGCGGCCTTGACCGGCTTGCTCCGGCGAGTGACTTCCGTGCTCGCCTTTCCGGACGATGTGCGTGGTAGCTGCCAGACGGGGCTGGTCCGGCCGAGGTGGACCCCGGCGGGGGCGCGGGCGGGGCTGGTGGGCCAATTCCGGCGGGACTTGGACTCGCCGGCGGAGTTGCTCCGGGAGCAGGGGGCGCTGCTGACCTTCCTGGCTGCCGCCGAGGCCGAGCGGGTACGGCCGCCGGTGTTGTTGCCGGCGGAGCGGCTCCGGGAGAAGGGCCAGAGGTTGATGTTAAGCTCGGCGGGGCTAGCGGCGGCCTTCCTAGTGTCTCGATTCTTCTTGTCTTTGTTGTCTCTGTGTTTGTGGGTGTCCTTGGTCTTGCTCTTATCTTGTTCTTGTTGTTGGTCAGGGGGCTTCTTCTTGTCGGTTTTGTTGAAGACGTGCCTCCAGCGCTTGGAGGAGGCGATGCCGGCGGAGAGGATCGACGGCGAAGTGTCGGTGGGCGAAGCAGGGGGATCTGCGGGTTCGATTTCAGAGACAGGATTCGTTTCAGGGGAATCGGAATTGGGGAGGTGGAGGAGGTGGAGGGGGAGGAGGAGGCCGCGGAAGAAGAGCTGGTCGGCGGAGTGGAGGGAGGTCGAGGAGGGGAAGGAAGGGTTGAATTCGAACTCCGGGGAGTCGGAGGAGCTTCTTGGTCTACTGCTAGGGGAAGGAGGAGGAAGAAGAGCCATTTTTTAATTGGAAAGGAGGAAGAAGGGGATCCAGGAGGAGAACAAGGTAAAGAAGAAGAACGGGAAAAGGGAGGGAGGAAATGGGAGTTAATTAATGCAGAAATGGAGGCACAGACTGAAGCTGTCGGAGTTAATTAAGTTGGGAAAGCAAAGATGAGAGCGTGTGCAAGTGCGTAGTAATATGGCATAATGGGTAGCATGATCAATGAACAAGTTTACTTATTTTCTTAGTTGGCCTCCTTATAATTCACGATCCGAACAGGTCCTTGATCACTTACTTATAAAAAAATACATATATAAAAGTTCAAAATAAGATATTATCGAGATACGAATATGGATATCAATAAGATTGAAGAAATAGAATTATTTCTATGGAAATGCAATGAATGTGTAACGTGTTGTTGTTGAGCGGGACTCTTGATTCTCCAGATAAGACGAGTCCATTTTGTTGCTGTCTTTGTCGCAATTTAAATGATCGTCCAGTTGGAATATAATGAACCCATCCCATCCAAATATCAAACCAAATTTGTACGGCAAATGTGGTTCACATCATTCGTGGCTGCCCATCCCACTTGCAAAATCGGGATATATCACTTGCACGTCAAAACACCAGCTCTGATTTTTAATTGTCACTGCCAACTTTTAATTTTGTTTTATATACAGAACATGACTTATAAAAATTAATTAGTTAGATTTTTACTATTTTTTTAAAATCTTATAAAAATCCATTACTTAAGTACGTAACACATGCCGTGACACAAATGTAAATTGATATTTGTAACGTTTTGTGATTTAAGAAGGCCAACATAAATAGGATAATCTAGACCGTTGGATGGATGAATCTTTGGAGAGTATCGAAGGGTTTGAAAAGGAGCTGCCAAACAGCAATTAAAATTGACAGGTAATCAGCAGGTCCGCCAAAATAGGAAGAGAGAATCAAACGGCGTTATGATGAATCAATTAGCGGTTGGTACTATTTACTTTGCAAATTGTAAATCCAGTTTCCACTTTTTGGCATGGGTTGCGCTATGAGCAATTGAGCACTGTTTGGTTGTTGATGTCCATAATTAACTTTATTTGGTTGGTGCCTTCAATTCGAGTATAGGTTGGTTGATGTTGGTTATTGATCAAATTTAAGTCCAATATTGTGTTTTTTATACATAAATTAGTAGAATTCGACTCTAAAAATACCAAATTCATACTTCAAAACAAATACTATTTTTAAGGATATTTCAACTAACTCGGAACCATTTTAATGTTGTCAATTGTCGCATTTCAGCCACCTCATGTTGTCGAGCTGTCGTTTGGTACTTGCTTGACATCTCGTGAGTAGAGCCACACCATACGAGCTCATCTAAGCCACATCGAGTGGCACGAAGACCCTTTCTGACCAAAGTTACAAAGCAAATAAAATCAAAACCTTAAGAGTAGCATTCAAAAAATATTAATCATAAGACACCAATTAACCAAAATACCCTTAAACTCAAGGATACCAAGTTACCAACTAGAAATTCTCGTAAGCCACATCGAGTAGGACAAGGACCCTTTCCGATCAAAGTTACAAAACAAACAAAACCAAAACCCTAAGATCAACATTTGGAAAAATATCAATCACAAGACACCAACCAAAATACCCTCAAATCCAATTCAAGGATATCAATCATAATTTCCTTTAATTATTTTATTGCAAGGTGCCAAATGAACTAAATGTTAGTTCTACGTCTTTTGTGAAAGATGAACAATTGACAATATATAGGAGGGGTTGTATTTGCAACCTCAAAATTTAGGTTATTCCCATTAGTGATAATTAATTCGTACAGTATGAGATTTACAATATCATAAAAATTATACAAATATTAAAAGTGCCAATTTTAACAGGATATTTGTGGGATTGAATATCTTATGTGTGATATTTTTATCTAATTTTGGGATTGGGTTTCTTTCCAAGACATCTATTTTTGTTCAGTTTTTTTTTTAAATTAATATACTCCAAAATTTTACTCTAGTATCTCTGTCTTATGGGATCTTCAGTACATTTTTGTGAAGAAGTAAGGAATGGGGTCCAAGAAATATCAATTAATGTTTGAAAGCAACTCCAAGCTGAAGTAGAACCATATATGAGGAGAAATTTAGCCCAAGCCTTGTGCAAACAAAATTGTATTATCACATTAGTAATAATCTAAAGTGTCAATTCCCTTCTTGTAGTTTTGCAAATCAAATCCTCCTAAGAAAAGCTCAGTTGCAAATCAAACCAACCTTTTAAAGATCATAGTTTGAAATTTGGTTGTGGGTTCCCTCTGCATTTGATCTTGGGCCAAGAACCCGTATGTTGAGTTGATGGGCCCAATGAAGCCCCAACCCAAATTAATCTTTTCTAGGTTAATGGGTAAACAGAATGAACATGCCTCCTTTCTACATGCATCAGAGTTCGTTGTCAATGCTGCTCTGAACGTTACATGTCAAGTTCTCGCCTTTTAAAGAAAAAGAGTATAATAGTAATGGAAAAAGTTAAAGTCTTGAAGCATGAATGAAGACATGGACCAATGCCAAAAAAACCGAGTACCCAAAGTCGACAATTAGGGCAAAGAATCAATGTCTCAAAAAAACTGGTTGGGGAATTTTCTTTTCATTCCTAAAAGATGTGAAAGAATTTTATTCCACATCGGTAATTCTTATATAACTCGCCCAACATATATACTCTTGAACTACTCCTCCTATCGCCAATTGGTTTTAGGATGGAACCCCACTGGGCTTGTGTATTGGGCTTACGTATGCACGTGGCCCATGAAGTTTCACATGGTGTCCACGGAATTTGACATGGTATCAAAGCTCATGGTCTGGTCCTGGGCCCATTTCCTTTCTTGTTTGGGCTTGGGTTTAGCGATTGATGCTACCCGCCCGTCATTTGGGTTGCGTTTGGCTATAAAGAGATTGAGATATCACCACCCGTTCTTTGGGCTAGCTATAAAGAAATTGAGATGTTATACCCGCTTGTCCAAGTGTCAACTGGGCCAAGACAATTGCACTTGCGGGGCATATTGAGAATCTCCTTCCCACATTGGAAGTTGAGAGTTAAATTAGCCTACATATATACCCTTGGGTTACTCCTCATATTGTCAATTGGTTTTAGGATGGAACCCCATCGCACTTATGTGTTGGACTTACAAATGCACGACCCCCTGTTATGGTCCATGGACAATTTCCAGAGCCATCGACTGGTGCTTTTTCTAAAGTCCATATGGTCTTTGTTGTTGGGACTAAGAAGGGGCAATTCAAAAATCTTTTCCTTCTAACAAATGTGCTTGCCCACTCCATGCAATTCATAAGAGAGTCCCACTATGAAGAAATCTCATTTCCCATCAAATTTATAACAACCTTTCTCAAGTCCATGAAATTTTGAAACGGATTAGGTTGTACATTTGGTGCGGTGGGAAGGAAGGTTGGTGCGGTGGGAAGAAGGAGGAAATTAAATTGACTTCCAATTTGGACAATTGAGTGAGATGTGATAGTTTGTAGAGCAAAGCCCGATGTCTCTAAGAAAATAAAATTTTCAATTATTCCTCTTAATAACGGCCTCATGGATTCTATTGGTTGTGGAAGGGTTGGGTAGTATGAATGTAAGGTAGTGAAGGGCGGGAAAAGAAGACCGATCCCTCCTAAGTTTTCAAACTAAACACATTCTAAAGGGCAAGGTAGTATGCTCCTAGTACACAAGTCTCTAAAATGAAAGAAATTAAAATTTGGAAGTGGGATTAGGGTACCAATCATAGAATACCATTTATGTCCTCGAAACATGTAGTGGAATTGATATCATGTATCCCCATCAACTTCAATACTACCCGTATTAATTCTTTCACAGACTTCTGTTCCAGCAAAAATAACATTTGGAATTTCATCCATTTCGATCCGCTGGCCCATTTGACCGTCGGAGTGGTAGATTTGGAGTTAATGTACTAGAGGCTGGCAACTCGGATTGACGGCGTCGTCATTTGGAGAAAAGCAGAAAGGTGAGTGAGAAGACAAGGACTCGAGACTCAAGAGGACTCACGCTCGAGCAGTGGATCTAGGGTTTCTACTAGTGAGTCTACATAATGTTGTCGACTCACAATTCAAAAATCTTGTCCTTCTAACAAAGGTGTTGGTCCACTCCATGCAATTCATAAAAGAGTTCCACTATGGAGAAATCTCAATCAGACGTCGCTCACATTAATTATGGATATAATGTTGTTCTTCAGTCGATAGCTCAATTATATCCAAACTTCTTTATGGAGGTTTTTGAAGCTAGCTTCTTAAAGGCGTTCATGCGTTTCCTGTGCATGGGTGGTTTACACCCAGTGTTGGTTTTGGCTAGAAAGAGATTGAGATGCTTACCACCCGTTGTCTAGTCCAAGTGTCAACTAGGCAACTTCACCCAGTAGCATTTACGGGGGTATTGGAATATACTCATCCCACATTGAAAATCTCAAGAGAAATAAGCCGGTTTAAATATCCTTGGGTTGCTCCTCCTATTGCCAATTGGTTTTAGTATAAATATACTCATCGCACTTATGTGCTGGGCTTACGTATGCACGATCCCCTGTTATGGTCCATGGACTTTCACATGTAGCGGGGGCTGGGCATCTCGACTCACTGGTAGAAACCCTAGATCCACTGCTCGAGCGTGAGTCCTCCTGAGTCCCGAGTCCCTGCCTTCTTACTCACCTTTCTGCTTTTCGCCGGTCGGCGGTGCCCTCAATCCGAGGTGCCAACCTCTAGTACATTAACGCCAAATCTACCACTTCGACGGTCAAATGGGTCAGCGGATCGAACACGGATGAAATTCCAAATGTTATTTTTGCTGGAACAGAAGGTTGTTAAAGAATCCATACGGGTAGTGTTGAAGTTGATGGGGGTACATGGTATCTATTCGACTACATGTTTCTAGGACATAAATGGTATTCTATGTGCGGTACCCTAATCCCACATCCAAATTTTAATTTCTTTCATTTTAGAGAAATGTGTACCAAGAGCATACTGCCTTTCCCTCTAGAATGTGTTTAGTTTGAAAACTTAGGAGGGATCGGTCTTCTTTTCCCGCCCTTCACTACCTTACATTCATACTATTCAACCCTTCTACAACCAATAGAATCCATGAGGCCAATATTAAGAGAATGAATTGAAAATTTTATTTTCTTAGAGACCTTGGGCTTTGCTCTCCAAACTATCACGTCTGACTCAATTGTCCAGATTGGAGTTCAATTTAATTTCCTCCTCCTTCCCACCGCACCAACCCTCCTTCCCACCGCACCAAATGTACAACCTAATCCATTTCAAAATTTCATGGACTTGAGAAAGGTTGTCATAAATTTGATGGGAAATGAGATTTCTCCACAGTGGAACTCTTTTATGAATTGCATGGAGTGGACCAACACCTTTGTTAGAGGGACAAGATTTTTGAATTGCCCCTTCTTAGTCCCAAAAGCAAAGATCATATGGACTTTAGAAAAAGCGACAATCGATCGCTCCGGAAATTGTCCATCTTTTAAAATTGTGTTGAATAGATCTATTGTCAACAAAGTGATTAGTTGGCCTAATCGGGTTGTCTATGACCATAATCCGCAAGTACTTAAGGTGATTGTCATATATCGAGATGGCTATGGTTTTGAACATGGAAATCATGCTAGGAGGTACGAAGAGAGTGTTGATTCTTTGTTGCATTATCGGAGAAACTTCTATGAGCATAGGAGACAAGTCTATAAACAGCTTTGTAAATTGATACCCTACAAAAATCGAGTAGTTGGGGGTACTTTGACCATTCATGGCATCCGACATATGTTCTATGATGACAAAAGACGAACTCCACCATATCCAAGCCTCGAAGATGTGTCCATTAAACTATTTAGATTTCAAGACAGAACATTTCTGGATAAACGAATTCGAGTTGTCAACTAGCCAACTTACATACTCACATTGATTATGGATATAATGTTGCTCTTCAGTCGATAACTCAGTTCTATCTAAACTTCTTTATGGAGGTTTTTGAAGCTAGCTTTTGAAAGGCGTTCCTGCGTTTCCTGTGCATGGGTGGTTTACACCCAGGGTTGGTTTTGGCTAGAAAGAGGTTGAGATGCCCACCACCCGTTGTCTAGTCCAAGTGTCAACTACGCTACTTCACCCAGTTGCACTTGCGGGGGAGTATTGGAATACTCATCCCACATCGGAAATATAAAGATAAATAAGCCAATATAAATACCGTTGGGTTACTCAATCTATCGCCAATTGGTTTTAGGATTGAACCCCATCGCACTTATTTGTTGGGTTTACGTATGCACGACCCCCTGTTATGGTCCATTGGCTTTCATATGGTATTAGAGCTTGTTCGGTCTGGGTTCGGACTCCTGATCTATTAATGGGCTAGCCGACCTTAAGGCACGACGTCAAGTTGCAACTAGCATATTGCGGGGCCAAACAGTTGCAATTGATGGGGCATTGGAAAGAATGTTATCCCACATCGGGAATTATGATTTATGTTGCCCAACATATATACCCTTGGACTACTCCTCCTATTACCAATTATTTGTAGAATAGAATTCCACTGGGTTTATGTATTGGGCTTACGTATGCACGTGACTCATGAAGTTTCACATGGTGACCCACTGAATTTGACAAAAAATGCCAAAAAAATTTAATTAAATTTAGATTGAAAATGTTGAAGTTCCAATTCAAATTTGGAATGGAATTCTCAAAAAGTAATTCGAGCTTCTCCACTGTTCAATCGAAAGAAGAAGGACAATAATTACAAACTATGGTATGGTAGCTATATATAGCTTGTTAACCACGCTTTTAACCGCCTGACCCTTGTTGCATTTAACCGGGTAGGATATTCTAGCTAGTTTATCAAAAAAAGGTAAAACAAAATAAAATGCTCAACATTAGAATCTCATTACAACACCTCCATGTATGTTGAAAGATTCATGAATCCCAACTTAAGAAGCAAAAATTCACGTTGAGTCATATACAAGGTTTAAATTTAGTCATCACGTTTGTAAATTAAAGACTAGTGTGGACATGGACAGTTTTGAGTAAGCCATTTTGCAATTTTTTCTCGAACAAAATGACGATCGAGCTCAATATTCTTTAGCTATGATTTGTTGTGTCGCCTTATCATCACAAAACAATGTGACTGGATAATCAACTTTCATAGTGTTCAAGGATATAGCTAGTCCAAACTAATTATGATGTAGTGCTAGGCATACTTTGATAGTCTGCCTTTGATGAGGATCTTGAAAATGCGGTGTGCTCTTTTTGGTTTTCCATGAAGCAAGAGCTCTCCCTAAGAAGACACGAAATCATGTCAAGGATCTTCTAGTTGTGAGACAAGCTCCTTTGTCAGTATTTGAGAACCCTGCAACCTTCAAATTTGATTGGATTGAAAATTTAGATTGAATGATGAAGTTCCAATTCAAATCTGGAATTAAATTCTCCGAGAGTAATTCGAGCTTCTCCACTCTTGAATTGAAAGGAGGAGCACAAAAATTACAAACTATGGTAGCCATATATAACTTGTTAGCCATACTTCTGCATGCCTTATTCTAGTTAATTTAACAGGATAGAATATTCTAGCTAATTTACCAGAAAAAAGTAAAACAAAATAAAGTGCTCAGCATTAGAATCTCAATAAAATTCAAAGCGATTAATGACTTGATTGCTTTTGTATTAGGATTGTTAGGAAATTAAAAAAATACTAATGTAAACATGAAGGAGAGAGTGCAATGGGTAAGTTAGCTACTTAGCTTATAATGATGGAGGTTAAGTGCAAGTAGACATGTTATCCCATGGCATCAAATCAGACAACAACATCCATGCCTTTCTTGGTAGTATCAATTACATCACATGCCCACGATTTTTAATTGGTACTTATATTAGCCCGCATTTTTGTATGTACACAATTTAGACGCATGTTTCGCTCCATTCCCTTAATTATTTCTATATTAATGCCTGTCTCATAATCTTTAAATTTTGCCACGTATACGGTATACTCAATAATTTTAAATTTGAATGTGGTGTAGTATTATGTTGATGTTCGAATTTTTTTTGGGAATCAACCATATATCCGTGATGATGCAGGCCGATTATGCACCCGCGTGCCTTGGACCAACATGTGCCAAGGGGGTTTCGGGCCGAGTAGAGGCACTGCGTGCCTTGGATCAAAGTGTGTCAAGGGGCCAAGGGGGTGACGCAAGATCCGGGTCGAGTAGTACGTTATAGAGCGCACAGTCACGGATCCGGCTCGAGATGTGGACAGCGAGATGTGTTTCACAATAATTTATCCATGTTTCTAAGTATTTAAAGTAGAGAGGACGTGTCCTCGTAAATTTGTTCTTTTATACTCTGTATTTTTAAAGTGTTGACTATTAATATATCTTTTTTTTAAATATAATTTTACATACATCTTTTTATAAAGTTCTCGATCAATTTTGTGTACCGAATAATTGCATATTTTTTTTACAAAAATAAACTCATAATTTTAACTCCTAAGATTAACTACTAAAATCAGTATAATTATTAACATCAACTTCAACTCATATCAGCTTTGATTCTTTTGAAGCGCCAAACACACCCTATTAAATTTTTATGGATTCAATTTTTTAAAATATAAATTTACTAGATTGAATTGAAAGTAGGCGTAATTTTTAATTTCATTTAAATTAATTAAACATAAAATATTAGAGTGAGGTTCAAACAAAACAACTCTTTATCTTATAAAATAAAAAGCGTTTTAAACCCTTGAATTCCCTTGATCTAATGGCTGATATTCTTCTATCCCTTTTAGGGACGCAGTGACAATTTGGTAATTTCTTTAAAATTACAAAAGTGCATCGCTATCGTGACCAAAAAATGCATTAGTAAACCGAAAAAGTGCAAACAAAAAGAAGCCAACAGAGAATGCGCTCTATGTTCGATTCATTGTAAAAGTGCATCGTTATGGTGGAAAAGCGCACTGCGAAATACCAAAAAGTATATTACTAAACCAAAAAATCCAAAAAAATAAAGCCCACGACTGCGTGTGCTCCATGTTTAGTGCATCGTTATGGTTAAAAAGTGCATTATGAAACTGGTAAAAGTGCATTACAAAAGTGCATCTTCCTAGGCGTTCGATTAACCCAATTCCGAATCAAATCAACCGTTTTTTCCTAATTTTTGGATTTAGTAACGCATTTTTACTAATTTTGTAATGCACTCTTTCACTATAATGATGCACTTTTATAATTTCCGAAAAATTATGAAAATACCACCACATCCCTAAAAGGGATAAAACATCAACTCTTTAATCAACACTCTTTAATTATAAGATAAGAAGTTAGTTTATTTGAACCAAACTAAGGTGAATGTCTTAGTTGAGCCTCATCATACATCTAGAATAAGCCATTATGGCATTATGTAATCATGTAACAAATGTATTGGTCTCTCTTCTTATTTAACTTTTGTAATGCTTAGTGTAATACTTTATCCATTTCAAAATCTATATAGCAAGCGAGCTCGATCGTATACACACATCTAATGAGATTTACAGAAACCAAAGTTCGTGATCATCATACAAATTAAGGCATCGATCCATATATATGGTCCCAACACTATCCTCCAAAGTAAGCCCTTTTTCACTAAAAAGATATGAAAAAGAAATTACACCTCTTCCAAAAGCATAAGCAAGCCCACAGTCTCCGAGACGAAATGCCACCTCATGCTATGCTATAAAGTGCAATTTATGCACAGTGAAAGGTGAACCAACAATATCATATCCTCAACTTGGGTAAATCAAATAAGGCATTGCTAGGGCTTAGCTTAATATAAAATTAATGGCGTGACATGGATGGATCGATAAAGAGTTTAATTAAGACGAGTTTTAATCATTTAAATTATCAAAAATTCCATGGTCTGAGATTGTGCAAGTGTTTCTAATCACGTTCACGTACTAGCTAGCTAGGGAAAACACATATTATAGTATTAATTAGAAGGCTTAAACCACCACTAATTGCTACAATCAATTAATTTAATGCAAGATAAATGTCTCCCATACTCCTTCAAGATCAACACTACTCTACCAAAAAACACAATCATTAGGAGAAGATACACCTGCCAAATTTGCTTAAGTGGCTTATCACCCTTTTGAGTTTTGGCCCCCTCCTTAGCATTTTTCTAACTCCTTTTGAAATTAAGCTAGATCCAAATTCAATGTCTTCAAATGCAAGGCCCTTACAAAACCAACAACAAACACCTTCACAACAACACCAACAACAACACCAGCAAAGGAGGAATAATCCGGTGTAGCACCGCCCTTTGTTGCACTTGTAGCCGGCTCAGTGTCGACTCATCCACCTCATCATCAAGCACTCATTACAACTACGCACCGATCTCTAGCCTAGCTCACGCCATGGTTCAGGAGAGGCTGGCCCAGATGATAACTGAAGCAAATGCTGCTTCGGCTAAGAGGAGAGAAGAGAGGAGGAGAAAAGGAAAGAGGCCAGTTGCTACGAGTAATGGCGCCCTTGTGGTGGTGATGGCCATGGAGAAACGCTCTGTCGATCCTCGTGAGGATTTTAGGAAGTCGATGGAGGAGATGATAATCGCGAATCGGATTGAGGAGACTAAGGATCTTAGGTATCTATTGAATTGTTACATTTCTATGAATTCCGAGGAGTATAGGGCAACTATACTTGAGGCTTTTTATGAGGTTTGTAGTGATATGTTCTTCTCTTGCTCTTTGTAAATGCTTTTTTGGACATTTATTTGCATTTGTTTAAGCATATATTGAATTTGATCGAGGATTTGTGTTTTTTTGTTTGTTTTGGGGTGGTTAAGTAAGATATATATCAAGTAAGGATTTGTACTATGAGAATTTATAAACTAATATGCACGTACATTCTATGGAGGATGCAAAATGTATTCACTTCCCTTGTCTATTTCATACGTAAATTAAATGGATACATAAATGTGTAATGTTACATCAATCCCTGTCATGATTCCAAGATCCATGCAATTTAACTCGCGATTATCCTTTTTTTCATGTAACTATTAGAAAGTTTTTTGTACATCCTTTTTCTTATGTAAGTCAAAACTATGAAGTATTGGAAAGTATTTACTACAAAAAGTAAAATTGAAGAAGTGTTTTACCTCTGATTAGACCTATGTAATGTGGCTTAAATATGGTCAACACTACACAAAAATTTTATGGAGTCCAAATCCCAAAAAAAAAAAGGAAAAGTATTAAGCAGTTCGCCTAAGTGGGCCGAGCAAATATGGGCCGAAATTCTTACACCCATTTAAGTTGACACTGATGATAATTGAAGTCTAGAAAATCCGGATCGAATTTTATAATCTGGCCGGGCTTTAGGGGTAACTAGTTGTACCCGTCGTGCCATGCACGACTACGACTTAACAATTTTTAGATATATTAAAAATATGATATTTATCAAGTAAATATACAAAAATAAATAAAAAGTCAAAAATAATATAAATTCTTATAAAAATTTAATCCAACTCAATTCTTTATAAATCTTTTCAATAAAAAGTTAAAAATATAATTAATAATAAAAGACATAAAAATATAGAATTTTTTAAAGAGAATAAATGTTCTATATTTATTTAAACAATCCAAAAAGAAAATTAAGGAAAAGATAAGATAATTTTTTATAAAAAATTAATTTAGGCAAGTAATTATATATATATTTAAATTTTTTACTTTTTTTTAATCAAAATAGATTGAACATTAGTATTTTTTTAGAAATAGATAAAAAGATAAAGATAAAATAATTTTCTTTATTTTTAATTAAAATTTGAAATACACATAAATAAATAGAAAGGGATTTAATTGGAAAAAATTAATTAAATAATTTTTTTAAATATAAATTGAGGCCAGAATTAATGTGTTGGCTAGAAAAGTTACAATTTTAACATATAGTTATAGATAGACATGACTATTTTTATTTCAAAGATATATATATATATATATGTGATCACGTGTACATATTTTTTCTTATCTTTTTGAACTTATCTTCTATAAATATAATAAATATAATATTTTTTTAATCTATATTAGTCAAATCTACTAAAATTATTTTATCAATATGTTAATTTGGGGATAAATTTTTACAAATATTATTTTATCTTTATGTTTACTTAGAAATCACTTTTTTTTTTATATAATTAACTATTTAAAATTATTATTTTAATAAAGGGGTGATGTGGCGCAACGTGGTGGCAGAAATTGCTTCGGCTTTAGTTATTAGTAATAGATACATTCTGCACTTGGTGAATAGAAAGTTCTTTTCAATTTAGGTATTATAATTAGAATCGTTCACGACATGTGAATATATTTCGTAGATTCTTATGTCACGGATCAGCAGTCGGAAGACTTGAGAATAGCTTATATGAGTGTGAATTATATGCGGTATAAAAATTATGTGTAATATGATGTTTATTATTGGTTGTTGGATGTACTCTAACTATCTACTATCCTCATTAAAAGTGCATCTTAAAATGTCAAAAGTATATTCAAATTAGGAATTCACTTTTGATGCTTTAGGATGTACTTTTGATGCAATGTAATAGTGTAATTTTTATAAATGCACTATTAAGATTTTACGATACACTTTTAATATTTTACAATGTATTTTTGTTTGCCATATATCTATAACTATATATTAAAGTTGTTCCTTTTCGAGCCACCAGAACGATTCTGGCTCCACCTCAAATTTAAAAAATTAATTTTATTTCTACTATTATAACTTCTTTCTATTAAATTCTTTTTTAACTATTTAAATTTATCTCTAACATCAAACAAATATCTATTCAATATAACAATATCTTTTGAAAGCTTCCTTATACAAGTATTTAAAATTACAGATAAGATATTTCAAAATAAATATAAATCTTTTATCATAAATCTTTTGACGAATTTCTTTATAGATATATAGTGATTTTATTTTATAAAAAAATTAATGATAAATATTTATAATGTTTAAAATTAATAAAAATAGATAATAAAACATTTAATAGATATATTAAAATATTTGATAATCACTAAACTTACGTACATGAAAAGTAATAAAATATAAAGAATATAATATTTGATTAAAAAGTATACATTCTACGAGTAATAAATTACTTATATTAAAATTTATATTATATATTTTAACTTATTAATATCCTATTTATAATGTCTATAATATATCGAATCACAGTCGTACATGGTACGACGGGTAAAACTAGTTTGCACAAAACATTTATTCCGTGCAAAATTCAAACTCTATCTTATATATCACGTAAGAAAATAATTTCTTCACTCATAAATAATAATATATTCCTTGACAAAATTAGATTATTTCCATTGAAATTAATTTAGACAATGCAAACCCCATAAGAAGATCCAATTGAAGAAGATCCAATCGTCCCAAATCCTAATCTACCAGCTAGAAGGTTAGGCAACTTGATGGGGGGAAACGTTTTTATGGATGTATGTAGGAGTAGTATTTTCCCCCCTTGATTAGTGGCCGGAAATGTTGACTCTAAATTTTGATTGCAATCATTGCATGCATAGACTTAACCTAGCTAGCTTGTATTCGACTATTCGTCAACCCATGAACAGTTGGAAGTTAAACGGTTATCATTGCTTCGCTAAAAAATTGGAATAATATGTCTGATTCTGTGAAAATTGTTTGATATAGATGACTTGATCGAGTAAAACTTGTAATTGCTAGAATCTAAAGTAGCTAAGAACAGCTAGGACTAAAAATCTTGGGGGGGCTGAGACCTACAGATATATTGCAACATATGCTTTCTTAATTCTATGGCCATATTCACCATAGAAGAAGATTAATCAATTTGGTGATGAGTGATCAACCATAACTTATATGCATGATGCATCATGTATATGTTGACGTAATGTATATATTGTAAGTTTTCTAATATAATGATGATAATGCTCTTGATTTACTTTTCATCCTACTGTATATCATTTTGGAGTTTGACTCAATTGCTTTTATATCTATCCTAATTGATACGCACACTAATAAACTATGGGTATAAATATTTCAATTATAAAATGTTCACAAACTGTGCGTACGTACAATTAAAAGTAAAATGAATATATTTTTGAGATATGATAAAATATAGTTTGAGTTGGTAGTCTACTTTAGTGTTGTTGATTCTGACTTTACAATTGAAAGATGATTGCAAAGACTAATAATCCAATTATTGAAGTTGATCAATTAATAAACAAGGGTAATTAATCACACAAATGATCGAAACAAGTTCATAAAAAAAAATTAGAAGAGAAGAGTAATCACAAACAAGGAGTGGTTGTGACCACGTCATACTAAAAATTGAGATCGATAATGATGATACGTGTCAATTAATGATTAATCCTTGTTGATACTAAAACTTATATTCGATGTGCTCATATATATATATATATATATATATATATATATATATATATATATATATATCGATTTTTTTAATCTATGTCCCATGGGTATAGGTCAAGAGATTAAAAATAATAATATATTTAAAAATAGTAATATATTTAAAATTTGTATATATTTAGATTTAATTACTCTTATTCTATGCTCTAAGGACATAGAATAGAAAAACCGATAAATACATGATAAACTGGTGATCGATAGATATGTGTTAAGTTATTACCTAAATCCATTAATTAATGTAGTTGGAAGACCATGAATTGCCATGTACCCACTCTAGTCATACAAAGACATACTACATATCTTAATCTTACGCAATATTTCTGTTAACATTCTTAAGTTTATAATGATTGTGCGCTGTTTTATTGTGTCTCCGAATTAGGGTTTTTGAATTCTCTGCAGTGTAAAATATACTATATGCAATCTCTTTGGAATCCAAAACTTACTTTTTGAGACGTTATACCTTGACAACATACATAAAGTTAGATAAGCTAGCGCATACACAAGATTCCATTGCTTGTTTCATAGGATACGTAATTAGACAGTTAAGCACTTAAGCTTATAGAATGTATACATAAATGTAGAAATTTCATTCTTATATATACACACAAAGTATTAGTTGAGTTTGACAACAGGGAATTACAGCTTTTAATAGAAAGCACATGATCACATGGGAAAAAAAGCTGGGGTTAGGATAAATGATTTATGTAATTAAGTTGCAAGATTGTAGAGCAAAACAGTCACTCTAAATACTGCCAAACCCAACCAGCGCTCAAGATCGTTCTCGGTTGTTTCGTTCACTTTTTAGTCAAGGACATTGTTCATAAAAATTAAAGCAAAGATTTTATAATAATTATAAGGACATTGTTTATGAGAATTGAAGCAAAGATCTCATGATAACTATTCTAAAATTATTCTAATAGTTTGACTAGATGTTTAAATTCAGTTTTTTTCCCTTGAAAAACACTCTTATATACCGCCATATAGTTGTAAAAAAATAGAACTTTAACAACCAACTTTCAAAATGGAAAGCTAATGCGCTCTCTCAGGAAGGACAAGCCACACTAATCAGGTCTAACCTAGCTATGAAACCAAACTACATCATGCAAAGTTTTATGCTACCAAAAAAAATTCATGAAGATATGGATAGAATAAACAAAACTTTCTTTTGGAATAAAGATCAACACTATAAGCCATTGATCGGATGGGATAAGATTTGCAAACCAAAAACGAACGGAGGACTTGGCATAAGGAAAACAGAACACATGAACAAAGCCTTATAGATGAAACTATTATGGAAGATACTAGCTGAACCAGATAATATATGGGTAAAGGTGATCAAAGGAAAATACTTAAGAAACGATACTTTCTTTTCTTACAAAATTAAATCTAACACCTCATGGCAATGGAGGAAGCTCTTTAGCCTAAGACCGGAATTTGAAAAAGGACTTATTTGGCAAATCGGAGATGGAAATTCAATTAAGTTTTTGTAAGATAATTGGGCAATGGAACAACCACTAAAGAACTTTGCAAAATACCCGTCCAGTATTAATAGCGGAACTAAGGTATCAGAATTTATAACAGGAGGTAAACATTGGAAACTTAACGAACTAGAACAAATCTTACCACTACAACAAGTTGACATAATAACGGCAATACCAATACTGGATAATGAAATCAAAGACCGCCTTTATTGGGCCCCAAGCAAGAATGGATGGTTTTCAACACACTCGACAATGACTTTAATAACACAAGCGGTAAATATAGAACCAAGTGAAGTAAATTGGATTTGGCAATTAGATACTTTACCAAAAGTTAAAAATTTCCTATGGAAAATAAGTAACAATGGATTACCAACAAAGGAAAGACTAAAAGAAAAACACGTCCCAAAACCTGGTGGTTGCGTTATATGTCAGAGTACGATAGAGGATACAACCCACTTGCTCACCACATGTCCCCACACACTAAGTACTATAAAGAAAGTTAACACAAAAATTGAACAAACAATACGTAACTATGACCCACATAACAAGACACCAAAAAACATACTAAATGACCTTTTTTGCCAAATAGGAAGAAAGGAGTGCATTGAACTAGCGATATCTTGGTGGTGTATTTGGCACCAACGGAATAAACTAGTATTCCAACAAGCGCCAAATGAATTCATTCAAGATATACCCCAATATATTAGGGTTCAACGAGATCAATGGGAAAAATCAAAAAACTGGAATGAAGATGAAGAAATCATGATCATAAACCAATAAAAAAGGAAAAAAAAGGATCAAAACCAGATATGGAAAAAGCCACCACATGATGTAATAAAATATAATTTTGACGGATCAAGACTAGAATATGGACAAGCTTCATGAGGCTCAATCTTGAGGGACCATAATGGAAATATTATAAACATATCGGCAAAGAACTATGGACAGATGTCGGCAATTAAGGCAGAAGCTCTGGCAATGAGAGATGACATTAGATTAGCAAAACAGGGAAAACATAGAAACATAGAAATTGAAGGTGACAATCTACAAGTGATAAAAGCTGCTCAAGGCGAAAATAATTGCCCGTGGGAAATAGAAATCATTATGACTGATATTCGTATCGCTCTCCTGGAATTCCAATCTGTTCGGATTTCCCATGTGTCCAGGGACTACAATACTGTGGTTGATAAAATTGCTAGACTGAGCCACAGTCTCCCTACCAACGTCATTAGGAATCACCCAGAACTTAGTGTTCTCATCCGTCAGGATGCTTTAGGACGCCCTCCCTGAGGGGAGAGCCTCCTAATTCTTACCTAATCAAAAAAAAAATAGTTGTAAAAAAACACAATGAGTAAATTTCGAGAGATCTCAATCGTTAATAAAATATCAATGGTTGAGATTAGATTTACCTCTCACTAAATTTAATTCTGATTTTTTCTTTTTAATTATTTTTCCTAAGGTTCACCAAATTACTATAGGATTTTAGAACTTCACCCATAAATATTTTTTTTTTGAAAATTTATAACAATCTGCTTTCGTTTATGAATATATACGATGAATGTGCTAAAAAGAAACGTCTTTCTTCCAATTTCATAAACGAAAGCAGATTATTATTCATTTTTTGTAAAAAAAAAAGTTATCTAACTTCATTTTATTGCTTTATCTAGCTTCACTGAAATATATGGTTACATAATTGAACACTTTGGTTTAATTACTTACTTACTCTTTAATTTATAAATTTTTTTCATTAAAGAACACATCCAATTAATATGGAGGTCGCGTAAAAATCCTACTCCATCCGTTAAGCTAAACTTGTCGTTTTAGAGTTTATTTTAAAAATTAAGAAAATCGTTATATTTGACTTAAATATCCTCCATTCTGTTCAGATCTTTTATCCTATTTTGTACATTTATAATTTATGTAAATATTTTTAATTAGTAGGAATATTATTGAAAAAATAGATTAAAATAAGTTAAATAATAACTTTTATTATTAAGAAAATCAAACTAAAACAACAAGCTTAACTGACTACAGACCTTTTTCAAATCAATTTTATTCTTTTTAATTTTTAGAAAAAAGCAAAAGGATAATTTAAACTCCGCACAACTGCAGCGCAAAATGGGAAGCTTCTTTGATGAAGTTGCAAAACCAACAACGTCTTGCAATGACGCATCCAAGAAAAACCAACTTTCCTAGGCCAGATTTCATTTTGGGCAATGGACTCACCTTGGAATTGCAAAATTTGGCCCCATCAATCAATTGTTTATTTGATAACATAAATCTTATAACTCCGTATTAATAACATACAATTGAGTTATTACAAGTACATTTATCAAAAGTGTGAGAATGTATAATCCCTCCATATCTAAACAGTACATAACAGTAAAGGAGAGAATCTCTCCATATCTAAACAGTACGTATATATCTAACAATACATGTATTTCCTATTTAATATTTATTTCCTAACAGTCCCCCGCAGTCAATACGGGAGGTTCTCGAACGCAGAGACTGGAGCGGAATTCGTTGAACATAGGAAATGGCAACCCTTTGGTAAGAACATCAGCGAACTGGTGTGATGACGGGACATGTAGAACTCGTACTTCTCCAATTGCAACTTTTTCACCGACGAAGTGGATGTCGATTTCAATATGTTTTGTTCTGTGATGCTGGATCGGATTGGATGAAAGGTAGACCGCACTGACGTTATCACAACACACAATTGTTGCTGATTGAATTGGAGTGCCGAGTTCATACAGCAGTTTCCGGAGCCAACATGATTCTGCTACGCAATTTGCAACCGCCCTGTACTCGGCCTCTGCACTAGACCGGGCAACAGTGGTTTGACGCTTTGAAGACCAGGAGACGAGATTGTTTCCAAGGAACATGCAATATCCCGAGGTTGACCGTCTGGATGATGGACATCCTGCCCAGTCAGCATCTGAATAGGCCGTTAACGTATGGATGTTGCTGGGATAGAGATGCAAACCCATAGTCGAAGTGCCCTTGATGTAGCGTAAGATGCGTTTCAAGGCGTTGAAGTGTTGGATTCTTGGATCGTGCATGTACAGACAACATTGTTGAACAGCGTAGCAAATATCGGGGCGAGTGAACGTTAAGTATTGTAGGGCTCCGACGAGTGAACGGTACAAAGTTGGATCGGCAACCGGTTCACCGGCATCATGCCCTAACTTGGGATTTGAATCAACTGGCGTCTTGCACGAATTACAAGCTGTCATATTTGCCTTCTGGAGTATCTCATCAACATATTTAGCTTGGCTTAAATGTAGACCCTCTTTTGTTTTGGTGACTGAGATGCCAAGAAAATAATGGAGGGCTCCTAGATCGGTCATGGCGAACTCTCGGTTCAGTGCCGTGATGATGTTGTTGAGAAAAGCCGTTGAAGAAGCTGTGAGTATAATATCGTCAACGTAAACGAGCAAGTGAGCCTGTTGCACGCCACGCTTGAAGACAAAAAGAGATGGATCAGATGAGCAGCCATGGAAGCCGAGTTTGAGAATGTAGTTGGCAAAACGTTGAAACCAAGCCCTCGGTGCTTGCTTTAAGCCATATAGTGCTTTGTTGAGACGACAAACATGGTCAGGAAAAGCCGGATTGACGAAGCCGGGAGGCTGCTGGCAATACACAAGTTCTTGCAAGTTTCCATGGAGGAAGGCATTTTTGACATCCAATTGATGAATGGGCCAAGACCGGGCTAGAGCTAAGGAGAGCACTGTTCTGATGGTTACCGGTGAGCACTGTTCTGAAGCACTATTTTGATTTGTGTTAGGGGGCTTCTCTGTTGGTGCTTGAGATGGCGGCGGCGTAGGGTTAGGAGGTGGAGTGGTTGTGGTGGTGTTTAGCGCCGTTTGGAGAGGCGCATTATGAGCACGCCGGGATTCCTCGAGCAGCAACATGCTTCGACATTGATGAAAATTCGGGAAAGGCTGCTGTGTAGGTATGATAGCAGCCATTGTTGCGAAGTCGTTGTTGAGACCGCTGATTGTTTGCAAGACGAGAGTCTCGTCAGAGATTGGGTGATCTACGTCAGCCAGGCTGTCAGCAAAGGTTTTGAGTTTCTGACAGTACTCAGAGATAGTCAGAGTGCCTTGAGACAGGTTACGGAACTGGGATTCAAGGTGAATGGCCCGACTCTTTTTGTTATCACGAAAGAGGTTCTCGATCGCAATCCAAATAGCATAGGCTGAAGCATTGGCTTTCATCACGATATCAAAGATATCGAGAGAGATGGACCCATAGATCCATGACAGGACTGTGTAGTCGAGCATTTTCCATTGAGGATCCTCGGAAGAGGAAGGGCTGTCGACATGAGACTTCAAGGCAAATTTGCCAAGAGTTACGAGAAACAATTCACGCCACTTATTGTAGTTGGAAGAGGAGAGATCCAACTGAATAGGGACGTGAGTTTTAATACTCGCGACATGGAGAGCTTGAGAGGATGCAGCGGAAGTGAGAGAAGTGTTTGTGGGAGTTGTGTTTTGAGGATCACGAGGAGGAGGTGGAGTGCGAGAGCCATCACTGCCAGCCATGATAGAAGAAGAGAAGGGATGAGAGTTTGTTTTGGGGAGGATCTGATAATCAGCCTGATACCATGTGAGAATGTATAATCCCGTACTTGGATTGCTGTGTATTGATAGAAATATATAGGTGGAGTATATAACAGTAAAGGAGAGAATCTCTCCATATCTAAATAGTACGTATATATCTAACAATACATGTATTTCCTATATAATATTTATTTCCTAACAAAAAGTATCCAAAGGTGACGCATACAGTTCAATCTTACCATTGCGTTTGACTTAAGTGTACGTACGTAAATAATGTACATATCTACAAGCCAAAATATCAAAATATGTATGCCATTGCTTGCGCCATTTTCATAAGAGATACCAAGGGGCCGGGAAAAAAAATCCAAACATATTTTATTTTCATAAAATTGGGGTGTTGATATTAATGTATGAATACTCCCTCCGTTCTATTCTATTTAACACTTTAGAACTAAAATTGTATTCATTAAAATTTGTCATTTTGGAGTATTTATTTAGTTAATGTATTGGAAAGTGTTTATATTGACTTTTTTCTTTCATTCTATTGGTTTTAAGGATGAGTTAGTAATTAATTTTTGATTACATAGAGAAAAATTTGTATTTCCAATAATATTTCTTATATTTTCAATGAATTTCTTAATAGGTGTGAATTGTTTTAAAGTATCAAGTAGAATAGAACGGAGAGAGTAATATCGTAAACACCCAAATTTTCATCTATTTTTTTTTTGGAAAAATGTCAGTTAATTATTGCCGTCAAGATTTTTACTTTTCTGATCGATTGGTATCCCAAACAATTCAACTTCAAGATTATTATCATATAGGCTATCCGCTCCTGAACCATGGTGTTCGTAAGCTACTTTACCCAACTCGTGACTATTAACTATTGTTATACAATAGGGAAACAAAAGAAAGAGGAGAAGGGAATAATTTTCATACTCCGTATTTTGTGTATATTTGTTTAAATACAACTAAATTGAGACAAATTAAATGAATCTTAAAAAATGAAACCTGCTAAAGCCAAAAACAAAGAAGTAGTAGATCGAGAGCGGGAACGATAAACAAGACGCGCGACTTACGAGCAGATGCATCTGGGCACCAACTCCAGCGCCAACTTGTCATTTTATTACATCAATCCAACCCTTATTTTTCAATATTAACAACTTTCGTCTCGTCTCCTTTCCATTCCCATCTTCTTATTTTCTTGGCTGGTACAAATTCTCCGCTCTGCAACGTCGTTTGACTTCCCCTCTCTCCTCCCCTAATTGAATATCAATTCTTGTCATTTTCATCGCCTCCAAAATATTAACTAATCCCTTTTTCTCCCAATTGTAAAACTTTCCCCCAAAATTATTTGGGGCCTTTGAATTCCTCTCACGAGTCTTGCGTGTGAGCACGTCTAGCCTGCTTGTCTCTGCACTCTCATCCTCTCCCACCAACAATCAACCCCATCTCCTCGCCGGCCCCCAGGTTTTTAATTTTCCTTCAATCATCGATCGATCGATCATCCTATTTAAATTCATTCTTCCTACTCTTGTTTTCTTGATTTTCTTTGCTTCTTGTTTTTCCCCAGAGATGAGCGCAACACTCACAACAACGACGATTACAGCGCTTATGAGAGAAGACGTCGACGGATCAACGAGAACTCTTCTCGATTTGTTGACCACGGAGAAAATGGACGGCTCTGATTCCACGATCTCCGCCACTACTACTACGGTTACAGTAAGTTCAGTAACCACCAATAACACCACCCCAGAGATGGGCCCACCCCTGCAATCAGAAATAACGAGATCATCATCGGACGGTGCACAGGGGCGCTGGAGCACAGTCAAGCAACGGCTGGGATTAAAAGGCATAATTTGTTGCAGGGGCGGTTGGGCCCACCCCCACCCCCACAACAACAACCGCTCTTCCTCCTCCGCCTTACTTCCTCCGGTCAATTACGAATCCGATGTCCGATTACAACAATCTCCGGCGGTGAATCTGGCGACGGCGTTGGCGGAGGAGCGGCAATTGCGACAATTAACGACGGCGCCGGTGACGCCGTCGTCGAAGGTGTCGCTGATGAGGCTGATGGCGGAGGCGGCGATGGAGGCCGGCGAGGAGGAGGAAGGAGGAGAAGTGGAAGGGGGGAAAAGCGGATGCTGCGTTTGTATGGAGAGGAAGAAGGGAGCAGCGTTGATACCGTGTGGACACACTTTCTGTAGAGTGTGCTCCAGAGAGATATGGCTTAACCGAGGATCTTGTCCCCTCTGTAATCGCCCCATCCTCGACGTTCTCGATATTTTTTAGAATTTTTTTATTCTTACAAAAGAAAAAATTGTATTTTGATCCGTTACTTTAATTCGACTTGCGAAACAATGTGAAGGGAATTGAAGGAAGAAGAAAGAAAAAGGCAGTTGCTTTCTTTTGAATCCGTAAAATTGGTGTTTGTGTCTGTCTTTCGTCTTGTGATTGTAAACCACGTGCTAATGAGAAGCGTACATGTATGTGGATTCTCGCATAAATGAATGTACAGTATATGGTGAATACTGAATACTCCTATGTAATACGGAGTAGTTTCTACCAAAAAAAAATATATACGGAGTAGTAAATGTGTTTTCGAGTAGTTCACTTATGCACGTCATTACCAAACTGTTTTGAAGTTGGGAGGTTTAGTCCGCATCAAATTTAACACTTGAAGTGAATTCGAAACAACTTGATTAATAAGTGTTTTTTGGAGGAGATTCCATCGAGTAATTACATTAAAGGAGTTTGATCTATAAATAGTAGTAGTATATCACGTTGGATTATGACGGAGTATTTTTTATTTAAGAATGAAATAAGCCTTGTAGTTTCTTATAACCCCAGGTTTCTTCCTATGATTAGGGGTTAGCCCACGAATCCAAAATTGGGCTTCTATTCACAATTCGGCACAACGTGCTGTTAAACAATTACTATAGTGTAAGTTTGTTAGACCTGTTTTCAAAACAAATAATGGGAAATTTCGTGTGGTATTCATCAAGTATTGTACATTTCGTGTTTTACCTAAGATTCTTAAAAGACCGAAGTATTCCGTATAATAGAATGTCAAAAGTATTTAAAAAATTTCCATCTTTTTATAATAGCATAAACTTATTATACTTTTTGGATGTTTAAAAAAAAACCAACCAAGTCTTTGAATTAGAAAATTGACTAATTCTTTGTTTGTCAAAAACCTTAATGGTCAGTTTACAACTTTATTAGTGTATGTTGATGACATCTTGATTATTGGATCAGATGAGTGTAAGGTGCAAAAAGTCAAGAGTGCTCTTCAACAACAATTTACTATAAAGGATTTGGGTTTGACTAGATATTTCTTGGGCATGGATATTCTCATAACAAAGAAAGGGACTTATCTATGTCAAAGAAAATACATTGTTGATGTTTTGACAGACAACATTGTTCAAGACGCAAAAATAGTAGCTCATCCTTATCCAAATGGTGTTAAGCTTAGTGCTGATGTTGGTGAGTTGTTGGGTGACCAAGAGCAATACAGAAGGTTAATAGGCTGATTGCTTTATTTGTCATTAACCAGGCCTGATATTTCTTACACAACACATCATCTTAGCCAATTTGTTTCTGCACCAAGAATGCCACATTTAGCCGTTGAAAGACATTTGCTAAGATACATTAAAGGAACCAGTTCTCTAGGACTTTTTTTATCCAGTTCAAGATAGTTTTAAAGTTACAGGGTTTTCTGATGCTGATTGGGGAGCGTGTTTTTCTGGGTCATTCTTTGGTGAGTTGGAAGACAAAGAAACAAGCCACTATTTCCATGTCAACAATTGAGGCCGAGTATCGCAGTTTGGCAGCCACAAGTGCTGAATTGGTTTTGGCATGATTACTTGCTCTCTGAATTTTCAATTCATGTGCCTAAGCCCATTATCTTGTTTTGTGATAACAAGGCAACACAACAAATAGCAGTTAACCCTTGTTTTCATGAACGGACAAATCATTTAGACATAGATTGTCATTACACAAGAGAAAAGGTTCAAGATGATTTCTTGCAAATTGCCTATATCCATACAACACTTCAACTTGCAGACTTGATGACTAAACCTTTGGGGGAATCCAGACATCAGTTTTTAATTGCCAAGTTGAGCTTAACTTTTTTTTTGGTGGAACACTTCATCAGTTTTTTTTTGTCAAGTTGGGCTTAACTATGCTCAACCTTGAAGGGGAATGTAGAATATGTGTAATAGATCTTTGGTGAGTTGTATTGTAATGCAAGTGGTGAGCTGGCACTTGAAATATCTCTCCAATATAATATTCTAGTATAAATGGTTGCATCGCCTCTAGAGTTAGTTAAGAGAGGAAACATAAGCTTTGTATTAAGTGAGAGAGATTAAAGAGTTCTTGATGTAAACTTTCTTATTTCATCATGAATTGATTGAGCTTGTTTATCCTTTACAATCGCAACAAGTGTTTCGATCCTGATTTTCTCACTCTTCTTCACAGCAAAACCGCATATATATAAGACACAAAGCAAGCAACTGGCCGGTCTGCTAAAAGATGGAATTAGCATACACACATATTATCTTCACTTGTTCAACCGGGAGGAATAAACCCTTTCCATGTTGGACTGATACAACTAACGTGAGCGACATAATCAGGACAGCCTAGGCAGGCATAAAATCCAGCTTGAGAATTGAGATCCCTGTAGCAGACATGACACCACGAGTCATCTGGGTCTAAGTAAACATCGCCTGAAAAAGCAAGGGGCTCGACGCCACCGTCGGTCAAAGTGCTAGTAGCATCACTAGGCAGGATGAGGCTCATAAGATGGCGATATCCGCCATGCTCGTGCCCTACAAATGATGGGGATTGTGTACACCTCAAGTGGTACCTGGAGTTGCAAATCACGCAATAATAGCCACAGTTGTATCCAGAAACTGAACATAACTCACAAATATATTCGTCTGTGTTGTCTAGCAAAAACTGTAGATACAAGAGATGCGGGTGGAGATTGGGGTTGTGGACAACGGTAGGCAGCAAGCGGCATTTCAGATGTGTCTCGAAAACGCACCCCCCGCATTCATACGAGAATTCCAAGCACGGCGACTTGCAAGGACGCAATGTCAATGTAATCATAACTGAATTTTGGAATAATAGTACTTGATCAAATGTCCCACCTTCTGACGACCCAATGCGTTTATCATCATAGAAGCCCCCAGGAGGGAACTCGGCGCATGATTTGTGGAGACCCAGGTTGCACGACACGCACATGTAGTAGCCGTAGCCAAGTAGTTGCTGCTCGCATACCCTGCAATTCACCACCATCTCCGGCGCTGAAGAACACGTGATGTATTTGAATGAGCAGTCGCCCGCAGAGCTGCTACAAAGGAGGTTCTCCATACTAGGAGGATCAGTGACAGGGGTAAATAAGAAGAGCACTTCTACTTGCTTCTTTCGCCATCTACGATACTCGACGACAGAGGGAGCTGCTTCGTCAGTGAGAAGATATTCAATTGCTTTAGGGAAAGGATGGGGGGAGGTTCTTCTTCTTCTTATTATTAGGAGGGTTGGTGATACAAGCAATTTCATTTGCGTGGATATCAAGCAACGGGTCCAGCACCAGCCTCTTGAGGTGAGGATGGGGGGAGCACATGAGATGATAGTGTTTGTCCCATTCCGAAGCCTTTGCATCATACTCACGAATGGCCTCTTCAACCTCAACCCAACTCTGAGGAAGATACCATCTATTGTCTTTGCTTGTCTCTCTCTTCATATCCCGCATCCATCTGTGTTTGTGCCTATGTCGATTTTCGATGATTATGAGTTTAAGCGGATCCCATTTTTTAATTTCTGTACTTAGCTCTATCAACTGATCGAGGTCCTTTGTGGAGGAGAGCGGGGACTCTATTATGACACATTTGGTTTCTGTAATGGGGGACCATAGCAGCTGGAAATTTGCGCTTTCGCAGAGCATAGAAAAGGCAATGCGATGGAGCTGCTCATCCTCTGCTTTAGATGGCCGACGATCGGTATAATAACCTAGTCCTTCGTACAAACCCCCCAGGATGTGATTTAGACTAAAGAAGGGGCTCTTGGCCCATCCTGATATTTTTGCAGCAACCCAATCGGTGCGTGTGTAGGGAAGGCCCTTGGTTGCTATGATCACCGGCTTGTCTTGGCTAGGAAACTCCATCTATCGCTTCATCGATGAGTTTCTCAAATAAGATATATATGTCGTATGTGGTTTATTTTAATTTATCATGTGTTGCAAAAGTAAGTTTAGGATGATGTGCTATCTATCAAACCTAAGTACTAGAGGTACGTTCGTACGTAGTCAAAATTGTATACAATTTGGCACATCCTACATCATGTAGGATGTGCCAAATGATAATTATGTATCTACATGATCGATCATCTAGACTACATGATCGATCGGTACTTTCTTCAACATTTGGGATGATAATTATGTATCTAACTATCTATCAATCTATCGCAATAAAATTGATGCAGCAAAATTATAACACTATCGAACAAAATCCAACAAAATTATAAAACTAACGACTTAAGAAGGCATGGAGAGAAATTAAACCTGCAATTTTGTTTAAGTCTAATTAGATAGCCTTGAACAATGATTAGCAAGTTCTTTTGAGGCTCCCCATGAAGCTAGTTGGTGCATGCTTAAATGAAGTCATCTCGATCTTTATAGATTATATAGATAATAGACTGAAAGATCCAATCAGGAGACAATTATTAATGCCTTGCTTCAGGTCCAATTAAGAGATGGATTCAAAGTGAAAGAGGTCAGCAAAAGAAGTAAAGGCTAGTATCTTCTCGGACATCTAGTCAAATGGTTAAGCCTTCAAGAACAAGTACTCAGAGCACTTCAGTTCGATTTTCATTGGCATTGCCCTTCACACTGAAACATGTATGATTGACGAATATCGAAACCGAATTTCAAACTATCCATTTTGAAGAAATATTTCTACTATTTTTTATTTAGACCCAATTAATATGCATGATTGACGAAGATCGAAACCGAATTTCCACCAAACCGATTAAATTTAAAGAGAAAGTTTACATTAAAGAGAATTGAACCCTTGATGAGTTAAAATTTTACAAAATACTCATTAAAACATCTATGCTACTTAGTATTAATGTATACTAGTTTTACCCGTCGTACCATGTACGACTACGATTCGATATTTTATAAATATTATAAATAGGATATTAATAAATAAATAAAAATATAATATAAACTTTAATATAAGTAATTTATTGTTCGTAGAATGTTTATATAATTTTTCTAATCAAATATTATATTCTTCTTATTTTATTACTTTTCATGTACGTAAATTTAGAGTTTATCAAATATTCCAATATCTACTAAATATTTTATTATCCATTTTTATTAATTTTAAAAAAATTAACTAATTATTCATTAATTTTTTATAAAATAAAATCACTATATTTCTATAAATAAATTTATCAAAAGATATATGATAAAATATTTATATTTATTTTTAAATATTTAAATATTTTATCTTTAATTTTAAATACTTGTATAAGAAAGCTTTCAAAAAATATTTTTATACTAAATAGATATTTTTTGATCTTAGAGATAAATTTAAATAGTTAAAAAGAATTTAATAGAAAGAGTTTATAATAATAGAAATAAAAATTAATTTTTTACATATAAGGTGGGGCTAGAATCGTTCTGCTGACTCGAAAAGGTACAACTTTAATATATAGTTATAGATATTACATTTTTTTTATTTATAAAAATTATAAATATTTATCATTAATTTTTTTTATTATAAAAGAAAAAAATATATCTATAAATAATTTCGTAAAAGATATCATGCTAAAAGGTAAAAGATATTTATAATTATTTAATTTTTTTAAATTTATTATCTTTAATTTTAAATATTTGTGTAAGGAAGTTTTCAAAAGATATTGTTATACTAAATAGATATTTGTTTGATGTTAAAGATAGATTTAAATAGTTAAAGAAGAATATAATAGGGTAAATTAAAAATTAATTTAGTAAATATTAGGTGGGGCCAGAATCATTCTGGTGGCTCGAAAAGGCACAGCTTTAATATATAGTTATAGATTTTCCAAAAATATATATAGTACCGGATATTCGGTTGTTTCAAAACCCGATCCGTATCCGGTCCGATTATCCGAAAAAAAATCCCGCATTAGATCGGATACGGATAGAAAGTTTTGTGATCCATTCGAATACGGATTTTATCGGATAGGCTGGATCTGCGGATCGGATCGAGTATTTTTGCTCACCTCCTCGATTTGACTTGTAATTTAATTGACCCGAAACCAACTGAACTGACCGTTTGACTGATCTAATTGCACCTCTCTTACATAATATTTTTTTCTACTGATAATTTATTTTACGTTAATTGTAAATGAAAAGTAAAAATTTGATTATTTTAGTATTATGGTGACCTTATTTTCATTTCAACCTAAAAATGGCGTGTAAAATTAGTGAATTGAAAGTACGGATAACATCTTTACAAGCATATTGTACAATATATAGCTTAATGATAAATTAAAATACAACAAATTTAAAGTGAACGCTAGATTTTGTTATAATAATATATTATTTAGATATACATATAGAAACCCTAGATTTAATCTTGTACTCTCTCTATATAAAGGCGTTTATGGGTGATCTAATAAGATGGATCTGACCTCGGTCTTTATGGGTGACCTAATAAGATGGATCTGATCTCTCTCATTTCTCCCTATTTCTCTCTATTCTTTCTGTTTTTCTCTATTTTATAACACGTTATCAGCACGAATTGCTTAAGACTCGAGGTATTATTTTCTAGCACTAAAATTCTTCGTCCGTGCACTTCGTTTCTACCTTCACTTTGTTTTTCCGGTCACATGGTTCTTTAACTTATTACTGGATGTATGTATATAATTTTTTTTTGGGTCGAACTATATATGTATGAAAACTTAGTAATTAACCATGCAATCAGTTGGCATAGTATTGCATTATATGTCAATGGTAAATATCGAATAAAAGTCACCAGAAAGATGTGTGTATATAATACTGTATTGCATGTTCGGTTTATTTTATTCTAAAAAAATATTATTGTATGTATATAATACTGTGTAATGCTATAACCTTTTGTTAGACAAATCCAGAAATGAAAGTTCATGTCCTAGCCTTTTCAAAGACTAATCAAGTGACCAAATTTGTTGTGATTGAAATTGTAAAACGAGGCACAAGAAGCTACCGTTCATGCCTTCCAGTTTTTGATGTTTATGGTGCCCTTGTTTGTATCAAAATTGATAACAATGCCTGTAGACAATTAATGCTCTATAGAATCTCAATCATAGACCTTTTACTGATGTTTGAAACTCCTGTTTGCATTTTACTACACTGGCAAAGAAACAGGAATCCTACCCCAAGTATTTGTGTATTGAGAAAAAGATGGCAACCTAGGAAATATAATAAGATGCTGATTCACCGGCCTTTTAATTTGGCTAATATTATAATGATTTGGATTGTTTTTGGTAATTCAAATTGGAGTTGGCAACTATGTAGACGAGCTTCTGTCCTTTTACTTGTCAAGGAATATGACAATATGATTAAGTCATACCGAGTATCATTACAAGGCTACTATGATCATAGTATCCTTTGTAATGAAAACATCCTTGATACTGAGAAATTAAAGTCCAAGAACACAATAGAATATGGGAGACGATCCCTGTTAAAAAAGATTTGGTTTATATGAAGATATCTACGTGGAATGTTCGAGGGATGGGGAGGAGAAACTTTTGGACACATATCGAAACCTTTACCAAAATTAATCACATTAAGGTGATGGCGATTATTGAAACCAAAACCGAACAAGCACCACCAGAAACTTGTTGGAGAAAAGCAGGCTTCGATAATATCGTTATGTCACCCGCTAAGGGTAAGGCAGGTGGAATTTGTGTACTATGGAAAGAACGCCAAATACAAAACAACGAGTCATTTATTCTAATCAACCAATATGATAGATTCATTTCATTTTTGTATTCGGTACCACGAAAAGGATGCGATGTAATAATAGTTTTTATATATGCCCCCCCGCATGAGAAAGAGAAATCAGAATTTTGGGATTGTTTGACAAAGTATATATCTTGTTCCTCATTACCGTGCATTATTATGGGGGATTTTAATGATATTCTAGCCCCATGCGACAAATATGGGGGATCTGAACCTTGTTCCTCTGGATTTAACAGATTGAAAAATTTTGTAGCTCAAAATGATTTGATAGACTTACGATCAACAGGAAATGAGTTCACATGGAGAAAAAGAAAGACGGACATTGATAACACGTATGAAAAACTGGATAGAGCTTTGGTATCATATAAAATTACACAATGGTATCCAGATTTAGTTACATATAATCATGCCTTTACATTCTCGGATCATTGCCCAATTACAATTGAACTTGATGATCAGAAAACGTATAAGGGAAGACCATTTAAATTCGAGAAAATTTGGATGCATAGACAAGATTATGGAAACGTAGTTCGACAAGCTTGGAGAGTTCATAGTACGGGTTCTCACATGTTTAATTTAGTACAAAAGACTCGTTTACTTAAAGTTAAAACAAAAATTTGGAATAAAAGTACATTTGGTAACATTTTTAGACAACTCGAAGAGGTTGACTTAAAATTGGTGGAATTGCAAAAAAATCCTAGGAGAAGTAGAACAATTAATGACAATATACGCCAAGCCCGACTAATAGAAAAGAAAGAACAATTATTAAACTTTCATAAAACTTATTGGGCACAAAGAGCTAAGACAAAACACATTAAATATGCTGACTTGAATAACGCATATTTCCACAGGTCCGCTACAGGAAGAAGAAATTACAAACAAATAAATTTTATACGAGCGAATGATGGTACGTTTCTTATAGGGGAAGACAATGTAAGACATGAAATAAGAGTGGACTTTCAACGGCGATTCCAAAGACAACAAATTAATCACAATAAATTGGAGAACTATATAAATTTGATTAAAAATGAGATTACAGAAGAGGAAAATGAGATACTCATTAAGGAAGTAACAAACTCTGAAATTAAGAATGCGGTTTTTAGTTTAGGAAAAAACAAATCACCGGGTCCAGATGGCATGATTGCTGAATTCTATCAAAAATATTGGAATATTGTTGGCTTGTCAGTGATTAGAGCAGTTAAGGCGTTTTTCTCTTCAGGATTTATTCTCAAAGAAATCAACCACACTTTCATTTCTCTAATTCCAAAATGTGATAACCCGAATATGATTAACCACTATCGACCCGTTAGTCTATGTTCAACTGTCTATAAGATAATAGCAAAGATATTGGCTGAAAGATTAAAAAAGATTTTGCCTAAAATAATTCACCCTCTTCAAGGAGCTTTCGTCACAAACCGAGCAATTCAAGACAATGTTCTCATAGCTCATGAGATTTTTCATACGTATCGTCAAAGAAAAGGAAAGACAGGATGGGCAGCAATTAAGCTGGACATGGAAAAAGCATATGATCGAGTAGATTGGGATTTTTTACAACGAGTTTTACAAGCTTTTGGCTTTCATAATCAGTTCATTAAATGGATAATGCAGTGTGTACGAACAGTGACTTTTTCTATCCTTGTAAATAATGAACCGACGGATGTCTTTACTCCTGAGCGAGGATTACGACAGGGAGACCCACTATCCTCACTTCTCTTCATTATAGGCGCAGAGATATTAGCTCGTAGATTACAAAAGGAGTGTGTTGAACAACCCAAAAATGTCGGGTTTCAAATTGTACGAGGAGGAACTAGAATCCCGTTCTTGTCCTTTGCAGACGATATAATAATTTTTAGTCCTGCCACAAATTTGGCTTTTCGTAACATAAAGAATATCCTGGAGGATTACTGTGAAATTTCTGGTCAAAAGGTCAATTTTCATAAATCGGCTTTTCAGACAACAAAAGGAGTTATGGCGTCGACGAAAAGACATCTTCAACAAGAATTAAACATACCACATACAAGCTCACTAGAAAAATATTTAGGATGCCCTATTATAAATTCAAAAGTGACAAACAGAACTTTCGAATCAGTTCTCCATTCAACAGAACAACAACTATCGAAATGGAAGGCAAACGCTTTATCTCAGGCAGGGCGAACAACCTTGATCAAGTCAGTGCTTGCAACAAAACCTTACTACTTGATGCAAAATTTCATGTTGCCAGAAGGAACCCTTACTAAATTAGACACCCTTAATCGAGAATTTTTTTGGAACAAGCCAAATGGTCATATCCCAATTATAGGATGGGACAGGATATGCCGCTCAAAGAAGAAAGGTGGACTTGGACTTCGGAAGGCGAAACAAATGAACAAGGCTCTACAAATGCGGTTGTTGTGGAAAATCTTAGCAGAACCTCAGAATATGTGGGTACGTATTATCTCAGAAAAATATTTGAAAACAAAGAACTTGTTAGAATATAATATCTCCAAAAATGTATCGTGGCAATGGAACAAGCTAATAGGGATAAAACCAGAATTTGTCAAAGGCTTAATATGGCAAATCGGCGACGGTCATACAGTCCAATTTTGGAAGGATCACTGGATTACAAACCAACCACTTATGGATTTATGCCCTTTAAATTCTAATGTTGATGTGAATGTCACAGTCTCACAGTTTATTGACATAGACAAACAATGGAAGGTTCAGGAATTGCAACGTCTTCTACCTCCTCAATTGGTAGAACAAATCAGGTCCATAATAATTCCGAAAAATCAAATTCGAGATAAGTTATATTGGTTTCCGAGTAAGAATGGATGGTTCTCTACGCACGCGGCAACGTCCTTTGTAGCTCTTGAGAGGGACATACATGATTGTGCATATGATTGGATCTGGAAACTAAATGTTAGCCCTAAATGCAAAATGTTTTTACGGAAAATTTGTGTAAATGGACTCCCGACAAAAGAAATACTTATTCAAAGACACGCCGCAGTGACTGCAGAATGCCCGTTATGCATGCAATCAAATGAAACAACAAAACATCTACTATTTCAATGTCCTTTCTCTATACAGGCTTTAGGAAAAGTGGATCGTGAGTTTGTTGAAGCCATAACAAAAATCCCAAGGAACAATCAATGCATTGTGACTTCGATACAGAACTTAAAAGAAAAATTGGGTACTCAGAAATTCAATGATCTAATTATAGCCTGGTGGAGTATTTGGTTTTACAGAAACAAATCGATTTTCAATCAACCCGTTGAGGGACCGTCTAGAACAATAGATGAATTCATAAAAACATAAATTAGGACATGGCATAAAACAATACTCATAGATGATAATTTATCTATAAGTTCAACGAAAAAAATAGGAGGGGTGCCGAAGAGAAAAAATAAGACATGGACCAAACCAGAATATGGATTTGTAAAGATTAACTTTGATGGATCAAAGAAAGGAAATGGCATGGCCACCGCAGGGTACATCATTCGAGATTATAATGGAAATCGTATTTCAATGAATGCGTATGCAAGCGAATTCTGGAATGTAAATCAAGCAGAAGCAAGAGGAATGTACGAGGCGGTGTGCGAGGCAAAAAGAAGAAATTTGACAAAGGTCGAGATTGAAGGAGATAGTCTTATTGTGATAAACGCATTGAAAGGAAACAAATCTTGCCCATGACAGATTGAGATGATAATATCAGATACGTTGGTTATTCTGCAATCCTTTGAGGTTGTTAGAGTTGCTCATGTACCTCGTGACTGCAATAAGGTGGCTGACTTGATTGTTGGTCTACGCCATTCGTGTAGCGCCCATCAAATTCAGACCCATTCAAGACTTCGTGTCCTCATCCATAAGGATGCCACAGGCTGATTATGGATCGGCCTAATGTTTGCCTAATCAAAAAAAAAATCATGTATTGGGTATCTATATGTTAATCGTATCTACTCGTTATTGTATGTAGATAATTGTTACTCGTTATTGTATAGTACAGTATATGTTAATCGTTATTATTTGTCCTTGGTGAGACAAACAATATTATCTCTGAAGTGATAATTATTTCTTTCTAAAGAGTTGAATTTATAAATAAAATTATCCCTTAAGTGATAATTATTTCCTCCTAAAAAATTGATTTATAAATAAAATTATTTCCAAAACAATAATTAATTTAATAATAAATACGTTATCAGTACAATTGTTCAAAACCGAAGGTATAAATTCTCATCTATATATATACACACAAATACCGATCCCCGATAATTAATTTGATGGATATCTCATGAGCACATTGACTATGCATCCACGTACTATTGTTTTTACAAGTAATCGGCAATTGTCTTGAATTTGTATATTGATCGATATGCATGATTTGCATACATGAATTACATATATGTTGTTTTTGTACATGATTTATTTGTATATATACATCTTGAATCTCTAACGTTAATATTGCATGTTCAATCGGATAAAAACTGTGTATATGATATATCTCCCTGAAGAGGATATATTCATAGTAATTTGTCCCTGAAGCGACAAACTAAAATCATATATAGTATATCCCTTGAAGTGGATGTATTTATAAATAAATTTGTCCTTGGTGAGACAAATAATATGAACATATGAAGATAATATTATCCCCAAAGTGATAATTGTAATTTTCATTCCCTGAAGCGAATGAAACATCAATATATAATCCCATGAAGTGATTGGAAGATCATTGTATTATCCTTGAAGCGATAATTATTTCCTTTGGAAGAGTTGAATTTACAAATAAAATTATCTCTGAAGCGATAATTATTTCCTCCTGAAGAGTTGAATTTACAAGTAAAATTATCCATGAATCGATAATTATTTCCTCATAAATAGTTGAATTTATAAATAAAATTATCCCTGAAGTGATAATTATTTTCTCCTGAAGAGTTGAATTTAAAAAAAAAAATTATCCCTGAAGCGATAATTATATCCTCTGAAGAGTTGAATTTACAAATAATATCATCACTGAAGTGATTATTTCCTCCTGAAGAGTTGAATTTACAAGTAATATTATCCCTGAAGTGATAATTATTTCCTCCTGAAGAGTTGAATTTACAAGTAATATTATCCCTGAAGTGATAACTATTTCCTCCTGAAGAGTTGAATTTACAAAATAATATTATAATTTTATCCCTGAAGTGATAAATTTCATTCCCTGAAGTGAATGAATTATTTTATTTATTTTATTGCTCTTATATTGTTTATTTATTTATTATTTTCATATACTTAATTATTTTATATTATTTTCTCTTGAAGAGTTAATTAAATGCACATAACAAGATTATCCCTGAAGTGATAATCCTCGTTCATTGAAGTAAATGAAAACTTCATTTTATCCCTTGAGTGATAATTCTTATTCCCTGAAGTGAATGAAACAATTTTATTTTTAACCCTAAAATGATAATTCTCGTTCCATAAAGTGATGAAAGAATAAAAGTTTCTACTCCTTGAAATGAGTGTTGAAACTAAAGTCATCTCCTGAAGAAGAAAATGACACAATTCATTCGAAAACTGAAATAGAAGAAAATTTTCATCTCCGGAAGTAGATGATAAAGTTTGTTCATATGAAAAATATAATCTCTTGGAGTAGAAAATAAACAACCTATATATATATATCACATCGTAAAGCATGTGACTGAAAGGTTTGAAAGATTTTTTTGATTAATTTCTTGTCACCAGAATTTGACAATGTGTTGTTTCTTTAATTTATTAAATTATATCTCTCAATTTAATTATTTCTGTATTTATTTATGTACACTATTATTATAACAGATTCAACTGTATTTGCTTTTATTATACTTATATACTGTATTTTTTTTATATAATTGCACTACTCTAAAAGCTAGGTAAATGAATTAAGAATCTGACTTTCCTCCTTCACAAAGCAATCGATATGTGATGATGAATGATACAAAGAAGCCACTATCAATCACTACTCACGAGCTAAGAATTAGTTTCCGTGTAGCGAATTGTAATTGCATCCCCTTTCTACCACAGGAACATCTTATTCAATTCTCCATCCGTTTCAAAATAGTTAATCTTAGACAAAATTACATACTTATTAAGGATTTTTTTTTATCCAAATTACCCCTATAAGTACACTTTGGGAGATTCAACTAAAAAAAATAAAATTTGGGATATGTGTAATGTGGGGTATAGATAAGGGTATAAATAGAAAAAAAGGTTAGATGAACAAGTATTTTGAAACAAGAAAAAATGGCTTTAAGAACAACTATTTTGAAACGAAGGGAGTACTATCCTGATTCAAATTAAGTGTCGTTTTAATATTTTAAATTTGATCCAATTTATGTGTCGTTTTAGGTTTTCTAGTCAATTGATTAGGAGTGAGTTATGAGAATTGTTATTGAAATGTATTTTTATTGATTAATGTTAGTCATTTATTGGTTGAAAAATGTGATGAGTTGTAAAATTTATTAAAAAATTTATATTTTGAGTTTAGCTCTTACTTTCTAAATCTTGTGTCGAAAGTTAAAACGACACTTATTTTGGATAGGAGGGAGTATTTCTCTACTTAATGCTCATGTTATGGGTTGGACTATCATCTGTATATTGACTACTTAGTCCATTTTTATTATTAATAAAATTACTCCTTGAGAGGACGGACAATATTGCCTCTCCTTTAAAAAGAAAAGAAGGGGAATTATTGTAGAAATAAGAAAGTTATATATCTCTTCATCACTGAAGAAGCTCAAAATCACATAAATATGAAGTCTGATTAATTATAGAGTTTTGAAAATATAAAACCATTTAAAAATAAAATGTTTGATTTAAAAAGATTTTATAACTATTACTTAGAATATTTTTCATTTTTTTTTTCTAGAATTTATCCATTACAATTTAGGACATCTTTAGTATGATTATAGGATTCGTGTTAGGAATGAGGTATCAAGGGGATTAAAAATCGGGTTAATTTAGGAATTTTGTTTGGTTAGATTGGGAATGAAAAATAGGATTTTTAATTTGAAACTCCTACCCACTTCAATCACCAAATTAAACTGTCATTTTAATGTTTTTTGCTCATGCTCTTCTTTTTCTCCATCTCTTTCTACTCAAGTTCTCTGAAGGTTCAATTTCGCCACCACCCTATATTTGTATTTCGTTGGATTTTGCCTCCATTGATGAAGCTCAGTAGAAACAAATATGGATCGGAGAAGGATTCGTACTTGGGGGTGGCGGTGTTTGGCGGTGTTTCACAAGTTAATAACAACCACACATAAAGGAGGATGGAAGAGGAAAAAGAGTTGGAAGATGTAGCAAGAGAGAGGAGAAGAACAATCGTGATTAAAAAATATGGAATCAATCCAACTTGATATTTAAGTAGGGTATGAGATCAGGTGTACTTTGAGGGAATGAGTGTTATGAAATCATGTGTATTTTAAGGGAATGAGTAGTTCTAGGTATCATCCATTTCTAAACATTTATTCATACCAAACACCAAAAACAAAATAGGTCATACTGGAACCAAATTCATATAACCCAGATATAGTATCAAACTGGACCATAAAATTTTATGTGATTGAGATTTGACCTATTCTATTGAAGAACAACAAATCCAACCGATCTCTTCGCACAACTCGAATCAAAACAAACAAGACACAAAACGAAAATAAAAAACAGAAAGAACACGAGGATTGGTGACCCGTTCGAGTTCAAAGAACTCTACATCCGGGGATCTCAGATGGAGAGACCCGGCCCAAACATGCACTAAGATCAAAGCTCATGGCGTTCAAGTACAAGTCAAATATCAAACGACAAAGCAAAGGCCAAAAACTAAGCGAAGAAGAAGATCAAAGAACATAAATTAAGTAAAAGCAATGTTAGGGATCAAGAACGAAAGGGCTTCAACCCCCTTTCACGGATGCGCAGCTAGGTCTTCCACTCTTTGCCACCAATAAACCACTAAGAGACCTTCTTTGACTTTGTAAATCCATTTACAATCTACTAGTTTACCTTTAGCAGGTTTAGGCTCAAGGGTCCATGTATTATTCCCATGCATACTCTGAATTTCTTCATGCATAGCTTTCAACGAATCATTAGTATGCTTACAATTTATAGCTTGTTTAAAAGTTTCAGGATTAAAATGAGCAACAACATCAACAACAAGTAAGGCAAACTCAATAATATTAGAAGTGAATCTACAGTTTTGAAAATCCTAATTCTTTGCTTCTTATATCTAACTAATTGATAGTCAGATAAATCATGTTTAGAAGCATCATGCATAGCATCATTTTTAGCATCAAGATTTATGCATATCAAAAGACCCCTTATGCTAGAATTAGGGTTAGAATCAGTTACTGCCCCCACCTAATTGGTAGTTTTGCAAACTATTGTTGTGGCCCTCTTGATTTGAGTTTCCCATATTGTCATCTTGAGCTTCAGTTTAAGCCTTTTTCACCTTCTAGGTTAGTGACTTGTTTTTCCAAGTCATTAACTTGTTTTTGCAAGTCGACGACTTGGTTCTTTGAGTCTAAGCATGACTCACAAGTCATTGACTTAGGAGACGAAATCTTTTCTAATTCAATAGCCTTAGAGGACCAGAGTTTGTTATCATCGAAGAGATTGGAGAAACATTATCTTCTAGTTTTTCTCTTAACTCAGTGACATGAGTTCCAAGCTTTTCGACGATAGCAACCAACTGTTCTCTAGATTTTTTAGCTAAAAGAGAAGAGTGTTCAGAGTCATTTACCTCTTGGGATGATTTGTCTTCAATGGCCATGCAATAATTTCCTCTTGTTGGCGCCACTTCATCATCATCATCATCAGACATATCCCAAGTTGTCATCATTCCTTTACCAGCCTCTCCACTTTTTCTTTTTGGACATTGCTTGGCCAAGTGTCCTCTAGCTTGACATTGATAACAGATGACATCCTTCATATCCTTCCCTTCTTTGTTTGACTCTGGAGTCTTCATAGGAGCTTTGTTGCGATTCCACAGTCTCTTCATAGCCTTAGAGATGAGAGCAACATCCTCATCTATTCCTTCAGTGTCACCGTCTCCCCGAGCCAAGTCAAAATCTCTTTCAACTTTAAGAGCAATGTTCTTCACCTTTTCTGAGTCAAGTCTCTCAACTCTTCTCTATTGAATGCCTCCATACATGGTAAGTTGTCCAACAAGATCTTCCAAGGTCAGCGACTTGGTTTCCTTTGAATGAGTAGAGACGAAGCAATATTGTCCCAACTCTTGTTCAATCCCGAGATCAGCTTGTTGGTTAGTTTCCATTGAGGAATTTTCTCACCAAGAAAATCTAACTGATTCACGATCGTTTGAAATCTGGAATGATAATCACGAAGAGATTCTCCTTTTCCTTGAAAAATGTTGTCATATTCTGCTTCGAGACTTATGATCATGTCCTTCTTTACATCATCATTGCCTTGATGAAGTCTTTTAAGGGCATCCCGGATTTCTTTTGCCGTCGTGTATCCGATCACCTTCTTGAGGTCACCGTCAGTGAGAGCATGATGGAGCACTTTCTTTGCTCTAGCATTCTTCTCAAACTTCTTGAAATCCACATATCATACTCAATTGTGGTCTTTTCAATCTTTCCATCCTTTCCATGAAAGGTTTCTGGACCCAGTTCAATTACCTTTCATAGTTGACCATCAAGCGAGCAGATGTGGGTCTTCATCTGTTCAACCCACCAGTTATACTCTCCAACCTTGAGGATTGGAGGTTTCCAGAAAGAGACTCACAGAAGTGTTGGTGGACGTCATTTTCCTGCAACAAAAGTACTAAAAACACAATCTAGAGCCTTAGCTCTAATACCAATTGTAGGATCGTTAGTACTTAAAGGAGTCGGTGATTCCTGCGAAGTCGTCGACTTTGAGTAATAAAGCAACGAAATTGTTAAGCAAGAAAAGTAAACGTTACCAACTATCAATGACAAACGATGTATAGTGGAAACTTCTCAAAAACCAACTAGTTTACTAAGAGAAAAACCACCCTCTTCCAAGTTTCTCACTTGGTCGGATTTCAAGAGTCCTTAGACTCGCTCTATTGATTTCTTGAGTGTTTACAAAGCTCTCCCGTGTACAAGAATGAATCCCACACCCTTGAACCACGCTCTACCTTTGCACTCACACTCTCAATCTCATGCTATGCCTAAGATCTCTCGACACACCACTTGTATGAATCTCACGCACAAGTTCGCTCTTTCTTTCTTACACACAATACAGAAATGACACTCAAGAGTCTTACCACTAACCTAAACACTAGGGTATTTAAGCTAAGGTAAGAGAGATCTCGTGTGTATTGACTCCCATTCGATTAGGGAAATGATACACACTCAATCTTTTATATATCTTTCCAAATATACATTAACGCATACAATAAAATATTCTAGGAAAATCAAATCGTCTTTATCTTGATTTTAATACTCTTTTATGATAATCTTCTCCTAAAATAGAATGACGCATTTGGCTCCAAATACATGCACATACGCTGTGCATTCCTTCCTTAAATAGATTACTTCACCAGCTGGTCATGTCAGTGACTTTTCCAAATCAACGACTCAACTTGCCAACTCAGAGTCACTGACTCTGAAACCATCAAAACTCTATGTTCTAACACACACTCTCTCTTTCTCTGGAGTTCTAGAGTTTGCACCACTGAAGAATGAGCTCTCAAATTGACCTAAGTAAGTAAGCTTTTATAGTGGTCCAAAATAGAAGACTTTTGATCCTTAAGCAAAAACGCGTCGTTGTGTGTATAGCCCACGTCAACACAAGGGAATGGCCAAGCACATCAATATTGGGCCTTAGAATCAAGTCTAATGAATTCAACTCGGTCAATCCAAAACACCAAAGATGCCACATCCACATCGGTTCACATGAACCAGGGGGTTGTATATCCTCGTCTTTTATGGCCTGTTCATGGCCCAATAAATCCTCAAGAACCCGGTTCCTAATTGCTCTACCTTAATATTACATGAAATTATACATGAACAATCAATCATATGAGGATTACATGTTACAATATTTTAGTTAAATAAGTTTCTTAAATACTTACTCCACCGGACCCTACTGGCCTAAATGGAAGTCCCAATTAGTTCTACATTACCATCTCATATAACTAGAAAAAAAGCATTAGTTGGGCCCTGCCTCACCAAAGTGGACGACTTACAAGTACGTGGGAGACTCACAAGTGGAATTTGGGACCCACGTATTTAGCCAAGAGTCAAAACTCAAAAGTAGCAGCAGGCAGGAGATGGAGCCTTTAATCGTAATTGGAGACTGGATGCGTCGTCGGAGTTCAGGGGTCAGTGATGGCTGATGCCGACCCAAAAAAAGAAAAGAAAAGTGATGGCTGATGAGTGATCACTAAACCGTGTTATAGTAGGGGTTAATACACGTTATTTCAACCGTGTTATAGTAGGGGTCAACAATAGGAGTATAAAATTAATTAGTGTTACTGTAGTCTCGTTAATGGCAATATCTTCTAATGACCATACATAATATCAATATTAATTAAAATTTGCCGTCTTCGGGCATCTAGTCAAGCGGTTAAATTTTTATATGTGTACTCAGAGAGTCAGAGGTTTTCAGTTCGATTGCCAAACCTAATTATCAATGTAGATGGAAATTATTCGAATAAATGTCACCAAACCATCTTTTCTACTCCAAAGAAATTCAAATAATCATATAAGTAATAATCAAATAGTTAAAAGTGATTTGCCATACATATTCAAATTATTTTGAATGTCTAATAGTAATCTTTGGGCGCATTCTCATGCTCATTGATTTTTATACACCATTTTTGAAATGAATTCACTCCCTCCCTATATCAATTTTAGTACATTTTAATTAAATTTAGTTATTATTATCACATAGTTGAATTTTAGTTTTTCTTATATCTATCTGACATACCTTTTCTCTTTGAATAAGGTACTCGTTATAGCGGAGTATTAGTGGTAAATGATAATGATAATGATGTCAAATAGTTATCTGTACATATATGATTATTATTTAATCTTTGGATAGCTTATTCGATCTGTTTGTTGTATATATATGCTTTGCGATAACAAAGAAGCACGGGTGAGTTTCGATCGACTGCCTCCATTCACCAAAATCCAATTGTTTCATTTATGACAAATTTTTTAAATTACCACCATATAGAGATGCACCACAATTTCTTTTAATGACTACGATAATAATACATTCAACTATATTCCTTTCCTTAAAAAAAAATTCACCCTAAATTCTATTACTAATTAACACGGAGCAATATAAGTTCATTTAAAAGGTCCAGTAAAATGACATCACGCGACATAAATGATGTTTAATTATCTAACTAGTTGAAGTCCCGTGATATTCACGGGATAATTTTACTAAAAACTATACAATTCTACGATATTAATTTAAAATACTAAATATATTTATATAATATCATAATAAATTACGCAATAGACAAATTATTTTTTTAGATTGTACTCCATATTTTAATTGAATATATTTCCATCCTAAATTTACATAACGAATAAATAAAATATAAAGGAAATTAATGTATATGAAAATCTACAAAATTCAATGTATTAATCAATCTACAATTCATAGTAAATTACAAAAAATCATAGACATAAAAAAATTAAATGTAAGGTGGGGCTAGTTGGCTAGACAAAAAATATATTCTATATTTACATAAATAAAATAAAAAGGAAATTAAGAAAAATGTGATGTAAATTTTTATCAAAATTCAATTTAAGAAAGTATTCATCAAGATTTGTAATTTTTTCTCTTTTTTTTATCAAACTTTGATTTAAGAAAAAATCTGAAATATAAATGCATAATAAGATAAAGAAAATATAATTTTATTAATTTAAATTAAAATTCGAATTGTTATTTTTTTGACATTTACATATAATCTTAGTCATCAATATAAAATTAAATCTTTTTCTCAAAATAAAAATATATCAACATAACAAAATTTTTTATTTAAAATTGTATCATTATATAGATATAAAATTTTATACTTGATGTTCAAGCCTTGTTAAAAGATAAAAAAATATATTAAGACCCTAAATCTTGTTAAGAGATAAAAAAAAATTAAATTAATATAGAAAATATCATCTCATAGAAATTTTTATATATAAAAATTATATAAATATGTTATCTATTGTAGTAAACTAATAAAAAATCCATAGATAGAAAATTATATACATAAAAAAAATATATAAACATGTTATCTATTTAGTATATATAGCAAAAATACTATAAGTTGTTACAAAATTTATTAAATATAATTTTACATTAATTTATTCAAAAATGCCACGTGGCGCAAATTTTACAACAGACTTGGATTTCGCTTTATAATGTATTAGCTAGGGTAGATTAAACAGTTAAGTCTCTGAATATAATATATAAATGATTTTTTGTTTGATTTTTATAGGCAGTGTCCACTGTCCTAAACATAAAATTTGACTTGTAAATTGATACTTACGTATCCATTGATTTTTCTTGTTTTTTTATATACATAATAATATGTAATTTTCGTTTAATTTCAAAAAAAAAAACTATTATAGGAATTGTGTAACACGTGATCTCATTTCAATTCATTTACACATCCTCCCCCCTTGAGTATATACTTACGCCTATAAAATGTCATCTCCATCCACACCAACAATATGACCTCGACAATTCACAAACCCAATAATCTTCAATTGAGAGCGAAAAAATTAAGTAGCGATCAAATTCGAGAGAAATGGAGAACTTCCCAATCATTAACATGGAGAGCCTAAACGGCGAGGAGAGGAAATCCACCATGGAGCTTATCAACGATGCATGTGAGAATTGGGGCTTCTTTGAGGTATACACATACTTAATTTCTAGTTATCACTAACTCAATGTCATATTTACATGCTCCTTAAGTACAAGTTTAATTCGTAAGTAATTGGCAACGTACTTTATATTGGTAGGTGCTTAACCATGGAATATCCCATGAGTTGATGGATTTGGTGGAGCACATGACAAAGCAACACTATAACAAGTGCATGGAGTTGAGGTTCAAGGAGATGGTTGCCACCAAGGGTCTAGACAATGCTCAGTCGGAGATCAACGATCTCGACTGGGAAAGCACTTTCTTCATCCGCCATCTTCCCACCTCCAACATCTCTGAAATCCCCGACATTTCAGATGATTACAGGTTCAGTATAAGGATTTTTCTATCATATACCCTTAGAACACATAATTAATTAATCTAATCCGGTATAATTTTTTTAATTATTTTTTTTCCGACGAATTTATGATTTATCTTATAGGGTTTAGTTTATGTATATTTATGTAGGAATGTGATGAAGGAGTTTGCAAAGGAGATAGAGAAGCTGGCGGAGCGAGTGTTGGAGTTGCTATGTGAGAATTTGGGGCTAGAGAAGGGTTACTTGAAGCGGGCCTTCAGCGGGTCGGACGGGGCCCCGATGTTCGGGACGAAGGTGAGCAACTACCCACCGTGCCCGACGCCGGAGCTCATAAAGGGGCTCCGGGCCCACACCGACGCCGGAGGGCTAATTCTGCTGTTCCAGGATGACACGGTGGCAGGGCTCCAACTGCTCAAGGATGGTCACTGGGTTGATGTTCCTCCAATGAAGCATTCTATTGTCATCAACTTGGGTGACCAAGTTGAGGTATGTATTATGTACGTACACTATTTCAATCGTTAATATACTATGGTCTATGTATATTATTCACCTCATTTTTTATAATTAATTCTTTCTTTTAATTTTGAGAGAATATACATCATGCATGAAAAGTGAAAAGTATATATCACTTTGCATATGCTAACATTAATTGCATTAAATAATAATTAGGTCTCTTGATTGGATGTTAATTAATTAACTATGATATTCTACCAAAAAAAATAATTAATTATGATAATAAAAACGAAAATAAATCTAGTACTCCGTATATTTCAGTGTCATTACGTACACTATATAAACGAAAATTTATGTCTTAGCTAACAACCTTGATATGTATTTAGAAGAGTCTGAAAGAAAATGAATAAATGAATTTCATCATTTTCGTAGTTTGCAATCAAATGGGCACTTGATTAATTAGAGTAGTAATTTAAGTGTTTGAAACTCTATACAATAGCTATAACAAGTGGAATAGTTACACACGTGACCAATATTAAGTGTTGTTCGTAGCATAGTTGTAAGTTTTCCATTGGTATAATATATATGGTTGGTGTTTTGAATTGAGCAAGGTTATCACAAACGGCAAGTACAAGAGTGTAGAGCACCGAGTGATAGCGCAGACGAACGGTAACAGAATGTCGATAGCGTCGTTCTACAACCCGGGTGGCGATGCTGTGATCTACCCGGCTCCTGAGCTAATCAAGGAAGAGAACACGAAGAGCCAGGTGGCGTACCCGAAGTTTGTGTTTGAGGACTACATGAAGCTCTATTCGGCGCTCAAGTTCCAGCCCAAGGAGCCAAGGTTTCAAGCCATCAAGGCAGGGAGTACAATCACAATGGCCTAGATATATAGCTCATCGATCAATATTTGACTAATCAATTAAGGAATGGGAATAATTTGCACGTAACCTATAGAATAATGTATTGTGTTATGTTTGAAGTGATGGTTTGGGACTTTAATGACCTTATTTATATCGATATGTGGTTATTTCGGTTTAGATTAAGAGGTTGATGAATCGAGATCAGAAGTTAGCCTAATGGTTTGTGGTCAATTGAACAAGAAGTGTATGTGTTCAAAATGATGAAGCTAAGCTCTTAAATTTGTACGCGTTTAATTAAATAATCAATCGATGTTTCGACTAAATAAAAATAAAAATCAATCGATGTACGTTTTGTGCTTCATTTTATGGATTGGAAAGTACGTTGTCATTTTTGAGTTTCCTTTTTCCCACAATCTCTCTCTTTTTTTTTCTTTCATAGAGGATATTTAGATCATTACAATAGAATGAGAAGAATCCACTAAAAGGAGTTGGCTCAAGTGGTAAGCGGCTTGCTCCACATTCACGAGGTCTGGAGTTCAACTTTAGTGGATGCATGTAAAACATTTTCTTTGGGGGACTCTCACCCGCCAAAGCCAGGTGCGCTATCCGATTGAACTGGATTTAGTCAAGACGAAGTTCTAGTAAACCATTGGACAACCCAAAACAAAGGGGAAGAATGCAACTCGTTAAAATGCTACCGAGATCATTAAGTTTTCTAATGTATATACTTTATGTCTTGATATGTTCGAATCTCCTCTTTTTTTTGTTGTAAAGTCAAATTAAGTTTTTTTAACCTGTGCCCTAAGGGCATAGGTTAGAAAAACCAAAGTTTATAATTTGATTGAAATACAACTCCCGTGTAAACAAATATCAGGGAGGACATAATTATATTAGCCTTGTTTTAGAATGTTATTTTTTGTTTTTATAATACCACTTTACGATTGGATGGATATTTCGGGTTCTCATTTTAAAACGATTTTTCTAACAGGTTAAACATACTAAGAACTAAAACTCTATAAGAAAATTAATACTCCCACCGTTAAAAATATATTTTACGCTCTACAAATTTTGACAATAAAAAAGCCTATTATTTTTCCTAATTATCCTTAATTGAATTACTTTAATTCCCTACAAGTTTTGATAAATATTATTGAGTATTGAATTTATAATTCTAAATTCAATACTCCATAATTCTTTTTAGATATCTCACAATTGATATTCTCTAAAATTAAACTATCATATAATTTTATTCACTCATAATATCTTTTTTTTAACAATTGTCAAATATTCTAACACGAAAAATCGAGCTCAAAAGTCAAATATATTCTAACGGAGCGAGTAATTATTTTAAAAAAAATCATTTATCCTAAATTAATAAAATGCTTTTATTTTAAGGACGTTAGAAAAATCATTATAAAAAAGACATTTAATATCACTTTCGTTTTATACATGACCCTCACTAAGAAAAGTCGAACTAAATTTCTCAAACAATACTTTATAATATTTCTAGCTTTGTTATGCATGTTGATTATTGAAGTCAACAAGTCAAGCTTTGTTTTATATGCTAAAGTCAACTAACGTGATTATGTCAGTAAACGCTACAAGCAAGATGCAACATGAGCAACACAACCTTTTTTTTGGTAGAAATGAGCAACACTACCTAGTTACCTAGCTAGATTTCTACCAAAATAAAAGTTACCTAGCTAGATCAAAAAGTCTTCTCGTTGACTGCTTGCAATTATCAAAATTTTGGCCCTGATTTAACAAATGTTTTTTTAACCCTCGTTTTAGAAAAAAAAATTAGTAAAATTTATTTATTTGATAATTTTAAACGTTTTTATAGACATAATATTCTTTACAAATGTACTAAGGTTCCATTTATTTTTACTCCTCTAGATCCTAGTATAAGAAATGAGTTTACGAATGAGTCAAATTTATATCAGTGTTACATTAACTAAGGAGATGAACACTAGGTGATTCTTATACTATTCAAATATATTAGAGTTTATATCTAATCCAAAATTAAGGTATGAGCTGAGTGATTGCTATTTCAACCAAGTTCGCTTTAATTAATGAGATGAAAATGAGTGATTTACATACCACTTAAATACACTTGAGTATCTATCTCAAAACTAAAGTATGAGTGATTGTTATTTCAACCTAATTCCTTATTCCAATTCGATTCTTGATTTTGGGGTTCGGGAATGACTAAAGCACTACTAAAAAGGGCAGAGAAAGCCAGAGACAAGTAAACGGATTGACTAAAGCCAATCATGAATGACCACCTAATGAAGCGGCTAGGCTAAGGCTAAGGCTAAGAGGAGAAAGTAAAGGGTGGTCTATGATCAGAAGAGCTTCCATTCTTGTACCGATGGCTTTCTTTCCTGAGAATGCTAAGATGAAGGCTCGATGGCTAAGAGCGGAGTCATCACCCAGCTTACGAGTATGGGACTAAAAAAGAAATAGTTGAATTGATCTATCAGGAAAGCATTTAAAAAGCTCAGTTTCAAAGTTTTCGTCGAAGTTGAAGTCCTCGTCCGTTCTAGTCTAGATCTAGATTAGATAAAGAATGTAAGCAGAAGTTTATTAAATAATAAGAAAGTAAGTGCGCATGTATGTCGAAAACACTTTGCACAGGCGTGATTTTCTTTCGGATGATTTCCTTCCCTTCAATAGTCAGAGGCAAGCACCCGGCCTTAATTGCTCTTTTAAGGTAAGGACTTTCGTTCCCCGTTCCAGTTATTAGTAAGGAGAAGAGGGCTCTGTTGTTGGCAGATATAGAAATAAACAGGACCTAAATGTTCTACACTTCTACCAAAATACAAATATAATTCGGCTGAAGTGGGCCTTTGGCGGGCTTGTTTTGCTTTCGAATCAAAGTTCTATGGTGATTAGTAATTTAGATATAATGTTTGTGTTTGTGTCACACTTGGTCTTGAAACTTGGGAACTCTCTATTTTGTTTTTGTTTGTATTTGGTAGTGTACAGTTTTATCTACGATGGGTACCTTGCTCTTTTCATTTTGGCTTAGGAATCGAACATTTAACTAAAAGGTATGGCTTTAGTATATGTTCTATAAATAGGAAAGTATGGGAGCCTACCGTGTGGGTGATGCAGTTGGGTTTGCTACACGTGTGCACTAATAAATGTGGTGGAGTTGTTTGTATCTTGTCCAATGTAATGACTAATGTTAGTAATATATATGTGAGTGCTATGCGTATGTGAATTCTAATACCTTGTTCTTTGTTATGGGGGCTAATAGGCCAACAACTTATGTGACTTTTTCTCTCTCTAAGACAAACTAGTTAATCCAAATGGCATGAAAATGTTGTTTTTCTTAATTTGATGAGACATTGGGCCAGATATATTGTTGCAATACTCCTCCATTGATACTTGATAGTATGCTCATGTGTACTAAATCAATCCATAACGAGTAGCAACTTATGGAAGAGGCCCATTTAAATTTGGGCATGCTTGCTTTCCTTATAACAAGACAATTTTATATGAAAACTAGTGCCCCAATTTTGTTGCGAAAAATGTTACTAGTGAGAGACAATGCAATGAAAATAATGTGTTTTTTTTAATGAAAATCAGGTTTTTAGAATTGTAAAGGTATAGGGAGAAAAAACTTTTGGATAAAATTAGACATTTTGTAAATTTAATCACATCCAAATCATGGCACTTGCGGAAATACGAATACCATAAGAGAATTACGAAAAAAAGACAGATTTGAAAACATAATTTTGTCGCCTGCTAACGAGAGAACGGAAGGAGTGTTTGTCTTGTGGAAATCTTATATGTTATATGAGGGTGAATTAAAGATTCATCATCAAGACTTGCTATTCGTTTTCATTCATTTTCATGCCTATGAAGGATCGATGAATTTCTTTATCACTTTTTTGTATGCCCCGCCGCATGAAAATCATAAAGACACTTTCTGTTAAGCCCTCCAGAATCACTTACGACATCTACCATCCATACCTAGTTATGGGAGATTTCAACGATTTCCTTTATCCAAATGATAAATCAGAAGGTCGGATGCTGCCCCATGACCGATTTGCTCGAATACAAGGATTTCTAGACTATTGTGACCTCTTGGATATTCCGACGAAAAGAAATCCTTTTACGCGGAGAAAGCGAAAAATATACATAGACGGAAAATTGGATCGTGCACTTGTAACTGATGAAATAAAATAATGGTTTATGTCTGCTCACACTCAGAACCATGCATTCACATTGTTTGATCATTGTCAAATATCAATGGACCTGTCTGCTAACACACCACCTAAAGGAAAACCTTTTCAATTTGAAAAAAATTGGATGCAGAGGCGGGACTTCACGAATATTGTCAAGCAAACATGAAGATATGACCCCTAGGGTCGCACATGTTCAAACAGGTCAAGAAAACTCAACTCTTGAAATCAAAAATTAAAATTTGGCATAAAGTCACCTTTGGAAACATTTTTAAGCAAAAAAAAAAAGATGTGGATGAGGCGTTGTTGCAACTACAAACAACTGTTAGGTGAATCAAAATTTGGTGGGACTTCACGAATATTGTCAAGCAAGCATGGAGATATGGCCCCTAGGATCGCACATGCTTAGTTGTCCTCCGAGGTGAATCAGAATAATTGTGAGTTTAAATGGATTTGAAAAATAGATATTTATCCCAAAGTGAAAATGTTTTTATGGAAGTTATGTCAAAATAAATTACTAACCAAGGAGAGGCTTGTCGTAAATCAGATCAACATTACACAAGAATGTGTATTATGGCACAGAAACAACGACACATATTTTACTAGAATTCCCATTCACTAGGCAGACATCAAGTTATATTGAACACACACTCACACTTTGCCTCAGAATTATTGCGAACATCGACACTAACAATAATATCATCTGGGTACTTAATGAACTGAGGAATATGCTCTCAACCAAACAATTTACTGTTCTAGCAACGACATTGTTGTGCATATGGCATCATCGAAGCAAATCAATTTTCCAAGCAGATGTCTCATACGGAAGTAAAGATTTTAATGAATATGTCAGAATCCAAATCAACAACTGGCACACAAGCACACGTCTTAATAATGAACCCACTATACACAATTCTAGACAGAGCAATCGAACACATAGGAAGAACAAGTGGGATGCTCAAAAAGAAAATAAGCCTAATGTCGACGGCTCTAAATTAGCCAATGATATGGCTACCGCGGGGTATATCATTCGAAACCGCTACAGTGAAGTATTGAAAATAGATGTTTTCAAAGGAAGCTCATGTAGCGTTGTACAAGCTGAAGCTGAAGGAGTGAATATGACCGTTAGACAAGCTCGTCTAATGAATTTCAATAAAATAATAATAGAAGGTGATAATTTTCAAGTCATTAATGCATTAAACGACAATCAAAGTTTTCCTTGACAAATTGAAATGCTGATTAGTGATATTTGAATTTTATTGTAATTCTTTCAGGTCGTCAAACTAATTCATGTGCCTCGCCTTTGCAATACCACAACTAATTGTATGGTACGTCTAAGACAACACTTTCTGTAGATCAACTTGTGACTTACTCATAACTAAATATTTTCATTCGAAAGTATGCGCTAGGCTAGGCCCTCTTGGCCTACCTATTTTTTTCTTTAAAAAAAGCAAAAACAAATACTAGCTAGTACTCCAACTAGGGCTGTCAAAATTAGGGGTGTCAATCGGTCGGGTCGGGTCGGGTTTGGATCGGGTCAATTCGGTTTCGGGTAAGTTCGGATTCGGGTCAAATTCGGATATTTTGAAAATTGGGTGAAATTGGGTTGGATCATTTCGGATCGGGTCACCCAATTAATCGTGCAAAGTCGGGTTTCGGGTCAATTTCGGTTGGGTCATTCGGTTTTCGGTCCAACTTGATTTCGGATAAGTCCGGTTTCGGGTTTAGTTAGTTTTGGATTTAGTCGGATTTTGGGTGATTCGGGTTTCGGGTTTTTCGGATTTTGGGTGAATTGGATTTCGACTTTGACCGAATTTCTGGTTAATCTGATTTCGAGTAAGCGGATTTTGATTCAGACCATATATCGAATGATGATTTTTCGTAGTTTAACTACTCTAGGGTCTAAATATTTAATATAACATTTAAATTAAAAACATAATTATACTAAATATTCACTATCATTAATATTTTAAAATATAATGAAATTTTTGGATGCTTTCGGATCAGGTAACTTCGGATTTTCGGATGGTTTCGGGTCGTTAACTTCGGATTTTCGGATGACTTCGGGTCGGGTAGCATCGTATATCGGGTTGCATCAGACCTAGTCCATTCAGGTATAATCGGGTTTGGGTTAATATCGAGTTCGGGTTTTTTCGGATTCGGGTCAAATCTTTTCGGGTCAAATATGTCTCGGGTATAAAACTTTTTATCTTTTTCTCAGGTTGGGTCGGGTTCGGAGTCGGACGGAACGGACGGATTTCTCGGATCGGGTCAAATTTTGACGGTAAAAATTTCCATTGGAAAGTCTGCGCTAGGCTAGACCTTCTTGGCCTGCCTATTTTTTTTTATTCCTTTTTTTAAAAAAAAAGCAAAAACAAATACTAGCTAGTACTCCAACTATGCGTCACTAAAATGTGTTCTAATCACTAAACTGCCTTGCCTTGAATCCCAAGTCGATCTTCGCAAACTCACTTCCACAGTGCAGGGGTTTCACATTCCACGTTATTTGGCTTTAATGCGAGAGTTCTTTCGATGAAATTGAATTGTTTGCTAATCAACAGATTCATCGCATTGCACTGTGGAGTAGAAGGATGAAAATTGTTGTCTACTTGCTCGCATTTCAAATTCGAATAGCTGCCGAATTCGCCGGAGTCTCTCACCACCAGCAATTCCTCCGTGAGCCGCCACTCTCATCGGCGTCTCCTCCCGCACTCCTAGGGTTTTCCGCGCCTTTGAACTTCTCTCAACGGCCGGGGCATGAAACCAATTGGCTTCCAAATTTGAAGAAGATTGAAATTGATGAGTTTGAAAGGCTATTCATTCATTCCTTGAATTGAGATGATTGCTTATACTTGACCTATTGTGCGTCGAGGACATTGTCGTAAATTGAACCCTAAATTGCGAAGAACAGAACGCATGAAATGTTTTTGGTGGTTGTAGATTATGAATTCAATTAAGTAATGCAGATGTGGCATCAATGAAAGAGCAAGCAATAAAGCTTCTTTAGGTCACGGCATTTCACATTCCAAAAAGGAAAGGAGAGACCTCAGAAAGGGGTTGCAACTAAAGCCATAAGTTTTTTCTTCCCTCTCCTCAATTTCTCTTTTGTTCATGACTAAACTCTTATATCAATGCTATACCAAGTATATATTGTCGGCTTTATGCTCTATTTAAGCTCAACGTTTTTACCTGCAGGATTCTCAGATTAAGAGTTAACACTTTTTTTTTGATCCATCAACATCATTGATTTGTAATTGGCCATTTTAATACATAGAGTAGATGGATAACCTTTACTGTAAGTTGATTAATTATAGATTCTATTTTTAGTCTGACTAACAGTTGATACCTATACTAGAAGAAGCTGCTTCTGTGTTCATGTGGCTGATTATGATTCAAGTATTATGTGACTTAGCTTCTCTGTCTCTCAAAGGTGCAATACACGGGACACCTCTGAATTCACTGCCTTTATATTAAAACTTAAAAAACACTCATGAAAGAGGAGAACCCTTTTTCTTTTCCTAAACACTCTTGCATAGAAGAAGAGAGTTTTCTATGACCAGTTAACTAATTTCCAACTTCCCCCTTATCTGAACTACAATCTGAGCCTCTTTAGTGGATTATGCTATGATTTTCTCTTGTCCCAAATTTCATGTTTGATTGAATTAATTAACAGCAAAAAAAACCCTCTTGGGGATGAAAGTTGGTTTTTTACTAAGTGTGATATGAATTTGTTCTGTCTGATCAGCTTTATGTGGGCATCAAATCATGCATTTGAATCAGTTCATGAGGTTTCTGAAATCAATTCACACATTCAGAAGGAAAAACTCTTCCTAGCTATCTGTTTGCTTTGATTGATTCGGTTTAATCTCTGTCAAATCTCCATAGCCCATCAATACTGAGTGTTGCTTTTAGTGTTAACCCAAAAATGGGATCAGTTTCCTGTTTTCATGCTTTTCGGCTACGAAAGCCAAAGAGAAGGCCTCCAATCCGGTCGTCGGTTTCATCATCAAGGTCAAATCCAGAACATCATGATCACACTACAGAGAGCAACAACAACAACATGGAAAAGAAGAGGTTTGATAGTTTGGAGTCATGGTCAATGATCTTGGAATCAGAAAATGTGGAGGCATGGGAGGCTGGGTCGAGGGATGAACCAGATGAGGAAGAATGGACAGCTGATCTCTCTCAGCTGTTTATTGGTAACAAATTTGCTTCTGGTGCTCATAGCCGAATTTACCGTGGAATTTACAAACAAAGAGCCGTTGCTGTAAAGATGGTCAGAATTCCAACTCATGAGGAAGAAACTCGAGCTCGTTTGCAGCAGCAGTTTCGATCTGAGGTCGCCTTCCTTTCCCGCCTATATCACCCCAATATAGTTCAGGTAAATTCCAGCTCTTCTGATTATTTCTACATGGGTTTTCATTAGCTATTGATTTTTAGTAGAAAATTTCATATTAGGGTACCATAGTTTGCATAATTTTACTTGGGTATCTATGTTTTGTGTAAATTTTCTCATGTAAGGGACATAAGAAAGATTAAGTTTATTTTAGTGAAGAACTAGGTCCTCTTTTTCAGTCGGTTAGGAGATACTTAGGTCAATACAACCTGTGAGGGGATATGAATCCGTGACCTAATAAGGCTTGACAAAGGAGTAAAAAGAGATGAAGAACTAGATAAGTGGATAAGAAAGAATTGTGACAAGTTAAAACATCAAAGTGTGATTTTTTTTTCTTTTTTTCTTTGTTCTAATTGCGGTTGTAGTGCTGAGAAGTTAATTTTCCTTTTTCTTGGTGATGCAGTTCATAGCAGCTTGCCAGAAGCCACCAGTATACTGTATAATAACAGAATACATGTCACAAGGAACACTTAGAATGTACCTGAATAAAAAAGAGCCATACTCACTTTCAACAGAAACAATCTTGAGGTTAGCCCTTGACATATCAAGGGGAATGGAGTACCTGCATTCACAAGGAGTGATCCACAGGGACCTCAAATCCAACAACTTGCTTCTGAATGATGAGATGCGGGTTAAGGTGGGAGATTTCGGCACCTCGTGTCTTGAAACACAGTTGAGGGAGTCTAAAGGAAACATGGGAACATATCGTTGGATGGCTCCTGAGATGATCAAGGAGAAGTCTTACACTCGTAAGGTCGACGTGTATAGCTTTGGGATTGTGCTTTGGGAGCTTACTACTGCTTTGCTTCCCTTTCAAGGAATGACCCCTGTTCAGGCTGCCTTTGCTGTTGCTGAGAAGGTTAGTCATTACTTTTAATTTCCCAACTCTTTTTATGCACAACAATTAAATTGATTCCCACCTCTTGTTAGAATATGGATGTCAATCTGTAGAGTGAAATATATATGTTGGACAAACACAAATTTGACACGAAGATGGTGAGCTCACGTGGGTAGCTCCCGTCTCCTGTAGCCGCCTTGTTCTAATTGTTTTACTATGTAAGACTCTAGAAAGTCTTATCCACTTATCCACTATCGGACTTTCTAAGAGCATAGGTTAAGAACCCTGTATTGGAAGATTCTATTAGGTTTAATTGATTTGTTTTTTTGAATTTTCAAAATGAACACAAATTTGACAATTTGTTTCAACACAAGGAAATTATTTGGTCTAATTGATTTATTTATTTTTGAAATTTGAAAATGAACAGAACGAGAGGCCGCCGCTGCCAGCAAGTTGTCAGCCAGCGCTTGCACATCTGATCAAGAGATGTTGGGCTGCAAACCCGTCAAAGCGACCAGACTTCAGCTACATAGTCTCTGCACTCGAGGAGTACGACGAGTGTGTCAAGGAAGGACTGCCTCTGCCTTCTCACAAGAGGCTGCAGGTTAATGGTAACCTCCTCCTACATCGCTTCAAAGGCTGCATTTCACTGAGCAGCTCCTCCTCTATACCTGTACACACTTGACCTGACCTGAATTTATACATGTACAATGTTCAAAGCTTACAACTTCTGTTTCGTGTATGATTATTTCTACTTCAACAAGCTTGCTGAAGGCAAGAACACAAACGTACTAAACTTATTAGTTGATATCAATTGATGTACGTGTATATAAGCTGTTACGTCAGCTTTTTTTTTTCATTTATTTCAAATTATTAATGATTGATGCCTTTGTATATATATGCTCTTTTATCCTATTAAATTCTCTGGACCGATGATCATCGTCTAATGGTTCAACCGGTTAAGGCTTCTGGGTAGTTCCCAAATGTCTTAGGTTTGAATCCTCTTGGCAACGGGTACATGTGGATTCTTCCTCTCTTACATACTACATTGGTTTTTTTACATCTCCTGTTTGATGTGGGACTAACTCTTCCTACACATCTTTCCTTCCATTTTGTTAATCTAAGCTCAACCAATTCTCAAATTCCCACAATCAATCAACAAACAAAACAAGATGCTTAATGTAGGTGGAAGACCAATTAAGCATTAATGAATCTGTTTTCAGCTAGTTGTACTGATACAAGACACACTGCATCAACACAACACAGTTCCCTTGATTGACATCTCTACATAACAAGCCACAACCAAATCAACATTCACAAATTTAGAGACCCAAAGCACCAAGAGGAGTTTTCCCCTGTCCAGCCTCAAAGTAAAAGATGAGCATAGCCAACATAGCAATCCTAGCATGCTTAATCTCAGCCAACTTCAATCTTTCCAACTTCTCGGTATCAGGCACATACTCTCCATTGACAGTGGATCCAGCCAGGCCCAACGGGTCAAAGAACTTTCCTCCCGGGTATCCCTGCTCGCCGGTGGCGTTAGCAAAGTTGCCGGCGGTGCGGGACCATGGGGTGGCCCACTCAACAGACTGAGAGTCCGGGTTGAAGAAGTCAACCCACCTCTTGCTCTCCACCCAGCCCATGAGGAGGAGTTGGGTGCCCAACAGGGTTCCGAAGGAGAAGGGGGCGACGGCTCCGGGCTGGGCCCCGGCTTCGAACCATGGGACACCGCTCCATGCCTGGCCCACGAAGATCCCGAGGACTGCAGCCATGGCCCATCGGCCGTGGATCAGCTCTGCTTCTCTGTACCACTTGAGGAAGGCTGGGTCCTTGCCTAGGCCCAACGGGTCGAATCCGAAGTCTCCTGGGAGCCTACATTAGTCCATGTGTGCATCAACGAGTCAGACATCATAGTCACCAAGAGATCCAAACAAATCTCAACTCTATGTAACATTGCAAACGGATTCTTAGAAGTATGGTCAATGATTTTTTTGTACTCAAAAACTACTTGTATGGTCTACTTCTCAAGCTATTATTGAACCACCTTTTTCATTGTTTAAATTCATTGGATTGAATTTTATTGTTAATCATGTCGAAATGGAATATATTGAGGAACAGATTTAGAAAATATGTAATCTTGACGCTAAGTTTATTACCATCATGATTTTGTTGAGCTTTGTAGTAATAATCCTACGTGATGTACACAACAAAAACTAACTATGACATAGAAATAGACAATTAAAGTTAGATGTAACATTCCGACCAAAAAAAAGTTAGATGTAACATTCATGAACTACTTACGAGCCATCAAGCCACTCGGGGTCGACAAGGTTGCCACCGAATCTAACTCCGGGGATCCACGACTTCTTGGGCGCGGCTGCAGCAACCACCACAAGCCTCTTTCCGGCAGCGTTGGAGCCAGCGAGCTTGTTAGAGCCGGCCAACAAAGCTTGAGCGTTTCTCTTGGAACTACCGGAGAGAAAGGTTGAAGTCAGCCCATTTGCTAGGGCGCTAGCAGCAGATGCACTCGCCATGGATGGAGGAAATTAGCAAGAAATTGCTCTTGTTTTTGCTCTAGCTAGCTAGCTCGCCTTGGTTGGTGATTGATAGGGAGATGTAGCCAGATAGTATTAAATGCTTTGCTTTTGTATGCTCCGAAGAGAAGTGGCTGTTTTGAGGACCAGGAAGAAAATAAGTTTATATTGGAACAAGTGTAATCCAATGGGATCGGAGGATTGTGATGGGTTTGGGATGGTGGGGGTGAGAGAGATCAGAAGAAGAGAGATGAGAGGAGCCAACTAGGACAGCTGATATCCGATGCAGATCATGTAATGGATAAACCACCAATCACGCCTCCCACTTCATCCACATAATATCACCACTTTTTTGTTTGTTTTCACAAGTTTTAGATTTGTATTTTCACCAAATATAGTCAGATTTATTTCTTTCAATATCAGAGGTTTTCCCTCAAAAATAGACCCCAATCGTATTTGGGCTTAAATCGAGCCTCGGATGGCATAAAAGCGTACTATTCTTTCAATACCAGCTACCAAATTGAGCAGCTAACACAAGAAAAATTGCTTCAATGTAGTTTTAGCATCGAGAAACCTCAACAAAGGGTAATACAAAAAATATTGAACATTTTTAATAGTTTTTATTTTTAATTTTTTAATTTTTATCTACGGCTACACAAATGAAACAAATATACAAATTGAGGAATACTTGAAGAATTTCAAAATTACATCGTCCCACAGTATCAAGATTAGAGCAAAAAGTTAACTGTCTTATGGTGCTATCAAACAATCCATTGTATCAATTATTTGCAATGAAAAAACAACTCACAATTCTTCGAATTCCAAACGTAGAACCCTAACCCATCAGCAACCATAACAATCCTCTTTTCCCTTAGGTGACTGCTGGGTGTACACAAAATCATAGCCTAGCCAGCAACCATTTGAACCCCGGAGCCGAGTCATGGGACCCACAAAGCATCTCCAATGAAATGGCAGTAGTCAAATGGGCAAAGCAATAGCAAGCAGCCATTCCTAAAACAAAAACCAGTACGTACCTGTCTAGGATTCTATATGTGGAATATGTCGAAATAAACCAAGACTCTTCCTTGTCTCTCCTAATTAAGCATTTGGATGAGCATCTTCATTTGCCTTGGCCTTGTTGTCATCAGGAATATGAACACCTTCCATCTTAAGAGAGAGATCTTCCACAACGGCCTTTGAATTTGCACTCGACTTGGTAGTAGAGGAAGTGCCGTTTACCTCTATAGTTAGAGGAGCAGAAGTGCCGTTCACCTCAGTAGTTAGAGGGCCTGTTTGCCATATTCTTATGGTTCCGTCCTCAGAGCCAGAGGCATAGGATTCCCCTCCAGGAGAGAAGCGCACACAGTGGACAGGACCATGGTGACCCTTGTTGCATGCTGTAATATCAAAAAATAAAAATACTTAGCATAATATCATATGATTTATGCTTTTACGTCATACAAGTGAACGCGTCTAATAAAACCAATCAGTCCGGTTGGGCAAGACAAGTTCTCGGGATGGATCACAAGCAACTGCAACGGCTCTTATTTTTTTGAGAATATGAGAACCTATTTCAAACTAACTACTAGAAAGATTCACTAATATCTAATCTAGTGTAATGACATCAGTTTAATTCAAAACGTAGTTCAAGGGCTTATACTTGACAAATAATTGTTCGAAGTAGATGTAGGCAAACAAATGAGGAATATGAAACTGGCCAAATTACTAAATTGGTATATACGCATGACAAAAACACAAGCGTAATTCTATGTACAAAGAATCAAGAAAATTGACAAGAATTCATTTAAATCGCTGTGAAAGTTGATTCTTTTGTCTATATCACTATAAAGGGCTTTAATCTGGATTTTATCCCAATCATATATAAAATATGGTTCAGCGCTGGAATTTTCATATGTCTTTTCTATAGTAGAATATATACCTTTTTAATAGTAAATACACATTATATAGTAACACAGAATGGAAAAGTACATTAAAGAAATCGGTCTCATAATTTTCTATTGATCAATTTTATCGAGTGCATACCTATTTCTTCACCGGTGTGGAAATCAAATACATGAACCCACATATCTTCTCCACCAGTGATGAACTTGTTCCCATATTTAGGTTCCAATGAAGCTGATTCTACAGTACATGACATATCATAGCTCTTCACCAATCCAAAGCTGAATGGGCATCAAAAGTCTCTTATTATAAGTTTCAAAGAAAACATAAAAAATCTATATGCAATAAAGGACCAGGAACTTACTGATTCGCATCCCAGAATTTGACACTGTTGCCATCAGCAGTAGTGATGTAGCGACCATCTTGGCTTACTTCTGCACTAGTCACAGATGATTTTGTCTCAAGTGTTCGAACAACTTTTCCACTTCTAATATCCCATAATCTGCCAGGTCAAAACATAAGAAGTCAACACATGGCTTCAAAATGACATAGACCAAATATATGATGCTCCTGAGCCCCAAATACGGACACAAAATTCAATGTACAAAGAATTGAGACAACTAACGCAGCAAATCATAGCAATTACTTATAAAACATTTCAAGTTTATCAAAGTTCCGTTCCCATTTGAATAACTTAACACCACTAGAAACGAGGGCATGAAAAAGTAACAGCAGCCTACATTTTGTAGAATTTGTCCCTCATACCTGACTCCACCTATATCAGTGCAGGTACTTAATATGGTCTGATCGCTGTGAAGCCATGAAAGGACCCTGACTGATCCTGGTGATTTATCCAATTCACTTGGGGGAGCATCAGGACGATTCAAATCATAAATTCGAAGAACTTTCTCAAATCCACCAGTCAAAAGGCGATGAGTATCCTGCATTATTTGCATATATCATTGGGTTGACTCAATTCATATTAGCTTTGATCTCAACAAACTCTAATGATTTAGAAACTTTAAGCCAACTAATTGGTGTACGATAAGTTTAAAAGCAATAACAGTATTATGAAGGTGATTTAAATCCATTACAAAAGATATGACACTTATTATGCAGTCAAAAGCAAAACTATTAGTTAACAATTAAACAAGAACACTACAAAAAAATTTTTCTCACCAAATACTACTGATATTATAGAACACTTATAACATTTTAACAATATATCCACTGAAGAAAAATCCAGAAAGCTGTCAAAACTACCTATAATGGCCTACCATTAATAAGAATAAACCTCTAGCTACTCTTGGGATGAAGCTTCATCAAGAACAAGAATGCCAATTGGTCATGAAATATTGAAATCTTCATTAACCCTGCACCTCTGGCCACTTTTTTTTTTTAAAAATAGGATATTAATAAATGTGGAAAAAGATAATCCCCCCATATTCTACTTGAACCCACTTTTTATAAACCCTAATTTGAAAATGCAGGTCAAGAATGTTCATCTCATCCACTAAGTTTCAAAACAGGAGATAGTGTTTTAATGTCAACATATTCAGCTGCATGTTGCAACCTAGGTTTGGAATTTGTGGGAAAAAAAATGAAAAACTCACATTATTTAAAACTTTCATTTGGTTTAATTCAGCCCAGAGATATACAAATCAGATCACTTAGGAATCACAGTGAAAGATCTTAAATCTGTGTTTTAAAGCAAAATTTCACCACCATGGGACAAAGAAGATGATGATACATCAATACCCTTGTGACAATTCCTGTTAATAATATGAGAAGGAATTTTTGGTCTAGTTCGAGGATTATACTTTCAATGGAATTAAATCTCACGTGAGTGTTAGTTTACTACGGGCATGCGTTTAGATTCTCATGCTACAACTACCATCAGCAAGTCTTACTACACACCACTTACGAGATTGTTTTTTATCATTTCTTCCAAAGAATAACTAATTTATTTGAAAGACAACAGGTGCTTTAGCAAAACCCCACCTGTGTATTGAGTAGTTTTCAACAATTAAAAAATATTTTGGATTCTACAAATTTAACCACAAGAAACAAATCTAAACCAACCTCTGAGAAAGAGCATGCCCGAACAATGTGCTTGTGCTCAAAAGAGTGCAACTCATCCCCAGTAATGGCATCCCATACTCTCCTGTAAGATGATCAAACTGCACTTTACAATTGATCTATGCCAAATCTATAACCAACAGTACACCTTCTGAAAACATTCAAAATTAAAAAGTACAAAACTAAAGTTTGCTTTGATGGTGAACTAGACTAAAAAGACTTAAAATGAATAACCTATTCAAGATTGACCAAAACTAAAATACAAAATGTTACACAAGTCCATTGATCAGTAATACTATGATAACAAACCTAATGAACATTGATCATAACCACAACCTAATTGAACTTCCCAAGGGGCCCTAAGTTAGCATACCTGCAGAAAAACAGACTTTAAGAATGATTTTGGTTCTCATAGTAGTATTCATAAATATGTACTTAAAATTCCAGATTACAAGACCCGTGACTTCAGAACATTCCAAAATCCTTCATCTCCTAAAATTTCTACAATTCTCCAAATAATGAAATTATGTTCTCTCTATCTCCTCACTTCAATACTAGTATCCTAGTGAAACATTAATAGCAAACATATGAATTTCAATGAGCATCATTATAAAAGTTTAAATAGTGCACCTTTCAGTGAGTTGGGAAAGAGATTTTATATTGATTTCAGCGTATGAGTTTGTGAGGCGAGAAGAAGAGAATTAGTATATAAGAGGCAACAACATACGCTGAAAAGTCTGCAGAGCCAGTTGCAGCACGCAAAGCATTAGTGTCCAAGCAGCAGCTCCACACTGCCCCTTTATGTCCTTCAAAAGTTCCAATCCAGTCTCCAGTCTCTCCATTTCTAAGCATAGGATTAGAATCTAAAACGCAGAAGAATATATCATTAGTAGATGAGCACAGTTTGATTCCCTTTGCCACTATATGAATACAAAATTTGCTCGGTTTTTCATTTGGCACATCAAAGGAATTCAAGTACACATAATAAAAAGGTTGAGTCTAGGCATTAAGCATTCATACCGTGTCTTTCCAAAAGTAGAAAAATTCATACCATTGAAGAGGGAAGCATTTGCATAATTGTTCAAGTTTGGACAATAAAGTGACACAAAGGTGCATATCATATACGGACAAATACACTAAGCTAGCTCAGATGCATGATGCAATGATTCTATCAATCTTTCACGCCCTTCATCATAATACATTCCGGGATACTACTCTGAAGATGCAAAATAAGCAAGTAAATTGAGTTATAGCCTTATAAGCACATCAAAAGAAGGAAAATCATTTGATTCAAAGTGCATAGCAAAAACTATCGACAACTATAAGGCACAACAAACGATTAAATAACTGGTCAAACACATTCCAACAACAAAAGACAAATATCAAATTCAAATTTCACATGATTCAAAGTGCATAGAAAAAACTATCGACCACTATAAGTTCAAATAGGAGGCTTTCAAAATCAGAACGGCATATTGTCCAAAACACAGAAGTCAAATTGTCAAATTTGACACATCATCATACCTTTGCTAGCGCTGAGGAGAAAGAATCCGTCTGGCGTAATCGGACTGTAAAACAAATCAACCACCGGCCGGGAATGGCCATGGCAGACGAGAGGAACAGCGACCTTCTTCTTTTCCATGTGTTCGATCAAAGACCACAACGATCCTTGTACAATTCTAACCTAATAACAACAAAAGGACCCCAAAAACGAAAAGAGGTAGAACCGAATGTATAATGCGATCAACAAAACAGAGCGCACAGATTCAGAAACTCCGTGTAAATTGTACAATATTTCGGGACATTTGTGGATTAGTGGACGACCGCGGGTGGGAAAACAAGGCCCCTTTTCTCTTTAGTTTTTCATTGGAAAGAAATGGGAAAATCAAAGCAAATAAAACCTCATCCCCTAACCCTAACTCGTTGAAATTTTGGGATGATTCGAAAAGGGATCTGAAGTTTGAGGGATAGAATTCGATTTTATGGTCTGGGGAGAAAGTGCGATCAGATCGACGCAGAAGTTAAGCAGAGCACGACTCTCTTTCTCCTCTGCCCTCTTCTCTCTCTCTCTCGAAACTCAGGGCGAGGCGAAATCCCTCGCAGGGTCGTCCTTATTAAACAATTGGGCCGTTTGGGCCGTTTCGTTATCAATTATGGTCCCATACATCATTATGGGCCTGTATTAGAAGTGTGATTCGAATCGAAGACCGACATATCTAAGCTGTTAATATCGTGAAGGAAAATTCAGTTTCGATTTACATCTCTCTTTTATCCTTTCAAATCACCAAACGGAAGAAATCGAGAGAGATGAAATTGCGAAAGTGGGAAGCGCGCGCCGGCGAAGAAAGTGAGTCCGTCTGGAGTGTGAGCTCTCGCATGGAAGTTGTTCCCGAATCGCCATCGCCCATCTGCAGCCCAAGAACTTCCTCCATGGTTTTCTCCGCCGAGTTCTTCACTCCTCGACACCAGGTGTTCCTCTTTTCCATCTCTTTCATCCTCCGACCTACTTTTCTTGCGTTGTTCTCGATCGCTAATGTTTCATGTTTAATCTTTGGCAGAACGGCTTGGGTGGTGCAATTGGGGGTAACAATTTCTCAAATCTTTCGTTCTCCAGAGCTTGATTTCTCTCCTTTGTTGTCCTTGTTTAGGGTAGTGCTTTGATGTTGCGTGTGCGTTTGATTTGAATTAGATCTCAAGTGGAAGCAAGATCAGTACAACAGCCCAAGAACAAGGCAGAGTATGTCAACAGTGTATGAATCAACATGCACAAGCTTTGATCAGCACGTCTCTCAAGGCTCATCGAACCAGGAAATTCCAAAACCGGTGGAATTTCGCCGTCGATTGTCAAGGACGAGGCCCTACCAGGAGTTCTTGGATGAAGTTCAGTCACACCAGCACGCCTCTGAATTGGAGGCTTGGAAGGAATCCACGCGACTCAAAGTGCAGACCAAGTAATTGACCTAATGACCTCTCTCTCTCTCACACACACAATCAATCAATCATCTGCATCATCATGTCATCATGTTGAAGTGATCAAATTCTTGGCAGGTTGAGACGCAAGGAAAGTGAAATAGCCAAGTGGGAGATGGAGCAAAAGAACAAGGCAAAATGTGAGATGGAATTGGTTGAGGTGATCAATCTTTAAATTCAGCATTGTGAAATCGCAGACAAAAGGGGGAAAATAAGTGTTAATTTTATTTGGTTAATGTTTGTGGTGACAGAGGAAGATTGAGATGATTCGAGCAAAGGCATTGAAGAAGATACAGAAGAAAATAGTGGAGGCTAGCAAGGCCGCGGAGAAGCAGAGGGCACGAGAAAGACAAGCAGCACTGAAGACGATGGCTAGGGTTGCAAAACGTTCAGACAAGATTCAGGCCTCCAAATGTGGCATCATCTGCCTCAAGCTGCACAAACTTTTGCTAGCTAGAACGCCAACTGTATAGGTTTGCCGCCAAATTTGAAAAACGTATTGCAAGTGCGGACACTGTCACAATTGAATTTAGTTGTAGGGTGGTATGGGCTACATACAATACAACTATGTTTAGCTTTCATGATGTAAATGTAGACGAGTAGTAGTACAGAACTTGATATTGCTTGGGCACAATCAATAACATTGTTTTGTCTTCCCGTGGTTAAATCTTCTCACATAATGCACCAAGAGGTCCTACAAACATGATCTTGCAACAGACTCGATTAATAGTGTTTTAATCTCAGGAGCATATCTCGCCAAGGATCGGTTCCAGAAACTAGATGTATATAGGATTCTGCCTTTTTTTTTGTCAGAAGTATATAGGATTCTACAAGGGATGGAAATTGTAAGGTTCATCAAGGAAGTTTTTTTCTTCATGATTAGCAATTCACATATTTCACAAAGACATCTGGGCCATTGTGGTCGAAGACTCCAAGAGGTCATAAGGACGTAGTTATTTGGTTCGTTTATTTGAGCGCAAAAGGCTCTCACAAGTAGTGAGGCAGTTGCCCCCGCATCCATCTGGAAGCGAGAGTTTATACAGTGAGACTCGAGAGTGAAGAGAATATTACCCCCATACGACAGTATGGGCAGAGTGAGTAGAGGAACAATTTTATAAAATTTAAAGGGTTTTTAAACCCTAGTTTCATGAACTAGCTGATAAAGCGTTAACCTAAAACTATTTGTCTAACCGTTGGACAAATGAATTGTGCACCTTGTTAGTGAACAAAAATTCATCTTTAATGCACTGGTTGAATATTCCCTTTTTTCACCTTCCGCTCCAAGCTCCTCTTAAACCTAGAACATGTAAAACAATGCACACAGAGGCGCGCGCGGGGACCCCCTAATCCACCTCCAATGCCTAAGTCAAAAGAGTATTTTGTCAATCGAACGTCGAGGTAAAGGAGAAGACTATGTGCGAGCTCAGCGAATATGAAGTGTCCATCATACATGGGGATGACATGTATATATAATGGAGGAAAGGGAGAGAGAAGATCGAAAACTCTATCTCTGAGGGCGGGTCGATAATGCTCCAGGCCCAACAAGCGATTTCTTGTTCCCCAATCCACGCGGAAATTCTATCTTTCGACTAAGATAGAATCATTTATCACAACGAATAACCGGCCACCATATTTAATTTTATAATAAAATACTTAATTAAAAACAAGCATATCAATTAAAAGTACCTTTATGATGGATAATAGCGAAAATTATTATGACAATTAATTTTACCCGCTCACAAATGCCTCACTTGGGTGTTACTTACGTCAGAACGCAACTAAGATGTAAGTACTCTAGGACCTATTCGAAGTGGCCATGCAGATTAGTCGTTGGGTTCCCCTTACACGCGTTTTGTATATTAGTATATTCGTACATCCATGAACGAATATCAGGGGATCCATGCTCTCCCTTAAGCATTTCATCTATTGAGAATCAAGATATATTCATTGGAACAAGAAAAACAGAGGAGGGGGAGACAGAACGTTGAATAAAAAGGTTCTTGGCCAAGACTTTATTTAAGAAAAACAAAAAAATACAAAAAACGAGATGCATGTTCCATTAGCCACACTTAAAAATCAACATCTATGTGAGGGACCTCCCGAAGAACCTACTACCGGGGATCCGCGACCTCAGCTATGTGGCCCGCAATTGCGTTTGACAGTCTCGTGGTAGCCGTGATGATCCCCAGCCACGGCTTACTCTACGGGAAGTATCTCTTCAAATGGGCGACATTCCAAGTCCGAGGGACGACCTTCTCGTCAAGACTCTTCAATGGGTTTTCTCCCCGACCATATGCTCCCGTCACTTGATACAAATCTTCCCAATTCAAAATAGGGAGTATCTCCCACGTCGTCCGGGAGTGCAATTTGGTGGCGGACTACATTGTTGGTTCTTTTCGTCGTGTCTCGTTTGTTACTCTCATTGTTGACCCGGGGCTTCGGAACCTCATCGGTCAAGATGCTCTAGGACGGCCGCTAGCCTGTTAGCGGGCTGTCTTAACTATTTTTCTTATAAAAAGAAAAGAAAAGAGGGAAGTTAAAAAGGAAAATTGAAAAGGAAAATGGGACAACAAAATGAATTCATTTGTACAAATGACATTTCATAACTCACACGACCTCTGACCACGTTAGTCGGCCCAATACTTCTCTAGTTCGGAAGTTGATGCCTTCGAAAGAATAAATGGGCCAACATAGCTAACCACCAATAGGCCTGAAACTTTTTAGATCCAATTTCAAGAAACGCTTTCTTCTGCAATTCTGGGCCCAAAGGCCCAAGCAAATGAGCCTATACAAATAATCAAGAAACGCTTTGGTATCATTGTATTTTAGTTGAGATACGTTCTTCATTATTTTCATCAAAAGGAAGTTAATTTTGTCTTCATGACTATCAATTTTTCCTGCTTTATAGTTTATATATGTTTGATTTGGCAACCTCATGAATTATACTGATTGATTAGTTAATTAATAGAGACAACAAGTCTTATTTTGGTCAATATATACACATTTAATTCTAATTAACCATTTTATATTACATTTTTTGAAATAAACCATGACGATTAGCCCATTTTAGACAAAAGAAAAGTAATCAATGTATCATGAACTACCTTTCTATTATATCCCCTAAGAGCATGTTATAAATATTCGGTTATGGAAAACAAAAACTCTAAATTAGATAAGTGACTTAATTAATCCTCCCTCGTTAGTCATGTTAAACTAAACCTACTACTATGTTAATCCTACCAAAAAACATATCTAAATCTTAAATGGGTTTGAATGTCTCGCCAAAAAAGAAAGAACTTTATGTATGAAATTCACTTAAAATTCGTCAAGGAGCATGAATTATGAATTAATCAACGTCGAGGACAACTCCATCCCCACCATTCACAAAAGACAACCTCTAGTATTATGTTGATCTCCTTTTCACATGATAACCTAAAAGACATAAATATATATGTGTACTCCTAAACGAATATCAAAGTTGCAGCAAAGGCAAGACAGAAAAAGAAAGGTCGAATTTTTCGGATATAATTTTGTCATTGTGTCCTCCGGTCGGAACTCGGTAAGCCACTTTTTGACACGTTACTTGAAAATAACGAATGCCATCATCAGCCACTTGCTCAAATTGGATCTTTATTCATACTTTGTTTTTTGTCTTGTTATTGTAAAGCATGTGTGAATAATCGATGTAGATGTGTTTGAACCTAACATTTGGAGCATAATTCTCTCGTAGTTTGGCACGCTAAATGATAGGGTGAATTGAATTGTAACGACTACTTTTTAATTAAAAATCTCGATCTGAGATCGATCGTAATCGGTCTTAGAGTTCGGTCGACTAAAAGTTATGGCAGGGTTTTTTGTCTTCTACTTTTAATGACATAAATATGTTGTCTTTCTACCTAGCAAGTGTAGCTTGATGATCCAACGAGTCAAAGTTTTCAAGTGTAACATCTCTCTTTTATTATAGCCTTAACTCATCTGTATCTGTATACTACTTAACACAAGGTGGGGCCAAAAAACAGCATCATTCATGAACATTCCCTGCGGGCATTGAGTAATTTAAGTTTCAATATGTAGGTGACCTCTTGCAAATACATATAATCATCATAGATCATATATGGCATTATCAATCAATAAGAATCTAAAATAGTTCGCAAATTCAAATCGGATTATGGCTCGTAATAATCTATCTATGGGGACATACGATGATTCATTTACCATCTAAGGTGTTCATTTGATCGAACTTTATACTAAAAAAAGTTTTTTTTAAAGAATTTCTTCAATAAACTTTCCACGGGCCGATGAACAGGGGATGCGCATATGTAAGCCTAGAACATAAACATGGTGAGGCTTCATGAATCGTGCGTGTAACGGGCTTATTATACAAGCCCAATGAGGTTTTAAACTAAAACCATATGACAATAGAAAAAGTAGTCCACGGTCTTATATATATTAGCCATATTTATTGTCAACTTTCACATATAGAAAGTATATTCAAAACACTACAAAATTGTCTTAATTTTTTTTCCTGGAACCCCCGAATTTATGCTTTTAAGTATGAAACTCACACAAGGAATTGATACAATAAAAACCTTTGGTAGAATGCCCACTTGTAACCTGATATACTTTTGAAGTGAATGAGCTTTGGTAGACTTGTGATTCAACTCTAGCTACAAATTTTACCATATTAACACCATTATCAATGCATATATGATCAATTACAAAGAAAAACACCATATCTTATATCGGTTTTTCTACAGTAAGAATCTAATTTTTGGAACTACTTCCTCTATTCCCCAAAATTTGTTTAAAAGTACAATTTGCTGACTTATTAATTAAGAAAAGGAGAGAGAAAAAAAAAAGCAATCAATGAAGAGAGAAGAGATGTTTTGATAATGATGAGTAAAGATGAGAAGAAGGAAAAAAAGAAAGGAAATGACCAAAAATTTATGGGTAGATTTTTAGCTGGATAAGAGAATCCCCATCGGGGGGCTCTACTTTGGTCTCTTAAGCAAAAAGAAAAGAAATTGTATTTGGGTGGGAGTCTGGGTGACTGGGTGAGAAGTCCTTCATACAAGGATCTTTGGGGAACGGTCCCTCTTTCAAAAAGAGAAAATATAATACCGTTATATTATGAGAAATTCATTTGGAACGTTTCTCACCAATGGAGGTGCTATGAGATGAGACTGAATTAGAATAATATTGTAAAAAAATTGATATATATTACCTCAAATTAAAAAAGATAAGATCTATCAGAAATGTTTACAAAATTAATAATAAATTTTTTTTGGTGGAACAAAATTAATAATAAATTAGATCTGAAAAAATATTTATAAACGGATCATGCATTGCTCATCGGATAGAAGAATCAAGCTAGAATGGATCATATACATAGATCGATCATCACACCTTAATTGCACCGAGGTAGATTCAGTCTATATTCTTTCGATATTTACCTTCGTAAATGGTATCTTGATATATTTGAAGAAAAATATAACGCCCACACGAATCACTCTCACTGATTCCTCGCATCATGTCAAACTTAAATTGTGACCTAACATACATCACCAAACCGTGTTATATATTAAGGCGCCCTTTGCTTAGTTTTGACAGGTTAACCATATATTATTTCAGCTAGGGCATATACTAAGCACCTTAATTTATAATTTATATATTTTTAATTTTTTTTATTGGGTTTACCTTTTCCATTTTAGGATAATAGTTTTTTTTTAAAAAAATTTAACCAATACCCTTAGCCTTTAGAGCATAGTTTAACAACCTTGAAATAATTTAGTTTAATTTTATTTATTAAGATTTATTTAAAAAATTTATAGGGTTTTTATATTCAAAGAACATGTTTGCTATATATAGCATAGAAAGATACACTTGTTAGATTAGACAAATCCTCCCAGACATCATTCATCGATACCTTGCATCGAGCCTGGCCAAGGTTTTGGCACTCTGGCCCCATAGCCACAGGCACATTTATCACATACGGTTGCATTCCCGGGCCCCCAACCATCAACATGACGAATCATACGTATCGATCGAGCAACCAACAAGCCGAGGAAATGGCCTTGAACCCATAGCAGAGGAATGGTCTATTTCTTTTGCTTGGCCTTGATGAACCATATATACCCCAATCTATTAACCTAGCTAGGCCCCCATTTTAATTTTGAAATGAATGAAACTTAGGGTTTTGTCTGTAATGCATGGGCCATTCGCACATTAGCCATTCACTTCAATCCAACCAATATGTTCAACTAGTTAATTAAAGGTGACATACATTTGCCAGCATTTCAACTTAAAAGCAAGGGGCCAGTGTGGCCGGATATCCTAACTCTTAGGAAGTTAAGCTTGAGTGATCGAGCTCGATCGATCGTCGCTAGCTCTTACCAAACTGATTTATAAATCGCGCCATCCATCTTGTCTATCGTTGTATTCCAATTTCCAACCGCAACTTCTTTGAATACTTCGTTTGAGTTATTAATTGGCATGATTTGTTCTTTGGTTCAAAAGCTTAAAAAACGTGGTCTTGGGAGGAATGCATGATAGTGTCGGCACCGCACTCTCAAAAGGCTAGAACAACGTCCAAGGAAACATATAAGAGCGTTTTTTTCTTCTCTTAAAACAAATCATGACCAATTTTAGTTTTAATTGTTTTTTTGCAAGTTGTGGATCCAATTTAAGGAAGACGACTTATATATTGTTGTGTAAGATGGGAACCCATATGTTTTTTTGGGTTTTGTTAGAGCCAAGATTTGCTTAACAAATTAACCTTACATTGATGGATAATATGAAGTGTTGGATTGAAAATCGATCAACATATGGATTTGGAAATGCCTTTTGAACCCTATTAATGCAAATTTTGCTTCTTTTTTTTTGTAATAGAAATGTGATATATATATATATATATATATATATATATATATATATATATATATATATATATATATATATATATATCAGCTTAAACTTATATTAATTTCAACGTGATCACAAACTTTAATTATAAGGAGTCGCCCTCTAATAATGATAACTAACTCTAGGTCAAGCCCGTTGGTTGTTGCTTGAAGGTGGTAGAGTATCATTTTCACGTGGAATAGTTGGAGTTAAACAAGTCTATTGTATAATAATATTGCTGATTGGTTTTATAATTGGACAACTAGACGTGTGTATTGGACTTACATACATATCAACGAGCCACGGTTTATGGCCCACAGACTATTATAAAAGACCTTTATGGGTAGATTATCAATTACCTTCGTGGAGAACTCTTTTTCGTAAATTTTAAATAGTTCGGTTCAGCTAAATTTGATATTGTTAATGTGTGTTCATGGTACATATTAGAAAAATCCTTAGAAAAATAGGTCAAAAAGTTCTCTTGTCCCTATTTTTTATATGTTAGAGAAAAAGTATTTTCAAATAAGGATATTATTACAAATTAAATAAGATAGACCTTGACAAACATACCTTTTTAATTTGTTAAAGGTGTGTGTAAGATTGACAAATTGGATATTGTCGATCACTTGGGGTTGAAAATTGGCTTACATTCTTTATATCATTCCAAAACACTATAACTCAACTATTCACCCTCACTATTTCCTCAAGAACAAAATAAACCTAATTAGGTTCAAACCAAAAAAAATTATGTTAAATAAACGAGTTGAGCAAAGTGAAATGGTCTAAACCGATCGATCACATGATTCACATCCTTTTATGCTACTTGTAAAATTATCAACTATGGGTTTATATATAAGCTATAATAATTCACTTAAATATATTAGATCACTATCATGACTATATCAATTACCTTTTTATGTCAAATTGATTGTCGTGTCAAAACTGTTTATATTTAATAAGTATGTTTAATTGCCAGCCACAACATGATAATTATTGTATAACTTGAGCAAGATGATGGCCGGATCCGGATATAAATAGGAGTATTGCAAATTCGTACACCAAATTAATTATGAGTTTTGTATATAGATATTTAGAAGAAAAAAAATGGATGGAATGGGTTAGATGGGAGGTTAGAAATGTGCAGAAGTTTGTATTTATGAAGTAGTTATCTGTATGAACTGCCTATGTCTTATCATGCATCAATTGGAATCGGCAGCATTCAATTTCAATAATTTTCAATGCCCCCTTTGAGTGTAACATGTGACCCCAATTCCCTTCTCTGTCACAAGGCTGGCTTTTATGATTTAAAATCAATTGCTACAATTCCTTCCATCTGTAGCTCATGTTCTGCGGCCTACTTCAATTTCTTTTACCTTTTCTTGTTTAATGTGGCTTGTCTTTCCATCGTTTTCGTCCCATTCAAGTCCACCCAGTCACCTTAAGCCAGTGAAAGTTAGTTAGCTACGTACCATTATACAGTATATATTTGTCGATTAATTTAATTAGCGGATATGTTTTAATTAGTTTAATCGACCAAATTGATAAGACATTATTCACAATCCAAATTCATGATTGGTCTGAGTATTATATATATGAAGGTTATTACGTGTTAATAAATTAATATGTGCAGTTATCTACTGTGACAATACATAAATAAACGGAAATTTAACATGGTAACTCTATGAATAAGAAGACAATTTCTTGTGATGCCCAAAAAAATTTCAAATTTTATGTGGTAACTCTCAAGTTTTAAAAAGATTTGTCATATACCCAACCATTAACTTTTACCCATAAAATGCTAAGCGAGATTGATTAATGTAATTTGTTTATGTATTTTCTCACATATTCTTCTCCGAACTTTCGTTCTTCTATGAATTACACGATGTATCGATGTCATATCTCTATCCTCCTCAAGACAAAAATTAATAAGAACAAATCTCATTTATCATCTCAAGAACTTCTTTCTCATCTTCATTTCTTGTCGTGTGACCTAATATCATTATCAAATCACAAGATACCACTTAATTAAGAACAAAGATTGAGCTTGTAACAAGAGAAAGCTAGAAATCATGAATTAAATTTAATAATGTATACAAAGTTCACCATCAACCTTAAACTATTTATACAGCAAAGTTCTTTAATAATTACACAATGACAAATTCATCAGTTCGAGATTAGTGGCTTTGAGCTGCATATTTGAAGTAGGAAATATCCTTAACATATCAATGTCAAATTTATCGGTTTGGTTGTTAGTTGTACGTAGATAGAGGAGATAAAAGTATGACGTTTATGGTTACATAAAAGATGACATAATTTGTATATATTTCTTATCAACCCTTTTTAACATTTTAACCCTATTTATTATTTAAATTAACAATTGGGTATGGGGTAAAAATTTTCAAAACTTGATGATTACTACACAAAATTTATAAACTTGTTGGAGACCACAAGAAATTGTCTTAGTTTTTTTTATTAATCTTTGTTCTTGAGGAGGAGAGAGATATGGCATCGACACGTCGTGTAATTCATGAATGAATGAAAATTTGGGAAAGAAGATGGGAGAAAACACATAAACAAATTACCTTTATCAACCTCACTTAGCATTTTATGGGTTAAAGTTAACGATTGGGTATATGGCAAATTTTTTTATAACTTGAGGGTTACCAAACAAAATTTGAAAACTTGTTGGGTACCACAAGAAATTGCCTTAACCTGAGGGTCACCAGACAAAATATCTGATAAATAAAATATTAAACGTCCTACTTTCTTCGAAAAAAAATATTTGTGAAGGTTAAGCGTAGACACCAAGAGAAGGAAGGGTGCCTTTCCATGTCATGGGGTTGTACGATCACTAGGTCGAGCTAGAAGGACACAATGCTCGACCTTACCTTGCAAGGAACTCGGCGGCTCGAACAGTAGAGGGTCACGCGGACGGTCTCGCGGTGCGACAAGCGTTGCTCGAAGCGAGCGGCGCTCAAGAACTCCTTTGTTAGAAAAGTGGTGTTCTCAGTTTTAGGAGCTTTTTTGGACTGAGATGGAGCTGTGGGAGGCGTCGTGCCGAATGATTTGATGTTCGGCCCACTCTTGCCCGATTTGGCCTCCTTAGCGGCGACGACCTCATTTTCTATGGCCTTTGCCTCTTCCTTTCTAATTGATAATGTATAACCTCAGTATGAGACATAGGTAAGAGTGTAACGTGTTTCCCGTGGTAATTTAACACATGGGTTTTCAAAAAGCCATGATGGATAATACATCGGTCGAATTGCCAAGGATGTCCCAACAAGATGTGTGTAACGTCCATAGCAATGTTGCCATCATTCATGCATGGTGGGAGCTTGACAAGCTAAGGCCTCGTCTTCTTGAGCCTCATCAATTGGCTCAAATGGTTTGTCTTCTTCATCACGTGACTCATATTCCGCTGAGTTGGTGGAGAAGAGAACTCTCTTAGTGTTCGGGCAATCCTTTTTATAATGCCCCCATCCACCGCACTTGAAACAAGTTGGCGGCGCCTTTGGCACGGCGACACGCGTCTTGGATGACTACATCAGTGCTTGAGAAGAGCGTCCATAAGCTTGTGTACATGAGGTGGAAGAGTACACATTAGTAGAAACATATTGAAGAGAGTTAGAATTTCCATACCTAGATTGGCCCTATTGGTAAGCACGAGAATCACATCGCAATGAGTGAGAGCATTAAGATCTTTGATTTGCTCGACGCAAGTTGGCGTCGCCTTTGGCACGGAGGCACGCGTCTTGGATGACTACATTAGTGCTTGAGAAGAGCGTCCATAAGCTTGTGTACATGAGGTGGAAGAGTACACATTAGTAGAAACATATTGAAGAGAGTTAGAATTTCCATACCTAGATTGGCCCTATTGGTAAGCACGAGAATCACATCGAAATGAGTGAGAGCATTAAGATCTTTGATTGGAAAAATCTCGAGCTTATCCTTGATAGGAGTGTTAACACCCACTAGAAATTTCGTCCTCAAAATGGAGGGAGACAATTTAATAGAAGCCTTATAGAACATATCTTCCAATTTGGGGAAATATTCCAAAGGTGTCAAAGATCCTTGGTTTAGCATACAAATGTCTAGCCTCATATGATTCTGATAATCACTAGGCACATACTTTTGGGTCATAACATAAACAAGTTGATCCCAAGTCTTCACGAGTTCAAGGTAACGTCTTTCCCGATCATCGACGAAGCGGTGCCACCATACCCGCACCGCACCCTTGAAGTGGAGCGTTTCGGTGGATACCCACTCATCAACAAATAATTAGCAATACCTCAAAGTATACTTTGTGGCCTGAATCCATTCAAGAAAAGTAGAGGGGTCATATTCACCCAAAAAAGGTTCGATTTTGACTTTGACCTCATGATGGTTCAACCGTGGTGCCTCACGGGCACCCCTTTGGTCTCGACCTTGTGCTCGACACCTAGTAAGACGCGGTGGGTCACGACGCTTGAAGTCGCTAGACACATTGCGCCTTTGGCGTGAGGTGTGATCACGATCGTCCCTTCCGACTTTTTCCAGGGGAATCCAATCCTTAGGGAAATCTTGCAGCTCAATAGGATTCTCTAAAGGTGGAAAAGAGTGTGGGTTGACCATGCCCGAGTCCTCGAATTCCTCATCATCGAATATGTCAAACTCGTCAAGGTCACAACATCGAGGGTCCGATTGGTACCTTTCATCATCATAATATGGAGTTAGACATGATTGTCTTTGATGTTTTCTAGAAGGTCTAAGACACGAGGAAGGGTCATCAAAGCGATGGTCTCTATGGCCCATGGCGCGGCACGCGCTTGCATCTGGCTCGCGGTGCGAGTACGCCCGTTTGGGTGTATGCGTCACTTCTCGGCCGCATCCACTATCTTGAGGGTCATATCTATCATTAAAAGTTTGACGTTCAGTATACTCACCTCTGGGGTCTTAGTCGATCATCGTCCTGGGTGTTAGAAGTATAAGCCGAATTTCATGAACGACATTTCCGTCTTGAGTTCGGCCATGCCGAGAGTCAATAACCGAATGAATGCGTTGATGTCTTGGTTGGTCCTCGGGGTGCATATGACCCTTGTCCTTGTTTTGAGTGTGGCTAGGGCTAGCCGTGGTTGGAGGAGGAAGTTGGATCACCGGTTGTGATTCAAGTCTTTGCGCCAACAAATTAACTGTGTGCGCTTGGATCCTTGAGTTCACGCATGTGGCCGCTTATTGCGCTCGGATTTTCATAACCAAGGCCTCTAACTCATGGATCCGAGCTTGTTCTGTGGTGAGTTCCACGATCCGAGCATTAGGATCATATTGTTCTTTATTTTGTCGCTCGATTTGTGGATTTCCTCCAATTTTCCTGTACTCATTGGCATAGAAAGAGTTCCTATCACAATATGAGAGGACATTGAAGTAAAACGAACAATGGAAAAGAAACAAAAGCAATGAAAGCACTTTAGCAAGTAACTTGTTCACCGATGTATGGCTAATTTAGGCAAGCCGTGAGGGTGGCAAAAAGCAAGTCAAGTGATGGTGATAGAAAGGATCATTATACATGATCAAGCAATAGAAACACAAGATTCACAACTACTTCTTACACAAGCAAGCAAGTGGGAGAAAGAGAGATAGCAAATTTCGAGTGCCTTAGAAAGGATTACTTTATTTTAGCTATTCCTTGCTAAAAGATATAACGTTTTCCAACAACTTTGTGAGGCTTGCCTTATTTTGGCTTTTCCACACAAAAAATTAATTTTTCTCAAGTAGACAAGTGAAAGATATCCCATTTTTGGGCTTTATCCTTTCAAAAAAGCAACTTTAAGTAAGTTAGATCATTTTAGATATAACTATGTAAATAACTTGACAAACAAGCAAAAGAGAAACTTAACATGCAAGGTAATTGTAGATTGCTTCAAAAGTAGAATCTAAAGACTAGAATCAAGCAAAAGATGCAACTTTCAATCACGCCACACACAAGAGATGGTAGGAAGTAGATAACTTGTTGTCCAAGCTTTCCTTGGTGCGACTATCGTCAAGGTAAAAAGGAAAAAATCGGCAATTTGATGTAGAGAAGAGTATGATTATGGATAGTGAACAAAGAGACTTAAAAGTAACTTACAAGATGCTCTCTTTATGATTTCTAGATCTAGAAAATTTGTAGTATCTGGTTGTGTTCTTTGATTTCAAACTCTTTGTTGAAAGGTTCTCTTGCTACGAGCAACGGGTGAAGGAGCTCAACGGTGAGGTGGAGAAAGTTGGACCTTCTTATGTGGCATCGCACGCATAGATGTAGGTGTGCCTCTAAGAGAATATGAACATGTTGTTCCAAACGATGTACATCGGGGTTAGACAATTGGTCGAGAGGTATAAAAGTTATTACATACGCATTGTCTACTCATCCTGGACTATATGAATGACATGGGCGAGCCCTTGGAAGTGCCTGAGGAGTTTGAGGTGTGAACCGCTCAAGGTGAAGGTGCGGAAAAGACCGCGACAAAAGTTCTAATCGAGCATCAAGACCTTAAGGTCATGGACAAACACAATCATTGTACAAGCTATTGCACTTTGTCGCCACCTCCTAATGACAATACTTGACCTATAGAGTGATACACCTTTTTCACCTATGTTTTGAACAGTTGGAACCAGGGGCAGAACCAGGAATGAAATTTTGGGTGGGCTAAATTTACTTTACACAATGAAATAACATCGGTAGACGAAAACGAAACTAGATTGAAGTTTTAGATATCTACTTAATTTGATAATTTTTAAACTATAATCTATACAAATTTGATAAATGATAAAAATATCGCTGATTTTTTTTTTTCATAAATAAAGGTAAAAGTTTTATAAGCAATAATATCGCTAAATATATCTTAAACAAATTAAAGAAGCTTTAATAATATTGAAAATAAAATAAACATAGAAACACTAATTACGAATAAGAAATATTTTTTTTGAAGAAGAGAAAATTCTCATAAGTAGTTAGCTAGAATTTAAAAAAATAACAAGGAAAAAAATAACGAAAAAATTACCAACAAGAAAATTATTACAAATAATGAAAAATAACCCGATCTTTCAAAAAAAAAATTGAAAACAAAAAAGTACCTTTTGGGGGAATCGAACTCAGTACGCACGTCTATCATTAAAGGGCTTGTACTTTATTACATTATTACCACTGGGATAGATTGAACATTAGTTAATACTACTACTAGAATAATATATATTTCCTTAAAATTTGGGGTGGGCTGCAGCATACCCTAGCCCACCCCTAGATCCGTGCCTGGTTGGAACAATTTCTTTAGGAACTTTCCCAAACAATATTTTGGTGGCTCTAGAAAGGCTATAAATGACTATTTTCATGATGCTTTTAAGCGGGTTTATTTTTATTTATATTACTTTTTCCTTCAATTTTGTGTTTACGTGTTGGTAGGATCAATTATTTAGACACCCACCCCACCCCATAGTTCGCGGTGCTCATATCGTGTGCACCCTTGAATCACAAGACGGGCTTAACACATTACTTTTGCTATTTTTTTGAAGTTTGCTTGTTTTGTCAGATGTTCACACGTACTTCAAGTAGAATTGGCGCAACCCCAAACCACACTCAAGTTGCACCTTTTTATAGATTTTGTTGCGATGATCTCGAGCCTTTCTAGGATCACACATGTCTTAAAGAGAGTCTCGCCACATTAGATTTACTAGTACTTAGCTCGATTTGCGTGAGTTCTTTAGTGGTGGAATGGAATTTCTATGAGACTTTCATTTAAGAGGAAGATAAATTGAAAATTAAAGGGAGTTTTATTTGCGGGAAGAGAAATCTAGTGGGCAAATTTAATAGATTGTTTGCGACGATCCTAAGCATTGTATGGATTGCGCTAAGTTCAAAGAAAATTGGCGCAACCTCAAGCAACGCTTGAGTTGAACCCTTTTTCATGATCCAAGCCTCGATTGGATCATGTATGTTTTAAAGAGAATTGGTGCAACCCCAAGCCGTGGTTGAGTTGCACTCTTTTTTGTTGATTGTTTGAGACAATCCCAAGATTTGCTTAGAGCATAGATATTTCAAAGAGAATCGATGCATCACCAAGATATGCTTGAGTTGCGCCCATTTTTGTTGATTGTTTATGATGAACCCAAGCCTAGCTGGGATGGCGCATATTTCAAAGAGAGCTGGTACAACCCTAATCCATGCTTGAGTTGCACCCCTTTTATTGATTGTTTACGCCGAGCCCAAGACTTCCTTGGATTGCGCATATTTCAAAGAGATTTGGTGCAACCCCAATATGTGCTTGAGTTGTACCCTTTTATTAATTGTTTTGGATGATCCCAAGCCTCACTTAGATCGCACATGTTTTTAAGAGAATTGGTGCAACCCCGAGATGTGCTTGAGTTGTACCCTTTTCATTGATTGTTTGCGATGAGCCCATGTCTTGCTTGGATCACACATATTTCAAAGAGAGGTTGTGCAACCGTAAGTCATGCTTGAGTTGAACCCTTTTTATTGATTGTTTGCAAATGACTCCAAGCCTCGCTTGGATCGTGCATATTTCAGAGAGAGTTGGTACAACTCCAAGTCGTGCTTGAGTTGCACCCTTTCCATTTATTATTTGCGATGACCCAAAGCCTTGCTTAGATCAAGCATATTGTGAAGAGAGTTGGGGTGACCCCAAGCCGTGCTCGAGTTGCACATTTTTCATTGATTATTTGCGACAATCCCAATCCTCACATGGATCGGGCGTATTTCGAAGAGATTTGGTGCAATCCCAAGTTGTGCTTGAGTTTCACCCTTTTCATTGATTTTTTGTGATTACCCCAAAACCTTGTTTAGATCACGCATATTTCAAAGAGACTTGGTGCAACCCTAAATCGTGCTTGAGTCACACCCTTTTTATCGATCATTTGCATAGACCCCATGCCTCGCTTGGATCGCACATATTTCGAAGAGAGTTAGTGCAACCCTAAACCATGCTTGAGTTGCACCCTTTTTATTCATTTTTTGCGACAATACCAAGCCTATAAGGTCCGAGACGTTATAAGCGCTGTATTTATGATAACCTAAGGACTTATCAGGAGGTCACCCATCCAGGTACTACTCTCGCCCCTACACGCTTAACTTTAGAGCTCATTTTTCTCACTCAAACCTTGAAAAGGAAGCCCTCTTATTGACATGGGTAACACCTTATTCCCTTATAAACCACCAGGTGTTACAATATCCCCACTTAAGAACTTGATGTCTTGTCAAGGCCCAAGGACCCCTCCCCCTTCGAGTTTAGTGACCGCCCTTTGGGCCAAGCAAACTCATAACCTATAGTCGACTCTAATAAAATTTATAAGGCCTGAGGACCCCTCCCCCCTTCGAGTTTAGTGACCGCCCTTTGGGCCAAGCAAACTCATAACCTATAGTCGACTCTAATAAAATTTATAAGGCCCGAGGCCTTAGAAGTGCTCACCCATCTTGGTACCACTCTGTCCCCTACATGCTTAACTTTATAGTTTTTTGTCCTCACTTGAACCCTGAAAAGAAAGATCTCCCTTTTACATGGGTAACACATCAATCCCTTATAAACCAATAGGTGTTATAAAACCTTGCTTGGATTGTGCATAGTTTGAAGAGAGTTGGTGATACCTCAAGTCGTGCTGGAGTTGCACCCTTTTCATTGATTGTTTGCGACAACCCAAGCCTTGGTTGGATCACACATATTTTGAAGAGAGTCGGTGCAACCCCAAGACATGCTTTAGTTGCACCATTTCCATTGAATGTTTGCGACAGCCCCAAGCCTCACTTGGATCGCGTATATTTTGAAGAGAGTTGGTGTAACCCCAAGCCTTGCTTGGATAGCACATATTTCGAAGGGAGTTGTTGTAACCCTAAACTGTGATTGGGTTGCACCCTTCTCATTGATTATTTGCGATGATCCTAAGCCTTGCTTGGATCACGTATATTTCGAAGAGAATTGGTGCAACCCTAGGTTGTGCTTGAGCTATACCTTTTTCATTGATTGTTTAAAGCTTGGGGTAGTTATGCCAATTGAATCATGACCTTTATATATAACCATAATTTGGCATGAATACAAAAGAGATTTCATGGGTCTTACACAAAATATCTTTTGAGACAAGCGATATTCCATGTTTTGGTTAGTGTTCGCCCTATTTCGTCTCTAAGTTTCAAAGAGTCGAGGGAAAAGTCTTCTCACGGAGGTACGAGGCATCCCACTTATGATCTAGTTTTCCTCTCTCTCAACACTTTTCAATACGCAATGCCGCTTATCAAACTTCGAGGTCGTATCTTTTTCTCGTGATACACCGTGATCCTTTGTTTATACTCTGTAGATCTGAGTGATGCCATCTCGCATTACTCGTCCCTCAAAAGTGTCTATTTTTTAATGTGGTCTCGATTCTTTTGCTATTGAAGTAAAAAACTCGAGCAGATAGGACTAAGCTTCGACGGGTACCAATGTGTCTACATAGGCAATTTGGTCTTGTAGGTACACAATACCAACGATAGTAATTCGGCCTATGGCCCCTACGTTGTGCAATCCTCTTCTTTAGGTTGTCCAATATTTGCACATTAACGTTCTCTACTTAGCAATTGGACTGTGGGGCGGCAATGAAAGAAAACTTCAAAGCGACACCTAATGCCGTATAGAAATCATGCGTTTTATCGCAGTCGAATTGTAGGTTATGATCTATAATGATGGTCATAGGGACCCAAAAACTGTTGATGAAATTATTCCATAAAAACGGCAAATCATTCGCTCCCGTGATCCTTGCCATTGCTATGGCCTTGACCTACTTCGGGAAGTAGTCAACGATCACTAATATATATTGCAGCCGCGCCACTTCTTTTGGGAATGGACCTAGGAAGTTCAAGCAAATCGCCTAACAACTTGGAATCAACACGCGCTTTCCCTTCGTTGTCGCCTTCATGTTTTAGCAATCTAGTGCCTTTGCATTGTTTCTTTGGAATCAACAAACATAAAATTTGTTTTTTCTTCATTTCCTTTGATCCTCAACGCTTGCTGATTATTCTTTGATGATTATTCTTTGCAATCCTCTCTTTCAGTTCAATATCTGAAATAACTTCAAATTTAAATCATAAAATTCACAAGGTTTTTCATCAATAAAGTTGGAGGGAACAATTAATTTCCCAACCATATGAATATATTTTAGTAATTATATAATTTTGCATAATGTGATTCGATTTGAAGCTCAAATTGAATTAGTTAAGTAGTTTGTCCTCATTGACAAAAATTAATTTTGTTTTCCATTTAGTTGGTATTTTACTTTTATGTTAATAATTAGGGTTGTTCATCGGTCCAAAACCGAACCGAACTGAGAAAAACCGAACCGAACCGAAAACCGAATTTCTCGAAATTCGGAACCGAGGACCGAACCGAATAAGCTCGGTTCGGTTCGGTTTGGTTCGGTTTTATTCGGTTTGGTTCGGGTAGGAACCGAAGTAACCGATTAAGTAAAAAACGACCCAAAATATAGAAGTGAAAACCCTAAATCGAACTAGAACCGAACCAATTTCGACCCGAACCGAACTAGAACTGAACCAAACCAAACCGAACCAAACTAGAACCAAATTAAACAAAAAAGAACCAAACAAATCCATTTTTATATTAAAACCGAACTAGTTTGAATTCTGAACAATGAAAAATTTTAGATGGGAATTTAGGGTTAAGGATAAAACCGTACTTCCCCCACTTACATTTATATTTTTTATTTATATATTAAAAATATCGGTTTACCCGAACCAAACCGAAACCGAACCGAACCAAACCGAAAACTGAATTACCAAAAATCTTCCGAGGACCGAACCGAAGTACCTTGGTTCGGTTTAGTTCGGTTCGATTCGGTTCGGTTTTCAGGTAAAAACCGAACTACTCGAACCAATGAACAACCCTATTAATAATAGTATCCTCAAATGGCAGGTGTGCCATAAATTCTGAAATAAAACAAAATTGTGTAAAGAATTAATATTAGGGGAACATCATAATAAAATGATCAAAAAGTTGATCGTGCTGTTTAGCCGTTTAGGTGTGTATAAGAGTGTGGGGAGAAGGATTATCATAAGAAGTGTTAATGCTAAAAATGGGGATGATTTAGTGTCACATGGATATATATCACGTGAAATGTGAGAAATTTCCGGGAGAGATATCCCCTATCTCTCTTTCTGAGTTAGCCCCCACCCATGGCCACCATCACCACCGGCCACCTTGCAAACTAGCTAACAAGCTACAATTAATTAAATACTTGCAATTAATCAATACTATCCTCTAGACCAAAAGCGATTAAAAATATTATTACCATTAAATTTTTTATATCTCATTCACTATATTTCTAATTTTGGATTTTTAAAACTTCTCTTTTCATAAATATTTATTATTATTTTAATTAATATAACTTTTATATTTATAAGTGTGAAAAATATAAAACTTTACTATAATTATAACAATATTTTACCATCATTTTTAATTAATAAGGACTTTAATTATGGGTTTTTTATATAACTATTCTATCCATGAAAATTTATCATCTTTTTATTAATAGTATTATTTTCATATCCATAATTAAGATAAATATAAAGACAACAATGTTTTATCATATTTTTAATTAATACCACCTTTAATTAAGGATTTTTTATATAATTTTTTATCCATTAATATGTTATCATCTTTTTTTACTTAATACAATTTATTGATCCATATAATTTAATTTCCAATCAACATTTTTTGTTACTTTTTTTTAATAACTTTTTCTATTATTCAAAATATTTCTGACATTCTTCATGTAGAAATTATTTCGTAATTTCTTCATCCTAAATATTCACAATTTTAAAATAATCCTAAAATTTGGATATGTATGGATATTATTTATAGAATATGATTAGGTGCCAATAGACATGTCAATCAGGTCGGGTCGGGCGGGTTCGTGTTCGGTCATTTCGGGTTCCGGTTAAATGGGTTCGGTTTCGTTATGGGCCACATGTCAATCGGGTCGGGTTGACTAGCGGGTCTAAAATATCCCTTTTTTATGATTATTAAAATCAATATTTAATTAAATAATATTATTTAATTATAATATATTATTTTCATTTGTTTTAATAATAAAATATAATATAGTTTTAAAAATAAATTTTAAAAATTCTATAAATATACTAAATCAGTCAACCCAACGAGTTTCAGGTTCAAATTTTCGGGTCTTGACCCTAAAATTATCGGGCGGTTCGGGTCGGGTTAGGTCAGCTTTTGACAGCTTTTGAAAGCTCTAGGTTCGGGTCGGGTTCGGTTCCAGGATTGGAGTATCTCTCATGTCTTTCGGGAGTGCAATTCTGTGGCGGACTTCATCGCTGGATCTTTTAGACGTGTCTCCTCTATCCCACTTACAGTTGATTCGGGTTTTCTTACCCTCATCAATTAGGATGCTCTAGGGCGACCACTAGCTTGTTAGTGGTCACTCTAATCTCTTTCCTTATAAAAAAAAGATAAAATACGCCTTTTGCTTATGCATGTGAGGGGCAATGTCTTTATTTTGTCCTCTTTTATCTTCTTCTCTAGACTTTTGCTTATGCGATTTTACTTTTACTCTAGCCTTTTGCCTCTTCTATCGCCATTTCGATCGGCTCCTTCATTTCTTCCATTGAATCGATGCTTTTTTGTTTATTTCTTGTCAACGGATTCAATTTAGATGTATGTTTTATCATTTTTTAATTTCGTTTTCGCTTTCTTAATTTTAGGTTGGTTTCACCTTTGATAATCGAAATTGCCATCAATTTGAGTTGTAATTGGTACCAATTTTCAATCAGTTATTGTTTGGATGTTGTTTTGTTATTATAAAATGTCCCATATTTGGTTTTTCAATTTCTTTGATCTTGTGATTTAAGATGCACATAAGGTGTTCGATGAATGTCTTGTAAGAGATGAGAGTTAAAAAAATTGTATGCGAAATAAATCAGATTTCATATGATCTCTTATGATATTACGTGAACCTTACATAAAAATGTGTCTTACTTTATCTAATTTTTCCTACAATCGTCATTCATTGTAGGTTTTTTAACAAATCGATCAACAATATCCTATACATTATGTTCCCGCTAGACAAATTCATCACGTGCAACAATAACACAACCAAAATGATGGCTACACCACAAAAGGCTGAAATCCCATAAGACGATGTATATAGAGTACCAACCATTGTATCAAATCCACAACTCAATCAAATACCTCAGCAACAACAAGAATTCATGGGTTACTCTTAGATGCACCATCATCCTTCACAATCCATGGCTCATGCTTTAGCTGTTGGACAATATGATTATGTGTTATCTGATCCTTCTGATGTCCAAGTGATGTGATCCAGCCCATGTCCGCAACGGAGGAGGAGGCCAAGTTTGTGCTCACCCCAAGGATCCTTGATGCATGCCCACACCAAGGCCAATGGCCGCTCCATGGCGTCGCTTGTGAGTCACATCGCATCTAGCCATGACACCCTAGACAAAAAGTCTTGGATCCTTGTCCTCACCATAATAGGAGTCGGTGCTCCACTCCCCAACACCGAGTCCAAGACACCTGCGCCTGCACACGCACCCGATGCGACTTGAGGTTCCTGCATCGGTGCGCCTTCTCCATCCGCGACACCAACTCTTGGCGCACCCTACCTCTCTACGGCTCTTTCCATAGGCATGCACATCTTCATTTGCATTCATACTTTTTATAGAGGCTTTTAATTTGCACCTTTCCTTTTATAGTAAGTACTATGTTTAGTTTTTGGGCTTTCCGGATTTGGGCCTTGCTTGCGTGCATGGGCCAATCTGCTTTCTTGCTTGTCTTCTAGGGTAGAATAGAGTCGCCACTAGTTAAGGCTCTCAAACACTTGTTTATGATCACATCTTGTTTAATTGTTTACGATTGTTGTGAGTTTGAGTCTCTCCTCCATTATAGGACTAGGCATCACCTCCTCTTATCCCTTAAACTCTTATTACTCCGCCGCCACTAAGGCCGCCTTTGGTTTCGATCCCATCGATCCACAAAGACTCCTCTCGAGTCAATGCTAGTGTCGACTTTAAGTTCCAATCGGGCTTGAGTCTACTTGCACTCAAATTGCCAAAGACACTTGATCCACTCGATCTCATGTTTTCTAGGAAACCAAGTCATCAGTATTCTCAAATGTCTCTTATCCTTTTCTTCTGCCACCTTCACCAAAACCTTACTCGTTAAATACATCAAGGAATTCTTCTAGGATTCCACAACATCGGTTTGAGCCTCCTGCGCAAGACTAGATCCAAAGAGTAAATGGTGTTTGAACCTTAATTCTGAGGATGGATCGAATGAACTGGCATCAGATCCGAATCGTCTTGTAAATCCTCTAACCTATTTCTCACGCAATTCCATTCGTTCTTCTTTCATGTTCTTGTAAAATTAAAAAAAATATAATTTTTTACAATGGTCGAACCATTGCTTTATATACATCTTGTGATTCAATTCAATTGCTTGCTTTCATTATGATTTCATTCGTGTGTTTGGATAATATTGTAACACCCCTATTTTTATCCTAAAGGGATACTTAAATAGAGTGTAGTAACCCTCAATGAAGTAGAGCGAGTACAAGTCATGACCCAATATTTGGAGCAAAGGGCGAACCTACCTCCTAATGTTTTATAAAGAGATGTAGAGTGTCCAAAATTCGCATCCCTAGTCCTATACTAATCTACAACAAATCTCAAAAGGAGATTGAAACAATCAAGGCTACAAACATCGGACCTAAGTTCAGTACTAGTGCAAAACGGATAATAATAACAATATTTCCTTATTTCTAAACAATAAAAAAACTTCCTATGTTTGTAGCCTTGATTTCTTCCTGAAAATATTTCTAAACAATATTTCCTTATTTTCTTTATTATTTCCGTGCATTTGTACATAGGCTCTTTGCTCTTCCATAGGCGCGTATGGGTGATTTCTTCCTGATATCGATCGATTAGGGCACTAGGGCCACAAGGCTTGTGCCTAAGTAAGCGCAAATAATCAATAGTTGGATGACCCATCCCTCAGATCTAGCCCTGGTGCACAAAACCCTCTAAAAATGCATTCTCTTAAGCATTCATGCATCATACACAAAGCCATCTCCATAAGGAGCCCCAACAAACATCTAGCTGAATTCCATCCGGTTTGCAGTATGAAACCTAATGATGTAACTGAGGATTAGATCAAGGTGAGGGTGTTTCCTCTCTCTAAAGGATTTCGCTAATGAGTGACTCTGTTATCTTTCTCCAGGCTCCATTGACACATGGGCTAAGATGAAAGCAACATTCTTGGAGAATACTTCCTAGCCTCCAAGCAGAACATCCTTAAGAAGTGCATAAGCAATATTGAACAACAAGTCGGTGAGAGCCTATAAGACTACTATGAGCACTTCAAGAGGTTATATGCTAGTTGCCCATATCATGGGTATTCTATTCAAAAATTTGGTACTCTATCTCTATGGTAGTTTTCTTGATGAAGAACGTCGTTGTGAAGTCTTCTATCTTAAACACAATGTCCTAGGTCTGTGTAGGTCGGGGCGACTTTGGCTTGCCTCCTTGAATCCTCATCACCTCCAACTCATGACAAAACTTCCTATGTTGGCTTCTCGCCTCGAGGTTGTCGCCCACGTAGGAGGCATTGATGGCTTGAACCACCTAATTCGAGCCGCCATATCCTTAGGTGATCAACCTCTCCCCTTTAGTCGAGCCATCTTTCTAAATAAACTCATGCAGATGCCCCTGCTTGACTAGCCCCTCTAGATGCCACTTGTAGGCCTGGTTGTCTTTAGTCAAATGCCCTCGGGTTTTGTGATACATGTATTATTTGTGCCCATTATTTTCTTCATCAGGGAACTCATCCTTCAACGACCATTTAAAGAATAGCTCGTGCTTGATACGAGAAAAAATATGATAAATAGGTAGTTATAAACCATATAAGTGGTCATTGTATGCCGTAACACCTTTCCCGAGGCATTTCGTCCCCTGACTCGTTCCGTATCGGGGCCTACACAAGGGCGATGACGTTTGATGCCTCGACTTTATGTTAACCTCTTCTAGTGAGAATCTGCATCGTCAAGTCTTCCCGTAGACTACTATCTTGGGGCAATGCTGTCTTAAAAGCAGTAATGGATGTCCTCGTCATAATTCTTGATCTCTGAATAGCACTCCACAAATCTATTCGAGAACTACCTCAATCTTTCACCTTTCTCTTTCCTTATACTGAACAAAGTGTCTAAGGAGGCTGAGTCCTGATTGTTGGCAATGTAGTGCCTAATGTACTCGGTGGCCAGCCGGTTCCATGAATTGATGTAATTTGGTATCAACATTTAGAACCACTTCAAGGACCCTTCACTAAGATTCCCAGGAACATCTTGCATATAATCGCATCATCAAAAACCCAAAAAGTCGTCTTATGGGAGAATAACGCCACATGGTTGATCGGGTATGAGTGATCATCATACAAGTCGAATGTCGGCGAAAAGAACTTAGCTGGCGGTTTTGTCTTCTAGATGCTCCTATGAAACGGGGAGTCACTAAAGCCAATTTTTGCTCCACGTGTTCTTGGGCTGATTACAAGGACTCGCCTTGCACTCTTAACACATTGAGAAGCCTCTTTTTTGTCTTTTCCATGGCTCGACTCTTTCTTACTGCACCATGATCCCTAGCGGTCCTGTCTCGGTGACCACTATCATCACTCTTTTCATTGTGACTCCTTTCTCGATGTCAACTATCGGCTCTTCTGCGTCTTAGGTTGCTACCGATGCGCCTTTTGCCACTCTGCTTGATGTCCCTAGACTTGTGGCTATCCGACCCTCCCGTACTATCAAAGGGGGACCCACAGTCGTCTCCCTTTCAGCCTTGGTCAACGATATCCCGTCGATCATGGGATGTTCGAGCCCTCTTTTTGGATGACTTTACTCAGGCTTCTCCAATTGCATATCGATCACGGTATTCCCCTCGTCCTTGAGGTGCCCTATGATCGCTATCGTATTCAAGTTACATCGCTTCGAGATCGCCTCGACTATAGAAATCTAACGGCTTGGGATCGTGGCAGTCATTGGTGAGTTCAATGATGCTAGAGAGTGTACGATCAGTTTTGACCGCCTCTATCTCGTTCATGGGGCACTTTCCTTGGATTTTATCCATTGTGTAATGTTGGATCGTGACGCGTTAGTAACAAGTCAGGGAACTAGCAATGTTCCCTGGGCAACGAAAATAAATAATAAGAACACATAATTTATAGAGGAAAACTTTCTGTCCGACCAACAAGTTATAGAAAGAAAAAATCTCTACCCTTGAGACTCCTTCTTAGAGGATTTTCAATAGAATACTTTTATTAAGTTTCAACGGTTACAAGGCAAGTCAAGTTCCCTGGTAACTAAGGCACCAACCAAATTTCAACCAACTAGACTTCGACAACCCTAAACGTAAACCTAAGAGAAAGTAAACTACTGACTTACTTGTGGATTCTTCACCGGAAAAAGCCACACACTCGTACACTTGAAAAGCTCTCTCTCCAAGTTCGTTGTAAACAACCACACTTCAACCCTAGATATAACCTAGCTATTTATAAAAAATGTCAAGTCTGATCTCATACGTAGTTCTTGCCTAATTACGCAAATTGTTCACTTAACAAATCCCACACTAATAGGAGAAAGTATTGTTTGTGATTTGGATCCTCAACCATGCCGATTCTTGCCAAAACCGAATGATATAAGATCGTGTAACTTTGATCTTAACTTCCTTTGATTTTCTCAAGCAACCGCCTACAACTGTCGTATCTTCACAGAAGATCGCTTGCAGAAGATCTGGTAACTTGCCATTAATAGAAAGTTGCATTCCTTTCGTGACACGCTTTCTAAATCTGTCACTCGTTCCCTCCATCGTTGCTCACAATGTTCCGTCACTCGTGACTATGTACTTGTTTCCTAAGTTATACCAACTAAATTTGTTATCATCAAAACTAAGAGAAACCATGGAACAACGATTGTTCCAACGATTGTGTACTTCAAACGATTGATCTCTTTTAGCTTTTGGCCAAGGCGGGATATAGACAGGCACGCTCGGCCTTAGGGCTTAGCCCGCCTTTAAAATAAGAAAATTGAGCACCTATTAAATTGTTATACTCCCTCCGTCCCATTTTGTTTGTCCAATTTCCATTTTAGTTGTTCCAAAATGTTTGTCCAATTTTTTTTCTTTCCTTTTATATCCAACTTTTCTTACAATATTACCCCTATTCAATCCCACTTTTTACCTACATTAACCAATAAAAAATTTACCCCTCAATCAACTTTTTAGTCATTTCTTTTTTTTTTTTTCTCTTTCTTCTCACCTTTATCCATCAACATCATACACTCTCTCTTATCCATATTGGCTACTTTATCTTCCATCTCATTTTCTTAAATTGTGTGTGAATTGTCCTTTTGGACAAACAAAATGGGACGGAAGGAGTATTAGGTAATTTTCATTAAGGTCGTCGTAGTTCTAATAATATAGTTCTTGCTTGCTATCATAATATACAAAGTTGTGATCAGGAGTTTCACATGAAATTTTCCTCAAAAAAAAACTATACATAAAGTTTTTATTTAAAGTCAAGTAGGATAAGATTTTAGAAACGAGGTTCACATGCATTTTGACACCCCTACCCTTATCCACCACATTTTGGAGGGTTACATGATTTGACACAACCCTGTTGCTCATCTCACCCAACTGTTAGGCAAAATCTTCTTTTGGCAGCAAATTTTTTCTCATGCTATATGGTGAAAGCATAATGTGCCAGTTTTTCTGATCTTATAATGAGCATGATATAACGTCAAATATATATATATATATATATATGTATAAAATTAGACAAGACATGACTGCAGAAATGTTGCAAAATTTGATATTACAAAATTTGATGTTACAAAACTTACTTTTTTCTCAGTGAATAAGAGATTTGTTGTGCCCCTTTTCTATGCCTCCCTCCCCCATCCATCAAGTTCCCACATCGAAAAATTCTTCTATCCTTCCTTTTTTATGTTGGGCAGGTGACTTGTCATCATTCCCAAATCATGACTCAATTCATCATATCTATAAGGTTTTTTGTGATCTAGAATTAAAACGTTCCAATTTTGTTTGATAAATCTAATTAATTTATTTTTTATTATTATTGTGGAATTATCACGACTTGTAATTGTTTTGGGCAGAATAATCACACGAACGTGTTACCTGCTAGAATGAGGGAATCCTAACCAAAAAGCAATCGTAACGCGTTATTAACTACCAACAAGATGTAAAATAGCGAAAAAGAAAGGAGAACAAGAGCAAGAAAGAGGTTGTGATTGTATTATGATCGAGATTGCAAACAATTCTCCTGTGATTACAGACGAGCACTTGAACAGAATTGGTAAAAAAGAATAAATCGAGTTTAGAGATTGACTCAGAGTGTGGTTGCCGATGATGATGCTCATTTTTGCCTCCTCTCGGTTTTATAACCTTTGCCTTCTTCAGACCGTTGGTGAAGCGTTTCGCGTATCCCTGAAATCTCGCCATCAGCATGAATGGAATAGCCGTTGAGTAGGTTGATCATGGGATCTCTTTGAGCCGAGATTTCCGCCATGCCTTCAATGCGCTCTTCCATTAATTGCTTCTTCGGTCTCTCCATTTAACGATTCGGGCCAAGTATCTTGGGCTTGCTTTGTCTTCTTGGGCTAAGTTTTGGAGAGGCCCAACAATACCCCTCAAAAACCCGGGAAAATTCCCTCCAATAATCTTTTTAGGGATTTTGATTTAGCGCCTTGGAAGTTGTAATGCACAAGACATGTCCCATCGTGCCTTATTTATTGCAGTCATGATGGTTTTCTGAGACTTCAATTGCGCTTTTCGGTGTCCAAGTACGTCTCCCTTCTCTTTGTTTTCCATCTTCTTCTTCTTTTCTTTCTCTTGGCCATGGCGACTTCTAGTTCTTCCCCAAAACCTTTTTCTCGCTGCCTTGATCCAACCGTACCCCCTTCTCTGACTTCATCCAAAATTCTCACCCGTACCATCGAAAAATAGCACCTCGGAAGATCCTCACACTCTTGCTTTCTCTCTTGGATTTCCTTCGTCCACAGAGATATTCCTTCCCCCTTCTGGGATCTGGGCTGATTTCTATGTTGACGATTGGGTGTGCTTGTACGAGTACCCCTTTCGCATTAGTCACCGCTTCCCTTTCTCCCCTCTGGTTATCGACTTCCTCACTTGCCTCAATGTTTCTCCTGGGCAAATACTCCCCCAAGTTTGGAGGCTTTTGCTATCTATTGACCTCTTGTGCTCTTCTCATGGCCTCCCTTTCAAAGCTACCGATCGATTTCTTTCATAACTATCGCCTTTCCAAAGGTGGCCCCGACCGCTTGACTTTAAAAACCTTCCAAGACAAGTCTGACTTGATCTTCAACATGTCGAAATCTGACCGGGGTTGGGCTGATAAATTTTTCTTCGTAAAGCTATCTTCTTTGGGAATTGACACGTCTTTCCTGAAAACTCGATGGCGTTTGACAGGTAGTTTTTCTCTTTTTACTTATTCTACTTTGTTCAATCGTTCATAACCATCGGTTGTTTCTGTCTTGAATGCAGAAGATCTCCCTTCCCCCCACCCTCGCAAGGTGTCGGCTCAAGTTATCTTTCACATAGAGGCTCTCCCATTGGAAGAGAGGTCCTACTCCAAGCTTGTGAAAGCATGCTTCGTCGATCCCGAGAGTACCGGGATGTCGAGTAAGCTTTCTCCTTCCCTTACTTTTTGCTTCGACGTCTTTACCTCTTGTAACCCCTTTATCTGCATGTTGCCAGGTTCAAGGACCACTCGTTCCACTATCGCGCTCACCACCATGGAACGAGTAGAGGCCCGAAAGAAGAGGAAAGATGAAACGAAATCAACTGTTGACACCTCCTTAGCGGTATCCACTCCCAAGAAGTCGTCCGAGGCTAAAGTTACTTCCCCAAAGAAGAAAGCGGTCTCGAACCTATCTGATCTCCTAGGGACAATGATGTCACTGGACATGGCGGCAGAGAAATGTCTGAGTTCTTTAGCGCCTCTCCATGTGGATTGCACTCAAAGTGTAGAAAACCGATCTTCCCTTCCGGAGTTCTTTGGCGAAATTCTTGCTGCTCACTGGCAGGTTCGTTTATTTTTACTAGTTGGTATTTTAAACTCATCTCTCCCCCTTACGCAATATCTTCTGCTTCTTGATTTGCTCAGGGCCTGCAGCTTTTGCTCTCTGCTTTTGAAACTTTCAAAAGTCTACCAGATCAATTAGCTCAAGCAAGATCAGCCTTCAACTAAAAAAGGACAGGAGCACCATCTTGGGGCAGGAAAAGAACGCTTTAGAAAGGAAGGTGAAAGAGTTGTTGGTTGCTCTTGAAAAGGCATCCAAGGAGTCCAAGGAGTGGGAAGAGAAGTTTATGGTTTCCTCATGTAAAGAAGCTGCTCTTGCAAAGGAGATTGAAAACATTGCAGATTACTGGTCATGCAAAGCTCGGGTGGAGATGATGGAGGAGTTTGCAGTGGGAAAACATACCTCGTGGGATGCAATGAAGGAAAGAGGGTTGTTTGAAAGTCTGTTTTCTGATGAAGTAATTGCAACCAAGAAGTCTTCAGTCATCGACGACATCGCCTATGTCGCCAAGGAAGTAGCTCAAGCAGAGTTAGAGAATCAGAAGGCCACTGAAGATGCTTCCAAAGACTGATCCTTCTTATCCCTTCTTTAAAACATGAAGTATTTCAGTACCCCCGGTGTGTGGAGGTTTGACATTTTAACTGGTGTGTATGGCCGCTTATTTTTAGGGCCTTTGTGTGGACAACTTCTACCCTAGTTTTTGCTGGTTTTTAGGGGTTTTATGATGAATGCTATTTTAGTACCCGTATGGTTTTGGATCTGCTTTTGTCTTTTTGGCAGGTGATACAGGTTTGTTATCGCGGGATGAGGATCGACGCGTTTGAGAAGATGATCGTTGGTAGTTTTGATCGAATCTTGTAGTAATAACGCTTTTGTATAGGATGTTGAGAGAGAGAGAGAGACTAATGTACTTGATAGAATGTAAACACTTGTGTTTTATTTAATAAAATCTGAATCGATTATAAATATTCTGTGAAACTCCTCTTGCACTAGAGTTGTCTTTATGCGTTCTCATCTCTTGCATCTTGTGACTAGTCGTTGTGTGCACAACATTGCCTGATTGTAAGGTGAGGGCCTATGTTTTGGCCCGTAACGTCACAACGCGTCCCTTGTTAGTTTTTGTAAGATCGTCGTTGTTCCATGTGTATAAAATGAGGCAGAGAATAAAGTTTTAACAGAATGAAGTAAAAAATAAGTACCTTATTGCGACTTGCTCGTTAAAAATGATATAACATTAAATTCGCCGCATTCCAGCTTCTTGGGACTATCTTTCCATCATGTGATACCAACTCGTAGGCCCCTTGTCCGACGACTTTCGTGAGCTAGTTGGCTCCCAACTTGCCAGCATTCAATTCTTGTGTGTTTTGAAAGACTTTCTTCAACACCCAATCACCTACTTGAAATGCCTTTGCATTGACACGTTTGTTGTGACTCCGAGCCACCCCCAGTTTATATGCCGCCATACGAACTGATGCTTCATCTCGTAAATCATCAATCGTGTCTAGATGATGGAACAAGTTAGGAAGATTTGACTCTTCAATGGTGAGTCCGTATCGAACTGTGGGCAAAGTTATTTCCACTGGTAACACGGCTTCGCATCCATATACAAGGGAGAAAGGCGTATGTCCCGTGGCAGTCTTAGGAGTTGTTCGATCTGACCAAAGGATAAGTGGTAACTCGTCTGCCCATCTTCCTTTAGCCTCTTTGAGACGTTTCCTCAAGTTGTTGATGATTACTTTATTGCTCGCCTCCACCTGACCGTTGGCTTGAGGGTAACGTGGTGTCGACATCAACAACTGAATGTTGTATTGCTGGCAAAATGATCTTGTTTTGTCACAGATGAATTGAGATCCGTTGTCACACACTATGGTGGATGGTATTCCAAATCTACTCAAGATATTCCTTTTTATGAAGGAAATCACTTGGGTATCTTTGACTTCCTTGAAATCTTCGGCTTCAATCCATTTAGAGAAGTAGTCGGTCATAGCTAAGATGTAGAGACGTTGTCCTGAAGTTGGAGGAAGTTTTTCTACAATATCCATTCCCCATTTCATGAATGGCCAACGGGAAGTTATGCGATGTAATAACTTTGGAGGTTGATGTGGTATAGGTTCATGATGCCGGCACGTGTCACACTTCCCGGCGAACTCCATCGTGTATTTGTTCATGGTGGGCCAATAATAACTCATCCTGCTTGCTTTCCTTGCCAAGTTACGACCCCCTGTATGATTTCCGCATTCTCCGTCATGTATGTCTTGCAATACTTTCTGTACTTCTTCCTCCCTTACGCATCGTGCATATATCCCTGATGACATCCACTTGAACAGAATGTTATTCTTAATGGTGAAAGTGGAGGCTTTTACCTTAAGTCGTCGGGCTTCTTCCTTGTCATCTGGTAAGATCCCATCTCGCAACCACCTTAAGTAAGGAGTTACCCACGAAGCATCTTCATCAGGATCTCGGATCTCGAACACGTCCGCTTCTTTGATTATGGAAGGTGCATCAAGGTACATGAAAGGTATCTTGTCTTACTCTCTTGGGTCAATTGCGGATCCGAGGTTTGATAAGGCGTCTGCTTGTGTGTTAGCATCTCGAGGGACTTGCTTTATCTCGAAATGCTTGTAGTGTTTAATAATCTCTTGGACTTTTTCTAAGTACGCCTTCATATTTGAATCCCTGGCAACATATGAGTTCGTGACTTGATTTACAATAAGTAATGAATCACAAATTACCTCAATTTCTTGCACATTCAAGTCCTTAGCAATAATTAACCCTGCTATAAGCGCCACATATTCCGCTTCGTTGTTAGTGGCTTTGAATGTACATCGAACAGCCCGGGCTATCCTATCCTCCTGTGGTGACTTCAGGACTACCCCCAGTCCTACACCTATCTGATTTGATGCTCCATCCGTATGCATTAACCACTTGCCGCCATCAAATGAACCGGTTATTTGTAACATGTCTTGGTTTTCTTCTTCTGATGTGGTAGGAGTGAAGTCAACCACAAAATCTGCCAAGGCTTGAGATTTCATTGTTGTTCGTGGCTCATAAGCAATGTCGTATCCATTAAGATGGATCAACCACCTCATTAGTTGACCTGATAACTCTGGTTTTGACATAATACTCTTCATTGGGTAGTTAGTCCTCACAATAATAGAACGACTTTCAAAATAAGGACGTAACTTTATAGAAGCCATTACCAAAGATAATACGAGTTTCTCAACGGCTGAGTACCTGGTTTCTGCATCAAGTAAGGTTTTACTTACATAGTAGATGGGTAACTGGTCCTCGTTTTCTTCTCGGATCAAGACGTCGCTCATATATACTTCTGTCACAGCCAAGTACACGTACAACATTTCATCTGGCTTGGGTTTGGAAAGTACTTGCGGGTTAGACAAATAATTTTTTAATTCTTTGAAAGCTTCCTCATGTGCTTCCGTCCATTCGAACGACTTGTTCTTCTTCAAGATATCATAGAACAATTTGTTTTTGTCCGAGGATCGAGATATGAATCGGTTGAGTGTTGCTATTCGTCCGGTTAGCTTCTGGACGTCTTTGACGCATTTCGGCGATTGTAACTCCATTATCGCCTTGATTTGGTCTGGACTTGCCTCGATTCCTCTCTGCGTTACAATGTATCCGTGGAACTTCCCTAATGTGACTCCAAAAGATCATTTGGTTGGGTTTAGCTTCATTTTGTAATTCCTCAGAATCCGGAATGCGTCTTCCAAGTGGGTGATGTGGTCCTCCGCCTTAATGACTTGACTAACATGTCATCAATATAAACCTCCATTGTATCCCCCAATTTTTCCTGAAACATCTTATTAACCAATCTCTGAAAAGTAGCACATGATTCCGTTCGGGTGCAAATTTGCGCCTTTTCTGCTTAACCGGTGGCATCTTCTTGTTGACATTAAGAGCATGTGTGATCACATTAGGATCAATGCCTATCATATCTTCATTCGACCACGCAAAGCAATCACTGTAGGACCGTAAGAATTCCACCAATTCCTTTCGTAAAGTTCGCTCCATAGCTGCTCCTATTCTGGTCTTTCTTGAGGGGTCAAGTGGATCAAGGGCTACTTCTTCAAGTTCCGGCATTTCTGGCTTTACGTAATAAGTGGTGGTTCTACAGTTCTTTAATTGCTAATCTGAAGACTTCTTCCTTACTTCAATCTGTATATTTTTTGAAGTCGTCGCTCTCATCGTTACTGAGTAACGTTCCCTCGCCAATTTTTGTTCTCCCTTGATTTCATGAATTCACCATGGCATTGGGAATTTTACACATTGATGATAAGTGGAAGGAATAGCCTTCATTTTGTGGATCCAAGGCCTACCCAAGATGACATTAAAAGGTGACGGGCAATCAAGTACTTGAAACTTTACCTGGTAATTTATCCCTCTTGCGATGGTCGGTAATGATATTTCTCCCAACGTGTTACGAGATTCACCACTGAAACCTAGTAAGGTCGTAGATTTTTTGACAATGTCGTCCAACTCGAGGCCCAAACTATATAAAGCATCCAACATAAGCAAGTTAGTGGAACTTCCATTATCAACTAATATTCTTTTAACGAGGAAATTTGCTATTGTTAAAGAAATTATTAAGCAATCGTGGTGAACTTCCTCTTCTTTGACATCATCGAAGGTTATTGGCATCACGTCGTGACTCGTTCGTGGAGGAATTTTGGGGCACTCCCTCCTGGTATCACTCGCGATTCTCTTTGTTGCGGAGTACTTTATGCCACAAATTTCGGATCCCCCGGTGATGACGTTGATTACTCCAGTATGCTTTGGAGGTGGAGGACTAGCTTTCCCTCTATTGCGCTCTAGTTGTTCCTTTGTTTTTTCTGATATCAAGTCCTTGAGGGACCCCCTGCGCAACAATTCGCTTACTTCTTTCCGCAACGCGATACATTCGCCAGTCCCGTGACCGTGATCGAAGTGGAAATCACACCATCTTGACTTGTCTTTTTGATGCGAAGGCACGTTACTCTTTCTGGGCCATTTGACAGTATCTCCCATGTTGTTGAGAGTCTGGACTACTTCCATTGCGTCTACATAGAAGTTGTAATGAGACAGTCTAGGAGGCAACCTGGGGGTTTTATACCGCTCGCCTTGCCTAGCGAACGTCGTATTAATGGTCGCTTTGGTAGAGGATGAAGTGGGATATGGAGCATATCTAGTTTCTCGCCTTCCTTGTCTTCGTTCTGGCCGGTGAGGGCTACCCGTTTTCTCGGCGAAGAGGTCATCTTCCTCCAGCCGCACATGTATTAACACCTTCACCTATACCTCATCGAAATTCGAACAAGGATACTTAGTTAATTCACGATATAAATCAGGATTACAAACCGAGATGCCTCTTCGGAATGCTTCCACAGCTGTAGTGGCATCGCATCCTTCTATAGTGACTAACTCCTCGTTGTACTGGTTAAGGAAGGCTTTCAAGGATTCACTGGCTTTTGGAACCATGCGGTATAAGTCGCTTGAGCGTTTTTTAGCGTGTCTGAACTTGTGAACCTTACCCTGAACTTTTCAATCAACTCAACAAAGGATAAAATACTCCCAAGAGGTAAATGAGAGTGACAATTAAGCGCGGTTCCGAATAACGTGTTTCCGAACCAACGACACATAACAATCTCCTTCATGTCAAAAGGGACTGTGCTAATGTTCATAGCCTGTTTGAATGCAGCTACATGTTGATCCGGATTTGTAACCCCTTCGTACTTAGGTACATCGGGGACGTGATACTTCCGAGAGATGTTGACCCTTGCGATAGCGGGTACGAAGGGAGAATCTGTATAACCATCCCTTCTTTCCATCGCTATCGGTTGGGGTGCCCCTGGGACATAAGTGATTCGGTCCTCTAGAGTGTTGAAGCGTTCCTGTAATTGGAAAACCTCAACATCCTCTCTAACAGCCCTTAGTGAGTTACCGTTTACCTGATACCCCGTTATTGGTCTGACGCCATCGGGCGTTACGAGATTTGGGTCGTCCATGTCCAATCGCCGGGCGACACCTTCGATTGCGTCCGTTACACGCGGGCGACATGGAGCTAACTGTACCTGAGACCGAAGCAAATTACGTTCATTGGTTAGAGTTACAATTTATTTTTCATATACCTCGGTGAACTTAGCATGAGCTTCTTTTTTATTTTCCAAATCTTTTTGGAGAGCGATCATTGATTCGCGGATATACATGATGATGTCAGAATCACCCCCTCCTCTCCGTACTGTCGTGGAGGTAGAAGGGTTGCCATTTGCATTCCCGAAATCTTGATCAACTCCCTCTACGTTCCCAACTCCATCAGCATTTCCAATGCGTTGGTTGTTTCCTTCCTGGTTGATCTCGTGGTTCTCGGGATCTCCTACGTGACTGTAAGTAGTATGAATTCCGTCCATCTTGTTGATAGAGCTTGTAGTTCCTTTTAGCGTGACTTCTTTTTGGCTAGGGCCCCACGGTGGGCGCCAATTGTTTTGGGCAGAATAATCACATGAAGGTGTTACCTGCTAGAATGAGGGAATCCTAACCAAAGAGCAATCCTAACGCGTTATTAACTACCAAGAAGATGTAAAATAGCAAAAAAGAAAGGAGAACAAGAGCAAGAAAGTGGTTGTGATTGTATTATGATCGAGATTGTGAACGATTCTCCTGTGATTACAGACGAGAACTTGAACAAAATTGGTAAACAAGAATAAATCGAGTTTAGAGAGTGACTCAGAGTGTGGTTGCCGATGATGATGCTCATTTTTGCCTCCTCTCGGTTTTATAACCTTTGCCTTCTTCAGACCGTTAGTGAAGCGTTTCGCGCATCCCAGAAATCTCGCCATCAGCATGAATGGAATAGCCGTTGAGTAGGTTGATCATGGGATCTCTTTGAGCCGATATTTCCGCATGCCTTCAATGTGCTCTTCCATTAATTGCTTCTTTGGTCTCTCCATTTAACGATTCGGGCCAAGTATCTTGGGCTTGTTTTGTCTTCTTGGGCTAAGTTTTCGAGAGGCCCAACAGTAATTCAAATTATTCTTACAAAGTTTATAAACATATATATGGATTTGATTCGAATGAATATGGGGCTTATCATGAAAACTAGAAATGAATCTGGACCATCCAATTAAAACACTAGAAATGAATCTAGGCCATCGATTAAAAAAATTTAAAAAATTTAAAAATTAAAAAAAAATAGAAATCTAAAGAAAAATTTAAAAAATTTATTTTTCTTACTTTATTTTTTAAAGTCTTTTTACGTATGTAGAATGATATAAATCGAGTATGAACATAAGACCATAAAACGTGAACATGCAATACTAATATGTGAACATACTTATATTATATGTGAAGAAGGCAGTTATCACAACAAGGCAACTCAGTGGTCTAACCAATGCAGCACGCATTCAGTAGACAAACAAGCTCAAACAGACCCTAGGCATCAAGATGATGATTATGAATCAACTTGTCGAAGTATAGTAGAATTAGCTAAGACTAAGGCTGTCAATTTTTGCATATATTGTAAAAACAACCACCTTTTGAATGAGTTACTAGTTTGCATATGTTATGTGGAACAATGAAGTTGTCTGACTTTTGTATTATCACTATCAAAACAGCTAGCTTAGATTGAGCATATATTTTCAAAATATTGTTGGTTATGGTAAAAATGAAGTTGATTATAGTCAAAATGTTGTTGGTGTCAAATTGTTGTTGGTGCTTTTTGTTAGTGGTTGCTGGTGTCAATATGTTGATTGTGCTCTCAATTGAAAATAAGCAAATATGTGAACTTGCCACAACACAAGTGATTTCAAAATAAGCATAAAACAGAATTCTCATTAGGAGATGATACAATTGTTGCACATTGCACATGTGAACTTGTCAAAACCAGAAGTACATTTCAACCTAAGACAAAACAACCACCTAAAATCCAAAAATAAGACAACCTAAGATAACCTTCATTTCCCATATGATAGGGTGAATTTCAAACAGTGAACCCCTGTAATCAATACAAGAATGACCAAAAACACATTAGTTCGATGCCTAGCCTTATCCCTCTCAACTTCTTTCTCCTTGTTCCTTCGAATTTGACCCGCAATAATATGGCTAGCATTTTTCGGCAATGGCTGCTCAGCCCATCTAAAGAAACCACATGCCCTTATTCTCTGTAACCAAGTCCGCATTCAATTAATAAGTAAATATAAATGTGCAAGCAATCTTCAAATTCAAAAACCCTAAAATTGCAAAAAATAGGGTTTTTCATAATTTCCTTCAATTACGCTTACTATATATTCTCCCTTGACTTGATACCTTCCATGAATGTTTCATTACAGCTACAACTCCACACATGCATGCCGGAAACACAAATTGGTGTCGTCCATCTGTCAAGAAAAAGCCGTTCGAAGAAGATGACACCATGAAATCGCCAATAAAGGATACAAGGTTGGGTGTTCAATCGAAGCTCGAAGAAGATGACATAAATTGGGAAGGCAGAGGAGAAAGGTTGGGTGTTCAATCGAAGGAGGAAGAAGAATGGCAAGGTTAAAGACCCTATTTCATTTATAAAACATTTTTTGCAACGTTATTATTTCCACCTCGGCAAGATATATCTCCTACATTAATACCTCACTCGCTCTACAGAATTTGATTAGCACGCAACTTGCCACATCAAAGACTAGGGGTTCAATAGGTCCCAATGTACAACTATAGGGGTTCAATCGAATATGGCCAAAGTATAGGGAGCTAAATGACTAATGGACGCAAGTTCGGGAGGGTTTATGTATTTTGTCATATATTTAGTGTTTGTTAGGTTGACACATAAAATAGAAAGTTTAAAAAAATCTTAAAAAAGTCTATCAAATATATGTATAATGTACTTGGTCGAAAACTTTAGATTGAATAAAATCCAGATTTTTAATTTCATTGAATTTTTCAATTCTTGTATTTCATAAGAATTCTAAATTAGTAAATTAACACTTAAGTGGATAGTTTTGCTAATTATCTTGTAAATCAATTAGTTCAAAGTTCAAACCATTTTCCTTATTTCATTTTATCTTGTAAGTCTAGAGTTTATTATACTACAAACCATTGTCCTTATTTCATTTTATCTTGTAAGCCTAGAGTTTATTATACTACAAATATCTTGTAAGCTTAGAGTTTAATATACTACAAACCATTTTCCTTATGTCATTTTATCTTGTAAGCCTAGAGTTTTTGAATTTTTGAATTTTATCTTGTAAGCCTAGAGTTTATTATACTACAGCCACTTTCGTTATTGCTTTTTTGGGGTTCTTCTTTTTTTTTTTTAGAATGAGAGACAATACTCTTCAGCTCCTCAGGGGGGCATTTTATTTAATAAGGCAAAAAGGGCTAAGTAGTCAGCAAACGAGGGATAGCCCGACCCCTTACATCATCAACAAGCAAAGAAATACCACCCTCCGGCGGGTAAAACAATACATGTAATCCTAAAGTAAACGAAAAAGCATAGGAAGCTAAGAAGTCAGCAACACAGTTTGCTTCTCTATAAATATGCCGGATCTTGACAATCCAGTTCCTTCTAATTAAGCCTTGGCATTGAGCAACCATGCTAAATATATAAAGGGTGGTAACGATCCACAGGTTTATTCAGAAAAAGACACACAATTTGTGAATCTAGTTCTAAGTAGACCCTCTTGTACCCCCAATCCCAGGCCAAAGAAAGACCTTGAAAAGCTCCCCAGAGTTCAGCCATGGGCACAAAAAAAATACCAATATTATTTACAAAACCAACCTACCATTCCCCATCTCCATCACGAATAACTCCTCCTGATGCAGCTAAGCCATCCTGACGAACCGACCCGTCAGTGTTGATTTTCACCTACGGGTCAGCCGGTCGATTCCATAAAATCAAGTGTTCTTCCTTCTGTCTATCTTCCGCTCCCTTGTCAAGCAAAGAAACAACCTTGGCATAATCCGACGTTTGTTCCAAGATAAAACCATTACTGTTTTTAGGGTTCTTCTTTACTGTGAATTTTTCATGTTTAAAGAACAAAACATGACGCTTAAAGGCATACATCCTTCAAAGAGATTGATTTTAAATTAATTTAATGTATTTATGATATAGAGAGCAGCAATAAAATAAAATTATCGCTGGAAAAAGTGGAGGACAGTTTCCCTCGATTCACAAGGGCTCTTCTAAAAGGTACGGACGGCCTGCCAGAGGTTGTTATCTTTGTATGCTCTCAGAAATCCAAATAAAATACATAAATAAGATTCTTTCGTATTAGTATTAAAGAATGTTGCTAATTATGCATATATATACATTGTTAATATTTATTGTTATTGTAAAAATTCTACAATTAACTTCCACCAAAAAAAATTTCGACAATTAAAACACTAATTATTATCTCGAATTTTCTTTCTTCAATCTTCTTTTCCAACCTCAATCTCATCCTTCAAACTTACAAAACAACCGAAAAAGGGTGGGGTCTCCTAATCTACCTCCGATATCTAAGTCGGAAAGCCCATAGCACTGTTGGCAATTCTTCAGTCAATCGCCCTTTTAGCCTTCTCAAGATGTTTTTTCAACCCTTCAATAATGATCTTATTTGTCACCTCATCTTGTTCATTCGCCTGTAGATATCCAACCGATGAGTAGATGTTCTTGATCCCCATCCCGTTGCAATATTAGCCAAAGGCTTTGCCTCCACCCACTTGGTGAAATAGTCGGTAGTTGTGATTAGATAATGAACTTGGGTGCTTTGAGAAAAGGACCCACGATGTCAAGACTCCACTACGCGAAGGGCCATGAGCTTTACAATGCGTGTAGGTCTTCAGCCGGTCTATTAGTCAGTTTGGCGAACTCTTGACACTTTTCGCATTTTCTGAGATAGCTCTCTACATCTTTTTTGTATGTAGGGCCACCAATATCCTTGGGTCCTTGCCCTAAATGCCAAAGTTCGCGCTCCTGCATGCATACCACAAATGCCTTCATGAATATCGTACAACAGAGGATCCACTTTGGCAGGCGGTACGCAGCAAAGGTACGGTCCCACGAAAGATTGTCTATATAGAATCTTTTTCGGAGATAGCCAGAATCGATTAGCTTGGTAGCATACCTTCCATGCCTCCATCTTCTCTTGAGGCAGAATATTTTGATCTAGTTACTCGATAATAGGGGTTTGCCACCCTTATTTTGTACATTCGTCTATATCTATTACCTTTACAATTGGACATCCGGTGATTTCTACATGAATTGTTGGCTTTATCAAGTTTCTCGATAACACGACCAAGGTGGCTAGGGCGTCCACTGCCTTGTTCTGCCCGTGGGCTCTTTGCTCGAGCTCGAAGCTCTTAAAACCTTGCAGCATACATTTAGCGTGGCCTAGATAATCAAGCATGCGAGGCTACTTGGCCTCGTATCAGCCCAGTATTTGATTCACTATCATTTGTGAATTTGATAGGACGAGCAAGTTGGAAACTCCAAAATTTAATGTTGTCTCTAGACTGAGAATCAATGCCTCATATTCGACCTCGTTGTTGGTGGTTTCGAATTTCATTTAGATAGCTAGTTGAAGGACTTCTTCAATAGGTGATGTTAGAATTATTCCCACCCCGGATCCCTGATTATTGCTAGCCCCGTCTACCTTTAAAACAACCTTGTGGTTCTCCATTATCGAGGAATGCTCCACAATTAGAGTCGAGCATTCTGCCAGAAAGTCTACCAAAAGTTGCCCTTTTATAGTAGTCTGTTGTATATACTCGATGTCGAATTAGAGCATATACTCGATGTCGAATTGCCCCAGCTCTACGACCCACTTGGACAGTGATGAGGTATTTTTCAGTGGTCGTTATACCTATCAAAGAACCTAACTTAACCAAACTTAGTAGAATGGTAAGTAAGGATCGATCCCACAAAGACTTGTGTATTTATGATATTACTTAGATGCCAAGTAACCAGGATGGTTTTTTTTTTTGTATGATCATCTAGTCTAAGATGCAAATTGGAACTAAATATGAATGCAAATATGATTGTGTTTAAACAAGTATGAGAAAAGCGCGTTCAACTAGTTAAATTCATCATAGATATGCTTATTGATCATTGATTATCTTGATTCTCAATTCACTTGAATAATCTATCGTAGATTATTATCCAAAACTTTGTATTTAGTTGAAAGAGCTAATAGTCTGAACAACTGATAGCTTGCATATAGGTGTAGTTTAGATGCATGTTTTATCTTGGTTTTGCATTAGTTTTACTTAGTTTTAGTTTAGTTTCTAGGATCTAGTGTTTTTGGGTTTTGTACTTGTTTTGTTCGGTTTTGCAGATCTTTAGGTAAACAAGCATGGACGGGATGGATCTCAGATGGGTCTTAGATGATTATGGAAGATGAATATGAAGCTTAAAGTGGTGAAAGCGAAGATCAAAAGATCCAAGGCCAGGAGTTTGTGTGAAAAGAACGGTTAAACCCGGGATATGCATTGGAGTTCTTGTTTCGACACCTCTATCTTGCAATGCTTGGTTTGGGAGATAAAGTCGTCGGATGAAGCTGAATTTGGTATCATTGGAAAGCTAACTTGAAGCGCTACAATTCATGTTTTTACTCCGAGTCCAAATTCCAACGCGAAGGGTGTCAAAATAGCCTCTGAAGTGTGGTTTGAATGCTAAATCGAGGTTAAAAGCGCGGGTTGGTAAGAAATTGCGCGACCGCGCAATTTAGAGGAAACCCGAGCAATCTTAACTGAGGCGGAATGCGCGGGTTTGGAATTGAAAGTGTGAACGCTCAATTTGGGGTGTAACCCGTGCAATCCGGATTTTCACGCAGACGTTGGGGACGACTTGTGGGCTTTGCTATCGGGCTTGGTTATTTGTTTGTCCGAGTATGTGTTTAAATTGTGGAGTTTGGAGGATTGTTTTTGGGAGACATTTTAAAAATCTTTTTACTCTATCTTTGTCATAACTTTTATCAGACTTTTGGAGGCTAGGTTTTTCTCTCAAAAAAGCATCTTTTAAACTCTTGTAAGTTTGTTTTCAATTTAATTATGCATTGCTAAATTCATTATGTTTGACTAGTTATTGAAATCATAGATTGCATACTATTGTGAGGTTTGATTGACTCAACAACTTGAATAGGTTTTATTCCCTGTGCTTAATTGAATCAGAATTATTCTAGGGTTTTGTTAGCCTGATCACCTAATAGAATTTCTAGGTTAATTTACAACTAATCTTATTAATGCTCGTTCGGGGTTGATTAGATAAAGTAGCATCTATAATTGTTTGGACCCGTTCGGGCTATTCAATTGTAGAAGGGAATAAATCCACAAATAACTTAGATGTTTGTTTGCTCTAAGTGTTTGTTTCTATTGATAACTTGACTCGTAAAGTATCGTTTAATTGAATCTAGATGTTGTTTTAGGTTGTTAAATGATTAGGGTTGTTTAGACTGTTAGTTCTTTCAACTAGAATTGAAGTTTGGGTCATAATCCTTAGTAAGAGTATAATCCACAATAGATTATTCAAGTGAATTGAGAATCAAAAGAATTAATGATCAATAAGCATATCTATGATGGATTTAACTAGTTGAACACGCTTTTCTCTCATATATTTATAATCAACTTTGCATTCATATTTACTTTTCAATTTTTCATATTAGATTAGGAAAACATTCACTAAAAACCCTCATATTAGTTACTTGGCACCCAAGTAATAACACAATTACACGAGTCTCTGTGGGATCAACCCTTACTTACCATTCTACTAAGTTTGGTTAAGTTAGGATTCTTTGATAGGTAAACGACTGAAAAATACCTCATCAACAACCCTAATCATCTAAGAACCTAGAACAACATCTACATTCAATTAAACGACAACTTTAAGTTCAAAGTATCGATAGGAACAAATACTTGACGCAAATAACTAATCAAGTTAGTTATATAGTTGCTACTTTATCTAATCAATCCCAAACGACACTTAATCAGATTAGTTGTAAATTAACCTAGAAATTCTATTAGGTGGCCAATCTAACAAAACCCTAGAAAAAAAACTGATTCAATTAAGCACAGGGAATAAAACCTATCCAAGTTTGTTGAGAATCACTCAAACCTCACAATAATATGCAGTCTATAATTTCAATAACTAGTCAAACACAATGAATTTAGCAATGCATGATTGAATTAAGAAATACTTACAAAAGGTTCAAAGGTTGCCTCTTGAGAAAAGAAACCCTAGCCTCCAAATTTTGATCTAAGTTATGAAAGAGAGAGAAACTAAAAGCAAGGTTTAAATACCCCTAAGATATCCAAAGATCCATAAATTCCGAAATTACATCCAACACGTCAAAAATATATCATAAAAGCCCATATCGAAGCCCAAATTCACAGCCCAACTCGTCCGCGGAGAAAATGATGGAGCGGTCTCTTCCTAGGGTGGCGTGGCCGCGACACATGCCTTCCTAGCCCGTGACACTTCTTAGTTCAACATTCAAGCGACACTTCAGAGGCTGTTTTGACCCCCTTCGAGTTGAAAGTTGGACTCGGAATAAAAATATGAATTGTATCTCTTCCAGTTAGCTTTCCAGTGATACCAAATTAAGCTTCATTCGACCACCGTAGCTCCCAAACCAAGCATTGCAAGATAGAGGTGTCAAAACAAGAACTCCAATGCATAGCCTGGATTTAAGCGTTCTTTTCACACAAGCTCGTGGGCCTTGGTTCTTCCAATCTTCACTTGTATCATTCTAAGCCTCACCAAAATGCACCATAGTCCACTAAAATTTATCCCGTCCATGCTCGTTTACCTAAAGATCTGCAAAACCGAACAAAACAAACGCAAAATCCAAATTTCCTAGAAAACCTTAAAAACTCAAGAACTAAACTAGACTAAGCTAAAACCAAGCAAAATAAACATAAATTTGCATCCTAATCACTACCTATATGCAAGCTATCAGACACTCTCTCTGTCAGATCCAAACTTGCCAGTAAAGCTCGTAGGGGATAAGTCGTTACTACTTGAATTCAATGTTCCTGGAAGTAGTGGATAAGCTTTCGTGAAAGTCTGCCAAAACTTTCTCTTTTATAGTAGTCTGTTGTATATACTCAATGTCGAATTGCCCCAGCTATACTACCCACTTGGACACTCTCCCTATCAGATCCAAACTTGCAAGTAAAGCTCGTAGGGGATAAGTCATTACTACTTTGATTCAATGTTCTTGGAAGTATTGGATAAGCTTTCGTGCGGCAGTGATCAAGGCCAATAAGAGTTGCTCCATTGGTGTGTATCTTGTATCGGCATCCAAGAGGGTCTTGATGGTGTAGTATATCGGATGTTGAGTCCTTGCATGTTCTTTTATTAAAATAGAGCTAACCACATAAGGTGACACAACCAAGTAGAGATTCAAGGTGTCGCCCTTATTCGGTACTGTCAGGACGGTCGGAGACAACTGTTATCCTAATTGAAAGATTGATCTTGAGCGCTCTAAAAAATACTTGACATTTAGTCTCTAAACTTCCTTTATGGTGCTTGAACTTTGGATAGAATTTAGGGATCGGATTTGATCCAGGTTGGCTTCAATTCCTCGGCGAGTAACCCTAAAAACTTTCTTGAGCAACAAAAGCACATTTTTCCATGTTCAATTTCAATTTTGATTGCCTAAGGACGTCGAAAACGTCCTTCAAATCATCTAAATGAGATGAGACCCTCCAAATTTTAACAACAATATCATCGATGTAGACTTCAATGGTCTTTCCCACCAACCTGTTGAATATTTTGGTAACCGGCCTTTGAAACGTTGCCCTTGCGTTCTTTAAACCAAAAGACATCACTTTGTAATAGTAAATTCCTTGGGGAGATATGAATGTGGTCTTTTCTTAATTCGCTTCGTGCATCAGGATTTGATGGTATCCTCTATATGCATCCAGGAAACTCATATGCTCATGCCCTACTATGGCATCCACCTGTAGATTGATTTTTGGAAGGGGAAACAAATCCTTTGGGCATGCTTTTTTTAGATTAGTAATGTCCACGCATACTCTCCAATCGCCCGTCTTCTTCTTAACGATGACGGTATTGGCAAGCCATGTCGGATACCATACTTCTTTTATTGTGTCGGCCTCTAGGAGTTTCTTCAGTTCTACCTTTGCAACTTTTGCCTATTGGAGAGAGGATCTTCTTGCCCTTTGAACTATGGGTTTTGCATTCGAAGAGACGTTCAACCGGTGGCAGGCTAGTTCAAGTTCAATCCTTGGCATCTCGTAGAGACTCCAAGAGAAAACATCCTGGTTTGTGTGTAGTAGCTTAGAAAGAGCAAATAGTTCTCCCCTTTCAAGATTGGCTCCTATGAAGAACACCTTTCCTGGCTCGACTTCTCCCACCGAAATTTCTTGTAATTGATCGACGAATTTTTGTTGTTGTTCAGTTTGGATCCCTCTTAAGTCTTTGGGTTCTGCTTTGTGTTTCCTCGAGCCTTGAGAAGGCTCTATTAGACTGTTAGGGTCATTTGGTCATTAACCTCGAATGGTCGTCTTTGCTTTGTTTGTGCTCGAAACGAGGCACGATCATGCGGTTTAGGCTTAGTTGATGGTCAAGATTGTGCTTTTAATCGCACACGATTGTGCTATTCGGGCTCAGTATGCGGCCAAGATCGTTCCGGTCTTGTCGCACTCGTGCTTGCTCTTGTGAGCGTGATGTCGATCGTGAGGGGTCCGGCCTTGGTGCACAAATTGCCCCATGGTTGGGTCCCCTCGTGCGCGATCCGCCCGATCGTGGGCTTCGCTTGGCCTCGCGGTCCGATCGTGCAATTGGGACCATTTCGTGTCGGGTAGACCCCCGCATGGTCGATTTCCATAGAGCTGTCCAAACCTTTTGGCGGATTTGCTTGTGGTGCTAATTGAACAACGACAATACTCGCGTTTCGCACCCTACTTCAGTTAGGGTTTGCCGTTTCAATATGCGACCGAGGGGTTTTCTTGCTCTCCAAACAATGCGAAATTCTTATCTTGCAAGTAAAGATAGAATTCTTACTTCTCATAAATTTTATCCAAATAACAATAATTATCTTCTAGCAATATAATAATATTTATAGAAAATTATACATATATATCTAGGATAATAAGTATCCTAAAATAAATACATCTTTTAAGGCATAATAAAATAATAACATAATTAATAAAGAGTCCAGTTCATGTACGATTGGGCACCCAAGTGTGAAATAAGAAAGAACAAGAGCCGTTGGATGAAGAAAAATCAAAGGCGCTGATCATTTCACTTAAAAAAGGGGGAAACTGCACGGGTGAATTATTGGCAAATTATCCACGTATTTTTGAAAAAAAACGAAAATAGGATGCGCGCCCAAATTGTTCATCAATAGTGTAGATTTGTTCATCTATAATGTGGATTTGTTCATCAACACTATGATTTTGTTCATCAAAACTGTGATTTTGTGCATAAATAAACTATTGCATGTACATCAAAAATCTATTGTTGGTACATAAAAAATGAACAAATGTGTAAAAAAATTGCATGCAATATGTTCATCATCATTGTGATTTTGTTCATAAAAAACAAAGATATTTGTTCATTGGTTTTGGCATATTTGTTCATCGGTTTGTGCATATTTGTTCATTAGTAACATCAATTTATTAATTGGTTTATGCCTATTTGTTCATTGCCTTTTTCATATAATTGTTCATTACTAGATGCATATTTGTTCACTAGTAACGTCAATTTGTTCATTGCTATATGCATATTTGTTCATTAATAACATCAATTTGTTCATATCTAAATAAGGCACAAGCACTCCTCTTCGATTTGTTGCTATCTCGTTCTATTAGCATACACCATATTATTGCAAAGTCGGATTCTTTATCTATTATCTTTTGCATTCAAGTTTCTACATCAAACTTATCTTATTTTGGTACTATATTGAGCACTTCATTCGTATTGACAAGTTAGCCTTAAAGCACTTCAATGGACCAACAAAGGTTAGATCAATGAACAAAAAAGGTTATATCAATGAACAAATAAGGTATATTAATGAACAAACAATGGTATACCAATGAACAAAAAAGAGTATATCAAAGAACAAATAATGGTATACCATACCAATGAACAAATAATGGTATATCAATGAACAAACAAGGTTATATCAATGAACAAATATTGGTATATCGAAACTAATTATATGTGTATCAAAAACTAGATAAGATTGCATTCATACACATAAATAAGGTTAAAAAATAAAACTAAAAATTAAAAAAGTTTGAAATCGATGAACAATGTTATCAAAAACTTGATGCATAATGAGTTAGTAGTGATGAACAAATGGTGAATATTGATGAACAAATTGCTATTTCTGATGAACAAACTAGGCGCGTCTCATAAAAACGTATTTTTTGAAAAATATGTGAATAATACGGGAAAAATTCATCAGTGTCGTATTTTATTGAAAAATACGCGAATAATACGAGAAAAATTCGCTCGTGCCGTATTTTATCCTTTTTAATGAATGTTTATTCAGCAACGTTGATTTTTTGGAATGGACGAGCGAGATTTATTCTTAATTCTCATCTGGACACCCATCGCACATGACTCTTTATAATTAATAAAAACATAATATTAAATTATCGAAAATTATCCACAAACAATTATAAAATATCTTTTTATAGCTATGATGTGATTTTTCCGTTGAAGTTTCATATAGATTCCAAATTATGCCCTTAGTATTTTCTAGTGTGTTGTTTAATAAAAAAAAAGTAATTTTTAATGAGAGATGTTGTATAGAGCAGTCTCTTACTCTATAGGGTTGAGATCTAGTTAGACTTAAAATATGAATAAAAGAAAGTGTTGAATTCAAAAAAAATTAAAAGCATGGATCATCTATATATATTATAAAATAAAAAAAATTGAGTAATTAATGATTAGACATGTAATGTAATAATGAGTGAGTAAAAAAATGAAATGGTAAGAAAAAAAGGTGGGCCTCTAAGCCATCACTTAATGACCAATCACTTAATTAAGTCCATGAAATTAAAAAAAAAAAAAAAAAAGGTACTTCAAAAAACTTATATAAGAGAAGCCTTTTGGAAATCAATGCTCATACATAATTAATAAGGAATATGTATATGTATATACAAATATATAATGGGAGATTCACATTAGAAAAATCCATTTGTTTTAATGTTAAGAGAAAATTGTCTGAACACATAATATGATATTGGCTATATACGTAATATTAATGTGTATCTAAAACAAATAAATATGTGTATATTACTTCTTAGTTATATAAAAAACACAATATTACAATTATTTTCCATGTTAAAATCATATAAACCTCTAAAAAAAGGTAACTCTAAACATTATAGACTAATTATATAGGAAGGCAGGGTTGCAAAAACTTCTCAAAAAAAATATCAAAAGAGATTTCTTCATTACTTAATCATCTTTATCTTAATAAAAGATATAAGAAAATATTAATATCTATCTAAATTTCCTTTTTATATATTTTTGTAGGATTTTTTTGTTCACCTTTATCCTAATAAATAATTATAACATTAGAATGCAAAAGGACATCTTATAAAGATGAAAATTTTGCCTATTTATGACCAATGAAAAAGAGTAAAATTAAAGACAAAATAAACTAATTTACAAAGGAACAATTCATCTTCCGTAACATAACCTATTTACTCCTAATACAATTCATTCATCTTCATAACATTTTTTCACTAAAAACAATCATTAAAATCAGCCAATTTACTCATGGAATAATTTGACTAATATAACAGAATTAATTATATGAATATTACAAACGATTGGGGATCACAAAAGACACGTTATAATATAGTAAATTTAATATACAAATTTAAGGTTATAAAACGGTTAGTTGTGTGTTGAAAATTAAAAAGAAAAGAATAAATATGCACATAAAATATGTATAAATAGCAAAGCCTACTCCCCATCTCTCCATAGTTCACTCCACTACATTCTACTCCGTAAGTTTTTGTTGTCTCGAGTTATGTGCAGGAAAGTACGAATCGTGTTGATCCTAATTCCACTACACCTTCCAAAGATGCTTTGCTAGCTTGAAGAAGCTGGCAAGAGATATGAGGGATCAACTCATCTTTGTCCTATCCTTCATGATGTATGAGGTTTTAATTATTTTGACTATGCACTGAATTTTTATAGGATTAACTATTGTTTGAGTGTTTGCATTGTGACATGATGTGTTTAAAAGAGAATAGCACAACTCCCATTTATTATGAGCTTTGTTAATATATCTAGATAGAAAATTGCCATCAAGAAAGTGTATGAGCTGACATGAAGTAATAAACTTAACACGTATTCTATTATTTTGAATATGTAAAGGCAATCAACAAATATTCTTCAAACAGGATTTCACAACAAACACACCCTAAAAATTAAAAAGGGCATTTCATCTTCTATAAGTCTAAAAATTAAGAAACAGAAGAACCACTAAAAATAACAAACAATAAAAACACATACAAAATTGATATGATATATTGATTTAATATTTAATAATAGAAAAAAAATATTATTCGTGTCCAACATAGGTTTTGAAAAAGTTTAGATTAAATTTATTATATGTGTTTATTATAGAGTGATCAAAGTGATATGATAAAGTTAAAGACTCTTTCATATCAAGTGATTCATATAATAAAAATGTATATTAGATTAAAAATGACAATACATTTCAAATAATCAACTATTAGCTTAATTAGTAAGGAGTATTTGGAAATAATTAACTCATGTATCCATAGGTGATGTGTACGTTGTTGTTCAATTTTTCATATTGATATCATTTGAAAAGACTCACGATCAAATTAAAAAATAAAATATTTATTAAGGTGGAGAAAAGTTCAATAATTAACAAATTTATCAAAAACAAGTGAAAAGGAAAAAAAAAATACAAAACACTTAATGGCAAGGGGAGAACAATTGAACCTCTCCTTGGCCATTGCCATGGATGATCCGTATTATGAGCAATTTGAAATAAAATTATCCATACTTACTTCAACAAATACGGAAGACATAATGAATATTTATTAATAGAAGCCCAATCGAATAATGACCCCAACAATTTTAACGCTAAATACTAACACATCACACAAAATTACTTTCTCTCAATGGAATGTATAAAAAAATTACAACATATAATATATGAATTCATAAAATATAGAGAACTATAAAAATTAATTTAAATTTAACGTTAAATTATAAAATTAAGACACACATCGTGTTACAAGTTTAAACGTCAAGTGAACATTAAGTATAAAATATCAAAGTTCATACTGAATAAATAAATATAAAAGATCAAAGTTATCTTGAATACTACACGTGTTGTATGGCCGGCTTGATTTTTTCTCTAGAAATTTGCCTACAAAATAAAGTTTCTCAAGATACATATATAATAATTGGTAAGTTTAGTAATCTTGATTTTATGTTATTTTAAGTTAAATTTTTAAGTGCTTAGTTTCTACAAATATTAAATTCAAATAATTTTTTTTTACCAATGTTTACCATTTTAAACAACCTCGGCCTAAATATCTTCACTTATCTCAAAATAAATGTTAAGGACTTACTTATTAACAGAATATATAAAACTAAATTATTAAGTACTTATTTATTGAAAAATTATATACCTAATGGTATATCATTTTGTATTCATAATAGCTCACAAATTCATATTAAATCAATAACCAAAATTATATAATCAATTAAATTACATTACATTGAATAATTTAATCAGATTTCAAATAATGACAAAAGTACAAATTAAAAAAGAGTTATTAAAACTAATTATTTCATGACAAAAAATTTCCTTTAGACAACACAAGACATAAAAAACTCGTGCGTAGCACGGGTCATCCCACTAGTTTTAATCAAAAGAGAAAAATATAGCATGGTTAAATTTTAGAAAAATTATTTACATATTTTTTGAAGAAATAAATATTCAGGACTCGTACAAAAAATATGATATGTTTTATTACACATATATAATGATATGTTTTATTACATCGATATCAAACAATAAATAGCCACACAAATATTTGTGAATTTGTACGAATATAGAAACATGAGTGGGATATCACGAACTCTTATATGACGCCTACACACCTCGCCTTACAAGCGGAAACACTAAACAAGCGATCAAATCTTTATCATATACCTATAATAGAAATATTGTAATAAGGAAGAATATGGGTGAATAAGTGTAAATTGCATAACACCCGTATATAGTGATTGTAAAGGGTTGTGCAGAGGCATCGAATACCATAACAGAATTCTTTTCTCTGAACTCTTTCTCCCTAACTTCCTTATCTCTTCTCTCTACCCCTCAATTAGAGCTAATCTTGGCTCGATTCTCTCCAAATCCTTACAATTTCACATGGGACTAATGGAGAAACCCAAACCAAATCATGTTATGCTAAATTCGATGATGTTGTTAACATAGGGTGTTATAATGAAGTTTAAAAAAAACCCACATATAAAGGATGTTCATTTTCAATGATGCTTGTTTATCCATGTAAATACATAGGATGTTCATTGTGAAGGGGTTGAAAGAAAGAAAATCTGAAGGAAAGGGTTGAATGAGACGAGAATCTATCCGCAAGTTAATATTAGAGATTCTACACAAGTCTTCACGCTTAGGGTTGTAATCTAATCAGGGACGGATGCAGAACAAAATGAAAGGCAGGGGGCTAATTTTTTCTATAAAGTTAATAATTTGGGAATTATCGATGAATTTAACTAGTCAATACTCTTAAATATATATGAAAAATTGATACTTACGTAATAATAAAATTTAGGAAACATTAAATTTGAATGAAAATATTAATAAAATACTCCCTCCGTTCTATTCTACTTGTCCATAAAGGCCTAATACACACATATTAAGGCATGGTATGATCTTACCAAATTACCCTTATTAATTACCCTTATTAATTATACATTTCTCTTTTTTTAGAGACTTTTTCCAAGTGTATTAATTACATACAAAGGGTACAAATGGAAAATCTTGCACAAATATAGCTTCAAGGACAAATAGAACAGAAAAAGAATTTAAGGCCTTATGGACAAGTAGAATAGAACGGAGGGAGTATTATTTTATGTAGGGAAGCATTAACCTGATTTCTTCTATTAAGTCAATAGTTCTGAAATTGTCAATGAATTTAACTGGTCAATATAAAAAAATGATACTTATTTAATCATAAAGTTATGTTTTAGGGAGAAAATCATTAAATATAAATTTTATTAAAATTTTATTTTAGGTAAAGAAGTATTGAATATGAATGAAAATAAACTAAAATAAAACTATGACAATTCAACATTGATGTAATCAACCATATAAACTAATTTATTTTCATGTTTATAATACAAACTATTAAAAATCTATTCATATTTAACCTATAATTAAGATTATATACTAATAACTATCCCAATCAAAGGTGGGGCTCAAACCCCCTCAAGCCCCCCCTCAAGTCCATAATACCGAGCTTAACTAATTTGCTCAGGCTTCGTTTAGTTAAAAATAGATGAGCTCAAGCTTGAGCTCAAAATTTTGTTTGAGCTTATTTTACTTAAAGGCTCATTGAGCTCGATCTCAGCTCACGATCCGTTCATTTAGTTTCTTCGTGAAAAGTGAGATAAGCTCGTGTTTACCTAATCATCTACACAATCGAATTAAACTGCGTAGTTTGAGGGAGACCACCAAAACTACGTAATTGTAATTAAATTATATGTTATTTAATATATATATATATATATAAAGGAACTTGTTCATCAATGTATAATCTAGCTTATTCATGAATGTGTAATTGAACTTGTCCATAAACATATAATCAAACTTGTTAATGAACAAACGAGTCGAATTTTGTTATGCCCATTATCATCTTTCAAACTTAAAATTGTGTGTAAGCTCAACTCATTCATATATAAACAGGAGCGGATCCGGGATTAATTGGAGGGGGGCGGACTTTGTACACATTAATATTATTGACTCTTCCCAATTCCTCTCCCACACTTCCCCACCTTCCGCATTGTCCTGCTCCGGGCAGGATATGGGGGAGAAAGCTAATATTTTTTTTTATCTCTTTGGCTCTTTAGGTAAAACTTATCGCTCCTCAGACCCAATGTAGGAGGCAGCCGCCTCCGCCGCATCCCTCTAAATCTGCCCTTGTTCATAAATAAAGATGAATACAAATAAGACTTAACTTAGTTGAACACCAAGCTGCTCACAAATGACTCTTTTTATTTACATCTCTACTTAATTTTTTTTTGATTTGGTAAGAATTATGATAGTCGAAGTACTACTTGGACTAGCCTGGAGCACCCGTAAACAAGTGAAAACGGGTTACTAACCAGTTTTAAAAGAAAAAAGGGACAAACCATCGTCCTAGGGTTCGAACCAGAGACCTCATGCACAAGTGCTGAGACCTAAACCGGCCGAGCCATACACGTAAATACGCCTCTGCTTATAAATAGATACTAAAGCAAGTGTATTGTAAAAATCTTGAGTGATGTTGTAAGATTAGAAAACGCATAATTTTGAGTAATATAATGTGCTTGAATTTCTTAGAAACGACAGCCATAGAATTATATACGAGGGCAATTAGTCCATTTATATACGAGGGAGGGTAATATAGTAAAAGGGTGGGGATCTAAGTAGTACAAATTACACAACGATTAGGAAGGGAGAGGGGAGGGGGTGACGAGATACTCTGCAGTAGGCAGAGACAGGGGGGCAGAGGGCAGGCAGGCAGCTGCCATCTGATGAAAGTTGATTTAAAAGAAGCGCAGAAAGTTGGGAAGACGACAAAACCAGTATGGTAGGGGCGGGAAGAAGCCCAAATAATGATTGGATGCCGCGTGGAAGCTGTTGATTTGACAACCCTCCCAGTATTCACACTCAGCTAATTTTAGCTCCCGTCACACCCACCTCGCAAGTTTTCGTTTTCGATTTCACAACCCTCTCCTATTTTTCTTTTCTAATTCTCTTGCAAATTGCAATGCTCAAAACTTTAAAATTTGCAAGTGAAGAAAATTTAAAGAGAATCGTTTCAGTGTATTTTATAACGCTCGTTTAAGATTAGGAAACAAGATAAGGTAAAGGATGTGAATTTCAAAAACAACCAAGATTAGACCAAATAACTTAATTTTTACAAGGAAAAAATTGCAAGAAAAAAGTCTAAAATTATTGAACTTTTTTCTAAAATTGAATTAACATTATAAGACGAATGCTTCCTGGTAATGGACAAAATCCACAACACTATTAAACGCTTTCAAACAGTGTCTTGTATGGCAAGTTAGTGACGGATGCTCTATCATATTATAGAATGACTATTAGATAGACAAGACATTGATATCATTCATTCAACAAAAAAAAGACATTGATATCATTCCACAATTAATAGTTAGTTACTTCATCAAACAAAATAAAACATAAAAACGCAACGAACTCTTGAGGTTTCTGAGAGATGACGTAGTAAACATGATAGCAAGTATATGAATCCGAAAATACAATTAATGATAAGACCATATTGGCGATTAAGTCATAATGGATGGTTCAATACTAACCATGCCTTTAATCTAGTCACAAATCAAAAAGAAATAAATGATGCACACCAAGATTAGATATGGACGCTTGACACTTATTCAAAAATTAAAAATTTCTCATCGAAGTTGGTAAATAATGGTCCCATGAAAGAAAGACAATACCAAAGAGGGTTACGGTCCATATGGCCTACATTTATTTTTAACCATATGGCCTACATTTATTTTAACCATCGTATTGAGGTTTTTTAACGCATGTTCTTTACATGCCCTCGTACCATAAACCGAGTAGAACTAATTAACCCAAAAATAGCTCAAACCCTCACAACAAACGCAACCCTGAATAAGAAAATGGAAGAGTTGAGCCAAAACCTAGTACCCACTTAAAAAACAAATAGGTCATTAAACTAGCGACATGGTGGCGCATCTGGCACCATAGAAATTAGGCCTTATTTTTACCAACATGGAACACTAGAAACAAACCTCTAATTTATACTGCCAAGATTTCCAAATTAATCTTAGTATTGAGAAGAGACAAAATTTGTGCCACTATCTAACCTAAGGATTCTTACCGAGGTTTGAAAAGCACGAGGTAAGACGAATCACGACTAGAAAGAAAAGGCGGAGAGAGCTACTCGTTTTGAGAGTCGCTAGACTCGCTTCTAGGAAAAATAGGACTCGAAGAAGACATGTAGTACATATATCAATCCTTGATGACTATCCCACACGAAACATAAAATGGACAAGTCTTGTCGGACATACGAGGATGAAAGACCCAATGCACTGAACACACGAGCACCTAAATGAAAGAAAAAGATAAAAAAAAACTCAAAAATGCACGAGAAGGTAAAATAAGGCAAGAAGTCCGATGTTGTAACACCAAAAGAAGGCCCATTCCAACCCTTAGGAAAAATAATTTTATTGGAACTGAATTAAAAAAAGAAAGGATCAAAAAGAGGAAATGATAAATGAAGGGAATACAACCCAATTAAGCTTCCTCAAGAACATTCAAAGCCTAGGAGACAGAAAAACAATGTTTCGGTCCACCACTACCCGCAACGGCGAACAACCCAAGTTTGCATTAACACTCGTCGTAGGCATGGCGGAAGTCAACCAACTAACCAACATTCATGACGACACTAACTCAGAAAACTACTCCCAGAAAAAGCCCAAAAACCTCCCATACCAAGGAAGATGATGAGAGAATAAAGAAAGACGGCAACTTTTGCCAAAAGTCAGCTCACAAAAGCCCAACGATAACCCATAAAGGTTGGCACCGACCCTTACAATGGTGGGAAGTTGAAATGCCTTAATAGAAAATAAGGTGAACGTGAAAATGAAAGCAAGAAACGGTCATGAGAAAGAAGAGGGAAACTTATTGTTCATTCGAAGAGAAAAAAGTCCAAAGCTTCTAGTGCAACAAGACGAGAACTAGAACCACTGAAAATTGAGGAGTGTAGGGAAAATTCGAAATGGCATTAATGGAGAATTCTATAGAGACAATGAGGATATAATGGGAAAGATGACAGATAACGCCTTTTATAAGCCTCATTCATGGGTTGTCTAATGAAAGACATTTAAGGCCCAATAAGCAAAGTAAGCCAAAACGACCGGCCCAATTAACGGTCAACCCAAAACCATGAAGCCTAGAATCGACCCATCTAAGGCAAACAAACACGCATGCTGGGAAAGAAGAGACACCGCATATTTTCCTTCAAGTTCCCACAAACGGAAACATCAAGTCATGGGGTTGTGATGGAGTGTGAATCATTCAAGCGCTAGACGATAAAAGGGATGATCGAAGCAAGGGAAATCGAGGAAACATGACACACAAATGCTCGAAACTCATGTCATGGCATGATGACACTTGTGAAATCGTAGTCTACAAAAACACTAAAAAATACCAAAGTGTCTTTGCCCAAAAGCACGCTCAACTGGGGAAAATAGTTTTAACAATGTAAAAAACAATGCAAACATTAAAATAAAGGCATAAAGATCCGAAAGCAAGTGAAACTCCTATGAAACTCAAGTACAAACAACGCACACATCCTACGTGCCGGTCGACTACCTTTCCTAGTTGGTGCACTAGGTAACCACAAGATAAAGTCGTAGGTTATGAAGACTCCAACCAATGATGACAATTGATGATGTTGCATGCCAATTCCACCGACTTATGATATAAGTCACATCAACCTCATCGTCTACCAACCAACAAAGAACACCTCACTTATCTTCTCACTCGTCCCTCATTGGAGAATCTCAAACCTTTAACCAAACTGTATCATCAACCAATGGCAACGCAACAAGTCACACGCCTCGCATTCCACCAATCAATGGTCGACACTTTGAATATCAACAAACCTCTCCCACATCGAGAAAGTCCAACTTCGGACCTTTTCCAACACTTATAAATAGTTAAAAAAAGGTGAAGGTTTCAAGGGCCATAAAACATCTCTAGCTCAAGATAACTCCTATAGACTCGGCATGTTGAAACATTATGAAGAATCTCGCTATTTAAGACAAAAAAGCTAGAATAAACTATGAAAGCTAAGTATAAATTCTAAAGTAAGGGAAAGAGCATGCATAATCTAAACCATATAATTAAACTTTTTAAATCTCTTTATAACGCGCGTAAATCATTTTCATGCACAAAATATGAGTGGAATCTTCCGCATGCCAGTTTGTTTATTAGTTTAAAACCTCGTTCTTAGTGTACATTTATTTCAAATATTAACGTATGTGAGAGTCGAGTTATAAGAATCAACAAGTGAAGTAACAACACGAATTGCCTCTCATTATAATTGCCTCTCCTTCGACAAAAAAAATACTTATAATATGTACATAACAAACACTCATTATAATTGCCTCTCCTTCGACAAAAATAAACAAACACTGTCACCTATCATTTAGAAATTGTCAAACATTTTTAAATTGAAAAGAGAACGTACTTGTTCTTTGCAATTTAAATAGGAATCATATACAAAATAGAAATTCTTTTTATTTTTTGGGTGAGCACAAAATGGCAAAACTAACGACAATTAGTGAACCAACTAGAACGCGCGAGATGAGATGATAATAATAATAATTTATTCACTTTAAATAAAATATTGTTATGAAAAGATTTATGAAAACAAGATCACTTTAACTTTTGGGAAAACACTTAAACAAACTTTATGAGGACTTTTAGATCATTAGAAGAGAGGGAGGGAGAGTAAGAACTTTAGAGAGTGTATTTCTTACTCTACTTTGGTGCAAGTTTTACAATGGATGATGGCCATATTTATAGGCCAAGAGTGGGGTAAACCTTTGGTAAATCTCCATGATTTATGCATGGAAATAAGGAGGTGAAGAAGGTGAATAATTCACCTTGTACAAATTTTCCTCCATTATACACTTGTTCATACATAATATGTGTAATACATGTGTGTGTAAATAGATAGCTTGTAGTATGATAATTTGGACTTCATAAATTTGGACTTCATAACACTCCCCCTTGAATATTCACCTTCTTTTCATGGAGTAGGATATGGGTAGACGGTGCCTCATTAAAAACCTTGTCAGGAAAAACCGAGTGGGATAAAAACCTGAACGAAGGGAAAAAGAGTGCAACCATTGATCCCATTGTACGCCTTGATGCTGCCTCATTAAAAACCTTGTCAAGCAAAACCCAGTGGGATAAAAAACTTGATCGAAGGGAAAAAGAGTGCAGCGCGTATGATACTCCCCCTGACTTCAACATATGTCTCGAAGTCTGCACATTCCAATTCTGGATACCAGTTCTCCAAATTTCTTGGGGATTAAAGACTTTGTGAACAAGTCAGCCAAATTGTCATTTGATCGAATTTGTTGGATGTCCACTTCACCAGCTTCTTCCAATTCACGAGTGGAGAAGAATTTTGGAGATATGTGCTTTGTTCGGTCTCCTTTGATGTAGCCCTTCTTCATCTGAGCAACGCATGCTGAGTTATCCTCATATAATATTGTTGGATCATCAGTCATTGGTTTCATTCCACTTTCTTTCTGGATGAATTGAATCATTGCTCGAAGGGACACACATTCTCTTCCTGCCTCATATAGTGCAATCAATTATGCTTGATTTGATGATGTGGCAGTCACAGTCTGCTTCGTTGATCTCCAAGAGATGGCAGTGCCTCCGTATGTGAACACATAGCCATTTTGAGATTTGGCTTTGTGTGGGTCAGACAAGTACCCTGCATCTGCATATCCAATTAAGGTCGCATCCCTTTGGTTACGATAATACAACCCAAGATCATGTGTGCCTCGGAGATAGCGGAATACATGTTTGATCCCGTTCCAATGCCTCCTTGTGGGTGCAGTGCTATACCTGGACAACAAATTTAATGCAAAAGCAATATCTGGTCTTGTATTGTTAGTTAAGTACATTAAAGCACCAATTGCACTTAAATATGGTACCTCAGGACCAAGAACCTCTTCGTCCTCTTCTCGGGGACGAAATTGATCCTTTTCTACATTGAGGGATCGAACTTCCATTGGAGAGCTCAAAGGGTGTGCTTTGTCCATGTAAAATCTCTTAAGAACTTTCTCGGTGTAATTAGACTGATGGATAAAGATTCCATCCCTTAAGTGCTCAATTTGTAAGCCAAGACAAAACTTTGTTTGTCCGAGATCTTTCATCTCGAATTCTTTCATCAAATATTTCGCAGTATCTTGAAGCTCATTTGGAGTTCCGACGATGTTTAAATCGTCAACATAAACTGCGATAATAGCGAATCCCTTTTCGGATCGCTTGATGAAAACACATGGACAAACGGTGTCGTTCTTGTATCCCTCTTTCATGAGGTATTCACTGAGGCGATTGTACCACATTCGTCCAGATTGTTTTAGCCCATACAATGACCTCCTCAATTTTATGGAAAACATTTCTCGAGGTCCACAATTATTGGCCTCAGGCAGCTTGAGTCCTTCGGGGACTCTCATGTAGATGTCTGTATCAAGTGATCCATATAAATATGCTGTAACGACATCCATGAGGCGCATTTGTAACCTTTCAAAGACAGTCAGTCCAATTAGGAATCTCAACGTAGTTGCATCAACTACTGGAGAGTATGTTTCTTCATAATCAATTCCATGGATCTGAGAAAAACCTTGTGCTACAAGCCTTGCTTTATATCTTACAATTTCGTTTTTCTCATTTCTTTTACGTACAAAGACCCATTTATAGCCGACTGGTTTCACACCATTGGGTGTACGAACTACTGGTCCAAAGACCTCTCGCTTTTCAAGCGATTTTAGTTCTGCCTGAATAGCCTCTTTCCATTTTGGCCAATCATTTCTTCGTCGACATTCATCGACCGATTTTGGCTCAAAATCATCATCTTCAATTACAATATTACTAGCCACTGAGTAGGCAAATATATCATCGACAATTACATCTTTTCGGTTCCATTGTGTGCATGTGGACACATAGTTTATGGAAATCTCAAAATTGTCGATATCATTATTCTTGTCTAGAATATCATCCTCTGTTGAGGTATTCTCATTTTCAATATCTTTGCCTTTACCATCATTCTCATGATCCATTGTGGCTTCTCCTGCTATACCCTTTTGGCTTCTTGCCTTTCTCGGTTTCAAATCTTTTGAGCCTAATGGTCTACCACGCTTTCGGCGTGTTGTAGACTCGCTTGCGATGGATGCATCTGGCAATCCATTGGGTATTTCAATTCTTGCTGGAGCATTTGCTGCAGGTATATGTGATTTAGTTACCTTCTGTGTATCAGTAAATGCATCTGGTAACTGATTTGCTACATTTTGCAAATGAATGATCCGTTGTACTTCTTGTTCACACATTTTTGTTCTTGGATCAAGATGGGATAATGCGGTTGCATTCCATGTGATTTCTTTCACATGTGGGTCCCCATTTTTCTTTTCTCCCCCTAAGGCTGGGAATGTATTTTCATCAAAATGGCAATCAGCAAATCTTGCTGTAAATAAATCACCAGTTGTTGGTTCAAGATATTTGATTATCGAGGGAGACTCAAAACCAACATAAATTCCCAATCTCCTTTGGGGTCCCATCTTTGTGCGCTGAGGTGGAGCAATAGGGACATAAACCGCACATCCAAATATTTTTAGATGTGAAATATTTGGCTCCTTACCGGACACAAGTTGCATAGGGGAATGTTCATGGTTTGCACTTGGCCTTAATCGAATTAAGGTTGTTGCATGTAATATTGCATGTCCCCATGCCGATGGTGGTAATTTTGATTTCATCAATAATGGTCTGGCAATTAATTGCAATCGCTTTATCAATGATTCAGCGAGACCATTTTGTGTGTGAACATGAGCCACTGGATGCTCTATATCAAGCCCAATTGACATACAATAGTCATTGAATGTTTGAGATGTAAATTCTCCTGCATTATCGAGCCGAATTTTCTTTATTGTATAATCCGGAAATTGGGCCCTCAATCGGATTATTTGGGCAAGGAGTTTAGCAAATGCAACATTTCTTGTTGATAGTAGGCTTACATGTGACCAACGTGTAGATGCATCAATTAGCACCATAAAGTATCGGAATGGTCCACATGGTGGAGCAATTGGCCCACATATATCTCCTTGGATTCTTTCTAAGAATGCATGATTTTCACTTGCAATCTTGTTTTTAGAAGGCCTGATAATTAGCTTTCCAAGTGAGCAAGCAGTGCAATTAAAATCACTGGACGGAAGAACCTTAATGTTCTTTAATGTATGTCCAAGTGAGCTCTTTATGATTTTGTGCATCATTACTGCCCCTGGATGACCCAATCGATCATGCCATAATGTGAATGTAGTTTGGTCATATGACCTTTTGTTAAACATTGCATTGACCTCAAACGGATAAATGTATGTATGATATAATCCGGAGGTTTGCGTTGGCATCCTTTCGAGAATCTGTTTGTGGCCAGATTCGTGTTTTATGATGCACAAGTATTCTTTCCCATTTTCATTCATGGTTTCCATATGAAACCCATTTAGACGCACATCCTTAAAGCTTAGCAAATTTCTTCGAGATTTACTCGAATATAGTGCGTCATTTATTACTAGCTTTGTTCCCTTTGGGAGTAGAATGACAGCTCTTCCAGAGCCTTCGATGAGTTTTGACACACCGGATATTGTAGTGAAATTGCCTTTAAAGGCTCTTAATTGGGTAAAGTATTCTTTACTCCTCAAGATGGTGTGTGTTGTCGCACTGTCCAAAAGACATTGCTCCCATCGGGTTTCACTTTAGGTAAGTCCATGTTTTCTATCAATATAAAGAAAAAGGAGAATTAAGGCATTAATAAAAGTTTCATATATTATACAAGGATAAACATATTATACAAGTTCTATTATACAAAGTCCTACGAGAGAGAAGTTAAAACATGAGATATAAAAAATACATTGCAAATATTATACAATAACATGGGAGATAGTAGAGACATTTAGGGGCTCGTGCTTTTCATTTAAGCCCCTAAGGCATAGCCATCATCATTCTCAAAGTTGAGGAAGTCATTGACATCCAGACTAGTCACAGGTGACCTATCCACATCTTTGTTATCGATGTAGTTGGTCTCGGTAGCCTTTTCTTTATTCTTTTCAGCTTGGTACAGCTTCACTAGGTGTGGAACTGTGCGGCATACCTTTGACCAGTGACCAGTCACGCCACATCTGTAGCATGCTGATTTGGATTTCTGGGAGGATCCTGATGGACCCGTCTGGACCTGTTGCTTCACACCCCCTTTGTAGCCATGGTTCTCACGGTGATTATCGTGGCTTTTGTTGTAGACTCGGCCACGCCCATGGCCACCACGACCACCACGGCCACCACGGCTCCCATAGTGACCACGACCTCGTCCACGCCCATTGTTACGGCGTGATTGCTGCCCACGTTCATTGTCGTTCCTATCATGGAACGCTTTGTTCATAGCATTTGCTTCTGGGGCAGCTGTTGAGCCAGTAGGCCTTAGGTTGTGGTTTTTCATTAGGAGCTCATTATTCTTTTCAGCAACCAACAATACTTTCAACAAGTCAGAATATCTTTTGAAATTTCTTAATCTATATTGTTGTTGCAATAATATGTTTGAAGCATGCATAGTGGAGAAAGTTTTCTCCAACATCTCTTCCTGAGTGATCATTTTACCACATAGTCTCAATTGAGAAGTGATCCTGTGGATAGCACTGTTGTACTCAGTGATGGACTTAAAGTCCTGGAACCTTATAGTGTTCCACTCATGTGTTACTTGTGGGAGCAAAACTTCATTTTGATGAGCATAGCGCTCATTCAGGCTCTCCCACAATTCTATAGGATCCTCCACAAATAAGTACTCAGTTTTGAGACTCTCATGAATGTGGTGGCGGAGGAACACAATGGCTTTCGCCTTTTCCTGTGGGGTGGCATTATTGTTTGCCACAATTGTTTCCTCAAGGCCATTTGCCTTGAGGTGAGCCATGGAATCTACCCTCCATTCGAGGTATTTCTGGCCCGATAGGTCAAGGATGTCAAACTCCCTCTTAGCAATGTTTGCCATTAGTTGCTACATATAAAGATATGCAAATTAAAGGTTAACATAATCAATAATATAATACATGAGTCGTGTCTAAGACGATTGAAGGACATGTCATATCAAATAATAAATATATGCATGTAGATGATATATTTGGAATGCATAAAGAAAGATTGCGTGAGTCAGAGAAGTAATCAATATAGAGTTCGAGGTCCTTTAAGTCCAAAGTCCGAAGGTCCTTTAAGTCCAAAGTCCGAAGTCCTTAAAGTCTGATTCCCTTCATCCCCCTTTTCACTTTTTCACTTCCGACCTTATCTCCTTCCTCCACCTCCATATTCGACCACCTTTACCAAATTTTTCTTTCGACATTCTCCATGGCCGACGACGAGATTATGCGTCGTCTTAGAGCCGGTAATAGGAGATTTTTGATTGAGCTTTTCATTTGCCTTGTTCTTATTGTGATTACCAACATCATGCTCATAATTATTTTGGTTAAAACTTACTTCCAATCCAAGTGGTGAAGTTGAAGATTTTCGAAGGAGAAATCGGTTTAAAGGTAAGCAAATGTAATGTTTTGTTTGTATCTTTTACATATCCAAAAGCATGATTTATTTTTGGTAAGAAATCGTTTCAAATCTAGGAAGAAAAACGAGTTTCTGATGTAGAAGATCCCAAATCGGGCAACTACAGAGCATACTCCTCAAAAACAGTTTTAGGAAATAAACTTGTTGTATGATTAAGATTAGAAAGAGATAGAATTTGTACCTTGGTGATTAGTGAAGCTCAATTGGTAATTAGAGACTCGTGCTGATAACGTGTTATGAAAAGATTTATGAAAGCAAGATCACTTTAACTTTTGGGAAAACACTTAAACAAACTTTATGAGGACTTTTAGATCATTAGAAGAGAGGGAGGGAGAGTAAGAACTTTAGAGAGTGTATTTCTTACTCTACTTTGGTGCAAGTTTTACAATGGATGATGGCCATATTTATAGGCCAAGAGTGGGGTAAACCTTTGGTAAATCTCCATGATTTATGCATGGAAATAAGGAGGTGAAGAAGGTGAATAATTCACCTTGTACAAATTTTCCTCCATTATACACTTGTTCATACATAATATGTGTAATACATGTGTGTGTAAATAGATAGCTTGTAGTATGATAATTTAGACTTCATAAATTTGGACTTCATAACAAATATCATATTTTTAAACATATAGCCTGCAATTTTTTTTTTTGCAAATATTTTGTACAGTAGCTTTTTACATAGAATTTTTAGCTTTGCATCTTCATTATGGCAGGACAAAAGTTAACATATTTCTATTATAGTAATTTGTAAGATGCTAACCTATACAATGCTACATGAAACAAGACGCAGCAGAAACGTGCAGCTTTTGTTAGATCGTTTCACGTTTATAGACTGTGGGCAAAATAAAATTGAAAAAGACCAAAAACACAAAACAAAAGATAAAAATTCAATGATTACAATTTTGTAAGTTAGAGTTGTTTCAGTAGGAGCAGGCTTTATTTTTATTGTTATTCTGTTGGATAATTTAGTTTTGGTCATCATCGAAGAGTCCACTAAAATATGAAAAGGCAAAAATATGAAAAGAAAATAATTTTCGTTTTTAGTTTTCCAAACTTATTGTTTAAATATTTTAACTTTATTCTTTGATAAAAATAGTATTAAAATCAATAAAACTAAATAAAAAAGTATTAGAATAGATTTATTGAATAACAGATTTGGGGTAACCAAATTTAAAATTTTTAGCCAAATAAGTAAAATGACATTTTTTGTGAAATAATTCTCAAGTTTCGCCTTTTTTTTCAGGAGATTATGAAAATTTGAAATTATAATCCTAATGTGCCACATGATCAATTTTGTTCTCTCTTACAAAATTATTTAAAATAAATAAAAAAACCTCACGTACTCATGACATGCATTGACCATCCTATCCTATGATTAAAAACGAGGCATATTAAACTCCTCGTCATAAAAATGAGATATATTAACCTCCACATTATAAGCATGAGCAAGATAAATGAAACAAACTCTTATCCTAAAACGAACTCTTATCCTAAAACGAATGCACTTTTCATAGTTAGTAATGCATTTTTTATATAAAAGTGCATTGAAAAATACAAAAAGTGCATTATGAAAAAGTGCACTAAAAAAATTTGAAAAGTGCACTAAAAAGTACGAAAAGTACAAATGCGAAAAAGTGCACTCTGAAGTATGAAAAGTGCACTACTAACTACAAAAAGTGCATTCGTTTTAGGATAAGAGTTCGTTTTAGGATAAGAGTTTGTTTCATTTGAACCAAACTATGAGCAAGATATATTAAATCTCACTAAAGTTTTAAAATTTCTTGTGATAATCTTATCCCATATTCGGAGGCCAAAAATATTCAGAGGTTTTCAATTTCTTTATATACATAATTAATGGTTTTTAAAATTCTTTTATGAATCAAATCTGATCCATATACAATTAGGTTAAAATAAATATACTTATCAAATTCGACAAACTAAATACAATTTTTTCGTTCTTCAAAAAATCTATAACTATATATTAAAGTTGTCCCTTTTCGAGCCACAAGAACGATTTTGGCCCCACCTCAAATTTGAAAAATTAATTTTATTTCTATTATTATAACTTTTTTCTATTAAATTCTTTTTTAAATATTTAAATTTATCTCTAACATCAAACAAATATCTATTCAATATAGCAATATCTTTTGAAAACTTCCTTATACAAGTATTTAAAATTAAAGATAAGATATTTCAAAATAAATATAAATCTTTTATCATAAATCTTTTGATGAATTTATTTATAGATATATAGTGATTTTATTTTATAAAAAAATTAATGATAAATATTTATAATGTTGAAAATTAGTAAAATTAATAGATAATAAATATTTAATAGATATATTGAAATATTTGATAATCACTAAATTTACGTACATGAAAAATAATAAAATATGAAGAATATAATATTTGATTAAATTTATTACATTCTACGAGTAATAAATTACTTATATTAAAGTTTATATTATAATTTATTAATATTCTATTTATAATGTCTCTAAAATATCGAATCGTAGTCGTATATGGTACGACGAGTAAAACTAGTAGCAATAAAACTGCGATCAACAAATCACTACTATAGTCTGACCAAAAAAACAAATCACTACTATCGGCATTATTTATTAATTTTCATATTTATTAAAAAAAAGAAATACTTAAAAATCTATGTATATATATAAAAGACGCAAGGAATAAAGTCACCACGTTGCGCCACCTAGGATTTTCCTACATGTCGTTCCCACATTAAGCCACCTAGGATTTTGCCACCTAGGATTCTCTATTTTGGAAATTTATATGTGTTGATATTATTTTAGGATAATATAGAAATATGATAAATTAATTCATGAGATTCTATCTAAAATAAAGACGTTATCTATTATATATTAGAAATTAAGATATATCTGAAAGATTTTATCTAAAATTAAAATAAATTATAAAACATTAGATATTATAGTATATATTAAGATAGATATATTAATTTAGTTTTTCAAATTAAATTTTCTATCAATTTATATCAAAAAAATAAATTCGAATTTTATTTAAAATGAAAGAAAACTATTTTATCTTTATTTTTTATCTATTTATGTAAAAGATTTATCTTAAATAAAATTTTGATAAAAAATAGAACTTTTATTCTAGATAATTAATTGCATAAATTGACTTTTGATTAAAAAAATTACTTTATCTTTTCCTTAATTTTCTCTTTGAATTTTCTTATCATTAAAAATTCATTCTTTATTTATAATTTTTCATTGTTTCTTATTAAGTATACATTTAATTTTTATTCAATTTTTTTAAAGAATTGAATTTGATAAAAAAAAACTTACAAGAATATAGATTATTTTTACCTTTTTTTTATTTTTTGTAAAAGATTTTTAAAATTAAATGGTTCTAATTCAAATAATTTTTATCTATATTTTTTCATAAATTATCATTAATCCATCAAAAATTTTGCAAATTTATATAGGTTGATATTATTTTAGGATAATACAAAAAATAAGATAAATTTATCTAGGAAAATTAACTATTTAATATGTTTTAAATATTTTGATTATAAATATTGAAAATATTTCATCTGACATAAAATAAACTATCGTATGTGACTATAATTTTTTTTTATCTTTTATGTATCATTATATTAAAATAAATATGCTCATATTTAATCCGAGTTATAGTCGTGTATGACACGGGTATGACTAGTTATAGTACTATAAAACTCCGTGAGTGATTCGAATATCATCGGTGCTTTTGTCAAGCAATATGATTATACCGATTAAATAATTACACATTTAAATTTAACAAGCTCATATTGGGAAAAATTAGCCATATCAATATATCATGATTAAAAAAATCAGGACAAATACTTCGTGAAAACATTCTAAACCGAAGTTTGTCCGCATTCTTCCTTCGAGCCCATAGCCCTTATATTAAGGGCATGTAGGCCCTAAAATCTAGGGCACAAGGCTCCACTAATCTAAAAAAAAACAATTTGCTGGTTATAAATTATCATATACATTAGACTTATTATAGACACGACAGTAAAAAAAATAAAGTATACGAACAAATTGCTTAAAATAATAAAAAAATAATGTTTAAAGTGTTTGGTAGCATTGATTACGAAATTCTACAAACTTATGAATTTTTTTTTGGTTAAGATAATTGAGTGGGATTCAGCTCGTTGATCCCTGTCCTTTATCCCCTCCAAGAATGACTTTTCATTTGTATTAGATGATCTAATATTATGTATTTTCTCAAAGAGTTCCTAAAATAATCTTTGTATTATCAGTTGCAATCAAATCAAAATTTATGATTCATATGTGAAACTTTCTAAATTCAGCCATTAATCCTAAATTTCTAAATTAAAAAGGGTTTAACTTATTACATAATTTTTTGGTAGAAAAACTTATTACATACTGTAATTGATTGTTGGCCATTCTTCTACATGGGGTAATGTATATCTATACATCAGGTCGAGATCGGGTTTACTTATCACTAGTATAAACTTTAAAATTTAAATGATAGTAACGTTTTCCATGCTAGCTTGCATGAAATCGTTTATAATTTTCTTGAATGGTATACCGGTGTTAGAGGGCACAAACTATAAACTATAAACTATAAATGATATGATTGAGATGTTTTGTCTCTATTGTGGTCATGAGGTTGGGCTTTTTAATTATTGGGATAGTGGACATATTACATGTAATTGTTTTCTTTCTAAGGACTTCACAAGCTGCCTAGCTACCTAGCTAGTTATCTTCCAAATTTCAAAATTTATTTAATGTTGTAAGATACAGTATCATATTTTATATTCTTAATCACAATCAATTTAAGTTGATGCGCATGTATTTCATTGTAACATTTGTTTGGTTTAAATTTACCCCGTTTGGTATAACAATAGGAAAGAAAAGGGGAATGAAACAAATTCACATATAAAATGGGAGTGATGCTCTCTTTTTTTCAAGAAAAATAAGGAGTTGGGGGTAATGGTTAGAGAAGAATAGGGGATATGGTTATCTCATGTTAGAGGGGTGGGAAAAATTATGTCAAGTTTAACATAAAAAATAGGGAATGAGGGGTAATGGTTACTATTTTGATCAATTAACCATGCATAAACTAAAAATTAACTAGATTCATCCTCTTAACCATTTCCTTTCTACAACAAATACCAAACGAGCCCTCAGAATATTTATTTCATTATAAAACAATATTTTCACTAATCATCTTAATCAATTTATTTCATTATAAAATAATATTTTTAAATATTTTCATTAAGATGACTAGTGTATATTTAAAAAATGTATTACTCCACTAATCATCTTCACATTTGGACAAGAGCAATGTTAAAATATTTATTTCATTATAAAATAATATTTTCAGATTAAAGCAACTCGATCAATATCTCGTAGTTATTTATGTTTTGGATTTATGGGAAATTTGTGAGAAATATGGGACCAACCATGTCTTGGAAGTATTAAGACAAGATTAATCAAAATATGGCCTCGTTGTGGGACCTTCAATTAGTACCTATATCCCCACCAATTAAAAACTAAAAATCAAATTAAAAGAAAAACATACATAGCATACTATACTTACATTTAAAAAAATATATTATAAAATTAATTACAGTCTCTAGATATCTAGTTAAGTGGCTACAACTAGATATTACCATAAATTATCCATTTCGACTAATTTAATTTTTTCTTTTATAAGAAAATAATGTGATAACTTTATGATTAATTTGGATAATTTTGAAGTTGAGAATATATTATAAAATTAATTCTCAATAAAATATTTTTATATAATATAAATTTATTTAAAAAAATTTAATCTCCACTAAAAATGATTTAAAAAAGTTCTAAAATAATAATTATTAAATATTTTAACCCATTAAGGATAAGATTTTTTCATTTCAAAATTTATTTGTATAACGAAATGAACATTTCTGCCACAAAATGAATAGGTGAAAGGTCAATCCGTAAAATTATCCAAAGTACACCAAAAGTTGATCAATAAAAACAACACTAAAAGTTGGACAGATCTGGTTACTGATTTTATGCATTAAAGAAAAAGACGCCTATTAATTAGGTCTTTTTTTAATTAAAAAATTGCATTTGTTTTGCCCAAACGACGTAGCTTAGCCAAAAAAAAATTATCAGCTGTTTTTTAAAATTTTTAAGCATTTATTTTAAAGAAAAAAAGCTTATTGGTTAAAATATATGTAGCATTTATTAAGTTTTAACAATATATGTAGCGTTTAAAAAATCTCTTTAATGTATTGAGCCCCCCCCCCCTCCCCGGATTTATTTATGCGTCCGTAATTGCATACCCTCCAAGTCCAAAGTACATTTCGAGAGTAAAGTGGGTAACGACTCCCAAATTATTAAATATTTTGTGAAATTAGAAAATGTCGGGTAGAAATGTAGAATACATAACCACATAAGAACATAAGGACATTTGGTTCAAGTGAAGACCACTCTTGTGATAAGACCCTTTGCTTAAAATGAGGATTAATCTCAACCATTAGATTTACCTCATCACTATATATTGGATGGTCAAGAGTTTTTAATTTTTGATTTTTAATTTTTAATTTTTTTCTTTGTTTAAAAAAGCCTTAAAAATGCTAAATATGGTAGTTCAATTTTTATATACTATGAGTTCATTTTTATAAACAAAAGTTCAATTTTTTATGTTAGAAGTTCAATTTTCTATATTATATGAGTTCGATTTTCATACTCTACGAGTTCATTTTTTATTTATGATAAACTCAATTTTTATGTACTTTGAGTTCATTTTTTTATAAAATTCGATTTTCACAATCCAAAAACTAAATAAAAAAATAAAAAAAAAAGTTTTTGAAAAAAATCTTGACCATTCAAGGAATAAATCCAATACTTGATATTAGTCCTCATTTTAAACCTAATCCTTACCAAAAGAGTGGTTCTCACCGGAACCATCCCCTTAAAAGTTGATCAATAAAAACATGCAACACCAAAAGTTGGATATTTGAAAGCAATATCACACAATCTAAAAATTCATTTTTTAAAAATTACAGGGCGAGCAAAACAGATAGATCATTTAAATCAACAATCAAATAAGTGCTTTTTTCCACAATTTATTTTACGAGTGATTTCACTTGCTTTATCCTTTTTTATATTATCATCTTCCTATGTAGTATTTTCAATCATCTATTATGAAATCAACCTCACCAGCTGATCTTGTTAAGCAATATTTGTATTGTATATGAACAATTTCAAAACAAAATCACACATTATTGATACATATTGATACACGATTGAATCTCAACGTGTGTTATCATTCATACTGAAAACAGAACAAGAGAGCCAAATATATACAAGCCACTCACAGTGTAAACCTAAGGAGCGTCTAAATTAACATTGGAAAGATATAACATCTTTCCTAAATAAAGAAGATTGAGATCTCTAGGATATATATACATTATTCTATCCATACAGACAAGATCTTTTTATTTCTTTCCTAACGATAGCACAATATCCTCCCTCAAGTTGGAGCGTACAAATCTTGTATGCCCAATTTGCTAAGAAGTCGTAAGAACGATGCTTTTCCCAAAGCTTTTGTAAAGATATCCGCCAATTGAGTAGTAGTGTGGACATAGGATGGTCGAAGTGTACCTTTGATGATTTCATCTCGAATAAAATGGCAGTCAACTTCGATGTGTTTCGTTCGTTCATGGAAGACGGGATTGTTTGCTATATGAAGGGCGGACTGGCTATCACTAAACATGCTGATCGGTTGGTGATGAGAGATACTAAGATCACGCAGCACACTTTTTAGCCACTTGAGCTCACAAGTGAGAGAAGCCATGGCTCGGTATTCGGCTTCCGCAGAAGAGCGAGAAACCGTGTCTTGCTTCTTTGTCTTCCAAGATATTGGGGAAGATCCGAGAAACACAATCCACCCGGATAGAGATCGGCGTGTGAGTGGACAACTAGCCCAATCGGAGTCGCACCATCCGTTGAGCTGAAGCGAGGCGTCAACTTTGAGCAATATCCCTTGCCCGGGATGGCCTTTGAGGTAACGAACAATGCGTAAAGCTGCGTGCCAATGCTCCATCTTGGGCTGCTGCATAAATTGTGACAGGATATGAACGGAATAGGCAAGTTCGGGCCGTGTAAAGCACAAGTAGATTAGTCGTCCAATGAGTCTACGATAGGCCTCAGTGTCATGAAGAGTTGGCGAGTCTGTCAAGGCAAGTTTGTGATGTGACTCCATGGGAAACTCGGCTGGCTTGGCTCCCAACAGACCCGTCTCGGTGATGATATCCAATGCATATTTGCGCTGGCAAAGGTATATGCCGTCCGAGGATCGAGCTACCTCCACTCCGAGAAAGTATTTTAAGGGGCCAAGGTCCTTCATTTTTAAACATGTGCTAAGATAGGACTTAAAATTGGTCACCGTGGTGCCATTGTTTCCAGAGATGATTAGATCGTCAACGTAAACTAGAACGTGCATATGAATGGATTCGGTATTTAAGCTAAATAAAGAATAATCGGATAAGGATTGACGGAAACCATACCTCTTTAGAGCTTGAGAAAGTTTGGCAAACCAACATCGAGGGGCCTGTTTGAGTCCGTATAAGGATTTGTGGAGTTTGCACACCAAGTTTGGATAACGGGCACGAAAACCCGGTGGTGGCCGCATATATAGCTCGTCATGAAGCTCACCGTGGAGAAAGGCGTTGTGTACGTCCATTTGGTGGAGCTCCAGTTCCTAACAGAAGCAACAACGAGAAAAGTTCGTACAGTTACCATTTTGGCAACCGGTGCAAACGTATCGGAGTAGTCCACGCCTTCAATTTGTCGATTTCCAAGGATAACTAATCGGGCTTTAAATCTTTCGATCGACCCGTCAGATTTGTGCTTGACTTTGTAGATCCATTTGCACCCCAATGCGCGTTTCCCTGGAGGTAAGGACGTGAGCGTCCATGTTCGGTTGTCTTCAAGAGCTCGAGTTTCTACTTGCATAGCTTCCCTCCATCTTGAGTCTTCCATGGCTTGTGCGAAAGACGTTGGTTCTGCTATGTTGTTGACAGCTGCAAGGAAACTGCAGTGGCCACTAGAAAACCGATCAATGGAAACAAAATGATTCAAAGGATAGATAGTACCTGATTGTTGTGTTGGTGACTTAGCTTGAAGTGAAACAGAGGCTGTGTTAGTCACATAATCCTTCAGATTTGAAGGTGGTTTCTTAAGGCGATGTCCTCGTCCTGTGGGAGGTTCTGCTGGCTGTTCTATGGGGGGTTCAGCGAGCGGTGGGGCTGCCAGTTCAGCGAGCGGTGGAGCTGCTGGTTCAGCGAGCGGTGGAGCTGCTGGTTCAGCGAGCGGTGGAGCTGCTGGTTCAGCGAGCGGTGGAGCTGCTGGTTCAGGCGTGGTTTCAGGGAGCAGCTGAATGGCCTCCTCTGCAGCTTCAAGCTCTGTAGGAGTTGCTGGTGCTGCAATTGATGGCGAGGCAGGTTCAGCGGCGTGTAGCAATGGCGCAGCAGGCGGGATCGTGGGTTGTTCATGCGAGAGAGGTGCATGGAAATCGTCATCAACCGCACTTGAGTGAGGGAATTGATAGCCAAATTTCACTTATGTGGCCTCTTTAGAAGCAAAAGGAAATTCATTCTCAAAAAAAATTACATCCCTGGAAGAAAAAAATTTATTAGTGTGAATATTATATAGAAGCCAAGCTTTCTTGCCTACAGGATAGCCTACAAAAATACATTTTTGACTTCGATCACTAAATTTATCACTCCCCTTTTGAATGTGTGCGTAGCAAAGAGAACCGGATACTCGCAAATGATCATACGAGGGTGCCACACCATGTAATATCTCAAACGGCGTTTTCCCACGGAGGACTCTAGAAGGAGTTCGATTTATGAGGTACCCGGCAGTGAGTACACATTCTCCCCAAAAATCAATGGGTAGATGGCCTTGAAATCGAAGAGCTCTCGCAACATTTAGAATGTGGCGATGTTTCCGTTCGACTCGGCCATTTTGTTGAGGAGTTCCTGCACAAGACGTTTGAAACACAATACCATTGTCCAAGAAATAGTTTTTCATGCACGTAAACTCCGTGCCATTATCACTTCGAAAGGTCTTTATTTGTTGTCCAAATTGACGTTGAACATAAGCAAAAAATTGAATCAATGGTACGCATAACGAGTTTCTTATCAATAAGCAAATATATCCAAACCGCTCGACTAAAGTCGTCAACTATAGTCAAGAAATAATGTGCACCACACGACGAGGGTTTTCTATAGGGACCCCATAAATCACAATGCACTAAATCAAAACAATTGTTTGCCATGTTATGACTTAGAGAAAAACTAGAACGAGAGTGTTTTGCGCGTTGACACACATCACACGCTTTATTCAAATGTTCAATACTAGGATTACCAATGGTTTTTGAAAGTAACTTGTGTACTTCCCACGACGGATGTCCCATACGATCATGCCACATGAGAGGTGTCGGTTGAACCCCAACTCGCATCGCTTTTGCTTGAGACATCGGTAGAAAGTAGTAAAGTCCTCCTCTTCTCTTACCCACACCAATCAGCGTCTTCAAAGATCGGTCCTGTATAATACATAAGTTAGGAGTCAATTGAACGTGATATTCTCCTTCATCCATTAATTGAGATATTGAAATCAATTCACACTGTAATTTTGGCACATATAAAACATTATGTAATGAAAAACATGTGTCAAGAGAAACCACTCCCTTCATGTTAGCTACCACTTGATCACCATCAGGGAGACCTATTTTAACTCCTGGAATACGCCAAAGAGAACCAAAGTGTTCTCGACTTCCTGTCATGTGGTTAGTCGCCCCGGAATCTATAATCCACATATTACAAGAATTCTTACCAGTCATATGCTCTTGGGATGCCGATTTTTGATTGCTTAGCAAGGTAAGAAGTTGTTGAATTTGTTCACCATTCAATCCTGGGATGGACTTGACTTCAGCGTTTAGATTTTCATCTCTTCCGGGCTGATTACTGAAGTTCTGGACAACATTTGCTCTAGCCGGGGTTGATTTGTTTCGTCCGCTGCTGGATTCGGGCCTTGAGCCGTCCTTTTGATCACGTCCAGCCTCTTGAGATCCGCCTTTTGTACCTGGTTTGGGCCTATCTCCCCACCATTCAGGATATCCAATCAACTGGAAACATCCCGAGGCAGTGTGTCGAGGCTGGTTGCAATGGGTGCATATCACAGTTTTGTCTCGATTGTCCCATCTCTTGTTAGACATCGATCGATTTCGGTTTTTAGTGTTAGCCGCTAACGCCATTTGATCATTGTTAACTTCTGCCACACGATTACTTGTGCGCACACGCTCTTCCTGGACAAGTGTGGAGTACACTTTGTTGATTCTTGGCAGATGTTCTTTTGCAAGGAAAGTCGATCTAACAGTCCCATAGATCTCTTCGTCCAAGCCCATCAAGAATTGATGAACCATAGCCGCTTCTCTTTGTTTTTCAAGTTTCACATTTATATCGCACTTACATCCTGCACAAGTACAAGAAGGAAGAGGATCATAATTTCCCAAGTCTTCCCACAAAGATTTTAATTTACCGTAATAATTCATGATGGAGGATCCTCGTTGCTTTGTCTCGGCCAGTTCACTTCTCAGTTGATGGATCCTTGAACCATCGATCACCGAGAAACGTTCCGTGATGTCATCCCAGAGATCTTTAGCATTTTCTTTGTACGATATAGTAGAACGGAGGTTTGGTTCGATCGTGTTCAAAATCCACGACACAATCATGGAATGAACTGTCCACCAATCCTCCATCTAGGCTGAGTTTTCATCAGGTTTCTTTTGGGATCCGTCAACGAAACCCCATTTCCTTCTTGCTCGAAGGGACGTTCGAATTGCCCGAGCCCACTCATCATAGTTGGCTCCTTTCAGTTGAACTTGAGTAATTATATTACCCGGATTATCGCTTGTGTTTAGATCGAAAGGTGATGGGGTTTTCTTGGTCTCATCACTCGTGGTTTTGGTCATGATTGATTTTGAACGAGATCAGAAAGGGGTTGTAAGAGATTAAGAAAAGCTGGAACGCTCTGATACCATGATACACGATTGAATCTCAACGTGTGTTATCATTCATACTGAAAACAGAACAAGAGAGCCAAATATATACAAGCCACTCACAGTGTAAACCTAAGGAGCGTCTAAATTAACATTGGAAAGATATAACATCTTTCCTAAATAAAGAAGATTGAGATCTCTAAGATATACATACATTATTCTATCCATACAGACGAGATCTTTTTATTTCTTTCCTAACGATAGCACAATACATATACCTCAAAACCACGCATCTCTTTTCAAAAAAAATATTCACTTTTTCAAAATAATAATAATATTATTGGCACCGAAATTAAACATAGATTTTTCGTATATATATTACATGAACTTAAAGCTAATAAGGTTTTGAGAAATCTTCATTTTTTACGAGTGGTTTTCAAAATGGGGTGACTTTGTTTTTCTTTTAAGAAGTGGTGGTTTTATTGGAGAAAAGGGATTACCCTTGTTATTTTTCTTCCCTAGTCCAGTAGTCCCTACGTTGTTTTTTACGGAAACATCCAAATATCTCATGTAGAGATTGTATACAAATTGTGGGCCAAAATATTAGTGACTTCAATGATCATAATAGGTTCCTACCAAAAAAAAAAATGATCATAATAGGTGGAGGATTTTTTTTTGGAATGACGGTCATTCATATGAGACCGTACCCAACATAAAATGCACCTTTGTCTTACACATATATGCAAAAGTTTATCGTTACAATAATATGAATTTATGCAAATATTTCATGTTAGACCTACCGTAATAAATGTTTGGCCTATGGTATAGTCTCTTTTAACGGTATGGACTATGAAGCAAGGTTGCACAATTTCAAGTATGTTTGAACAAATTACGGAGTACTCTTTGTACCCAAAAAAAAAATAAAAAATTACGGAGTACTCTATATTCTAAAGTAGAGAATCATTGAAAAAATGTAAGTAATGATGCTACCATAGAAAGACAATTAGTTAATGGAGAAGTATTTTCCTAGAAAATTGAATTTTCTTCAAAAGCAGATCGAGAATGGTTGATTCTAAAGTAATTTATCAGTTTCTTATATTTTCTATTAATATAAAAATAATTATTTACGTACCTTTTCAAAATAATATTTTTTTTTTTGGTAATTTGGCCCATTCGGAAGAAGTGGTTATATACCCCCTATCTTTAATTGTACCAACTAGGCAAGTATACATAATGCATTCATGTATTCATTCTAGCTAGACTTTGACGAGCACTATTATGTCGTGGTAAAAGCGTTGTCAAAAAAAAATCCTAACTTTCGAATCTAAGTATAGTGGAAGTAAGAGTCGTAACCATAGAGACTCAAATTTCTTGGGTTTAATTAATATTATTAAAGTAATTAAGGGGATTTCAAGATTTTAAGTATAAATCTAAGTAAACAAAGCAAAACAAGTAAAATAATGGAATATTCAAGTATAGAGAAAGCGTCCAACTAGCTTTGTATCCAATGCATACATGATTATTGATCCTTGATCATTCTTATTTCAATTCCCTTGACTAATCTGAAGTCAAATTGATCATGCAAATTAATTCAAAGTGTTGGATTGTGACGCGTTAGTAACAATACAGAGAACTAGTAAGGTTCCCTGGGCAGCGGAGTTAAACAGTAAGAACACAAAATTTAGAGAGGAAAACTTTCTGTCCGACCACCAAGTCGTAGAAAGAAAAAACCTCTACCTCTAAGACTCCTTTTCAGAGGATTTTCCATAGAATACTTTTATTAAGTTTCAACGATTACTAGGCAAGTCAAGTTCTCTGATAACTAAGGCACCAACCAAAGTTCCCTGGCAATTACGGCACCAACCGAAGTTCAACCAACTAGACTTCTACAACCCTAAGTCGTAAACCTAAATCGAAAGTAAACTACTGAATTACTTGTGGATTCTTCACCGGAAAAAGCCACACACTCGTACACTTGACAAGCTCTCTCTCCAAGTTCGTCATCAACCACCACACCTTAACCCTAGCTATAACCTAGCTATTTATAAGATATTTCAAGTCTGATCTCATACGTAATTCTTACCTAATTACGCAGATTTTCCACTTAACAAATCCTACACAATAAGGTAAAGTATTGTTTGTGATTTGCGATCTTCAACCGTGTCGATTTTTTCCAAAACCGAATGATATCAGATCTCTTTAGATAAGATCGTGTGAAGATTGATCTTATCCTCTCTTTGATCTCCTTAAGCAACCGCCTACAGCTGTCATATCTTCGTAGAAGATTGCTCGCAGAAGATCTGGTAACTTGCCATTAATAGAAAGTCGCGTTCCGTTTGAGACGCGCTTCCTAAATCTGTCACTCGTTCCCTCCATCGCTCCTCACAATGTTCCGTCACTCTTGACTATGTACCTGTTTACCTGAAACACTTACATGTAGAAGCAAGTTATACCATCTAAGTTTGTTATCATCAAAACTAAGAGAAACCATGGAACAACCATTGTTCCAACACAAAGCATTCAATAGAAACATGTTTCATAAATTCCATCGTCTATTCATGAAGTTTTGTGATTGAATTCCCCTCCTTTGATTAATCTTATTCCACTGTTTATAAGTTTAATAAAAGGATTTATCCATGAATAGCCAAATTCCACCCTATTTAATTACTCTAGTTGTAATTCAATCTAGAAATCAAAATAGGTGATCAAGCTATTGAAATCCTAAGAGAATCTAATCGATTAAGCTTGGAGAAATTCAATCTAGTCAAGGCAAATTGAAATAATTCAAATCTCACAATCAATAATGCATACAACTTCAACTAACTAGTTTGGACAAGGAAAAATTAGCTAGAAAACGACATTAAAGAAGAAAATCAACTTACAAGAGTTAGGTTTCTCTTCAAATTTGCAACCTAGGGCTTTGTCTCCCAAAATTCTCTCTCAATCTCTCCAAGTTGAATAGCGTAGAATAATAATGCTTAACCTCTCAAATATTTATACCATATCCAAAAACATCATAAAATAACAATAAAGTCGGCCTAAAGATAGCACAGAGCCTCGGAATCAGCGTCGCACCAATGTGCCGAAGCGTGGTCAAACCCCTAGAGCGCGGTTGCGCTCCAGCCTACTCTGCCCGCGCTCCACCCTCAACAACTCTAGTGACACTTTAGAGGTTGTTGTTACCCCCTTTGAGTTGGAATTTAGACTCGGAGTACAAATATGAATTGTAGTGCTTCCAATTATCTTTCCAATGATACCAAATTCAACTCCATCAGACCACTATAGCTCCCAAACCAAGCATTGCAAGATACAGGTGTCAAAACAAGACTCCAATGCATAACCCGGGTTTAAGCATTTTTATCCCTCAAGCTCTTGGGCCTTAGCTCTTCCAATCTTCACTTGCACCACTTTAAGCTTCATCTTGATCCTCCACAATCATCTAAGATCCATCCCATCCATGCTTGTTTACCTAACGATCTTCAAAATCAAACAAAACAAGCGAAAAATCCGAATTTCCTAGAAAACATAAAAACCTAGAAACTAAGCTAAAACCAACTAAAACTATGCAAAAACCAACACAAATATGCATCCTAATTTATTCCTAAATGCAAGCTATCAAGACCCTCAATCAATATTCAAGAAACAGAAGTAAAAGAAGAGAATTGAAGTCGTTATACTATTTTATGCTTAGAAAGGTGACATCAATTTTCACCTACAACCGACAATATTAAGTGAGACAAGTATCCACTTATAATTATAGATACTCTATACTCGATCAATTTGATTTCATTTTGATTAAAATATTATATCTTTATTTACTCTTTAGTTGTAAATAATGTAAAATAGAAATAATATATTAGTGATTATTATATATAATATTTTTCTAAAATATCATAAAGTTGCATCATCTAAAATCTAATTTAATCAAAATTAGATGTATTAATATTCAAATCAATCCAAATTTCAGTCAACCGATACCGAATTCAATCGAAATTGGTTTCAACTAAAACCCGATTTAACTATAATACAATTCAACAAAAACTTGATTTAATTGTAATACAACTCAACCAAAACTTGCTTTAATCTGAAATACCCCTTAAGTATTAGGTATGTAGTTACTTAACTCCGATTATTATTATTATTATCGCTCCTATCTTTTATTTATTTACGAATAACGGGGCTAACGAACTTAATTGTTCATCATCCTTGTTGGAGAATTCTTGAGAACATGAACAAAAAAAATACCTTATTAATAAAAGGAGTGATATTTCCTTTGGAATGGCTATTCTACCCTTCAACATTAGGGTGCCCACAAACAACCCTATCTCATGCCTTGATTAGACAAAGAATCTTGTCTGCTCAGAGTCGCCAAAAATCGTATGCAGATGTGCATCGTCGTCAACTTGAATTTCGAGCCGGAGAACATGTGTTTGTACGGGTGTCACCTACTAAGGGTGTTTTCAGATTTGGTAGAAGAGGGAAGTTGAGCCCTCGCTATGTAGGACCCTTTGAGATTTTGGAAAGGGTCGGATCACTAGCCTACCGTTTGGCATTACCACCTTCCTTGAGTCGGGTGCACAATGTTCTCCATGTGACACAGTTAAGAAAGTGTGTTTATGACCCTGCACATGTGATTCGTTACGAAGAGGTCGAGTTTGAGGAAGATGGAACATATGAAGAGAAGCCAATTAAGATACTCGAGTATGAGGAGAGACGCTTGAGAAGCAAGGTAATTCCACTCGTCAAGATATAGTGGTCTAAACATGAAACCAATGCAGCTACATGGGAAATCGAAACAGATATGAGGGAGCGCTATCCCTCCTTGTTCGAGACTTAGTTTCGAGGGCGAAACTCCTTTTAGGGGGGGAGTATGAAATACTCCTTAAGTATTAGGTTCGTAATTACTTAACTCCTATGACTATTATTATTATTATTATTATTATTATTATTATTATTATTATTATTATTATTATCGCTCCTATCTTTTATTTATTTATGAGTAATGGGGCTAACGAACTTAATTGTTCATTATCCTTGTTGGAGTATTCTTGAGAACATGAATAAAAAAATAAATAATACCTTATTAATAAAAGGACTGGTATTTCCTTTGCAATGACTATTCTACTCTTAAAAATTAGGGTGCCCACAAACAATCCTATCTCTGTCCTCCACTTCATCTCCTTCCCTCTCCCATTTCTTTTTCATGTAGCTCTCAACCACAACCCTTTTCACATCAGCCCACACCAGCCCTTGAACTCACCTCCGATCCCCTCTCTTTGCTCCTCACCGGACTCGGGAAGGAGGCCCTACTGAGAACCGCCGCCCTCGCCTCAGTGGTTCTCGCGCAACCCTCTACCCAACCACACTTGGATCTCCTTTGGGCTGGCCACGCTGTCTTTTGGTGTCTCTCAAGCCTTCTACCCCTTGGTTAAGTTGTTGTCAAGTCATTTGAACCACCACCCTCTCCAATTTTAAGTTGCTTTGACATTGAACTTGTAAGATTTTCCCACAATTCTAAACCCTAACTTGAATTTTTCTTGTCTCTAAGTCAAATTGAGGGTAAATTGGAGGCTAGGGGTTAAATTGAAGACTAATGAGTTGTTAATTTGTTGAAGTTTTGAGGGCATTATTGCACAAGTTCTGAAACTTCTGGGCAGTTTTTGTAATTTCTGAAAAGTTAAGGGTATCATCACAAGGTAAGGAGTTCTTCTACGAGTATGAGGAATTTTACGGATCTTGATTTGGATGTGTATGTGTTGAGTTATGGCTATTTGTGTGATTTTGGTGAAAACTTGGAGATTTAGGGCTGCTAGGTGGGCAATTGGAAGGTTGGGTTGAAAATACATTTTAATGAAGGTAAGACGAGTTATAACCCCCTCATTAATAATAATTTCTTTTAGTCATGTGTTTAATATTGATAAATATATTTGAGAGCGGTTCACGTGCGAACGGGCGCCTGTGTGCAAAAAGAGAACAAATCTCCTCCGTCGATCTAGCTTGAATTATTTGGACGCGCAAATAACTCAGAAAAAAAATAGCGCACATGTACGTCAAGCGCTACCAGAAGGTACTTGTCGCCCAAGCAAACCCCCCCAAAAAGGCAATTTTTGATCCTCTTTCCTAATCAAAACCAAAAATCTCTTTTTTTCTTTGGAAAAATAAAGCTTCTAAACTGGATTGAAACACAAAGATTTACAATTTAGTATATATGTTCTAATTTTCTACTCAAATCTTGCTATATGAGTGCACATTCATCATTTAAAGCTTCGATTTAACTGGATTTTCTCTTTTCAAAGAAAAAACTATACCTTTTCGAAGGAGCTTTGTTCAGATTTACGATTTCCTCAAAGTTACAACGAAGATCTGACTGATTACGATTAACGGAACCAGGTAGTAATCGATTTTTTCCCTGATTAATGCTAATACAACTCGATTTTGAAAGTTTTCATCGCATATATTGTCAAAATTTGTTTATGTTTACGCCTTAGCAATAGGAAACTCCATTTTATTGTTTTGAGGGACATTGCTATGATTTATTTGGGAAGACAACCATTAATATGAACAAATGTGTAATATTCCAAATTTGTTCATAGGTAACGCACATTTGTTCATAGATATCATGCATTTGTGCATTGGTAGTACACATTTGTTTATTGGTATTACCTATTGTTGAAAAAAATGAAAAATAACAAATTGTACGTGTAGTGGATACTGATGCGTATTTACATGTTTCTTTTCCCTATAATGAAGGAAAATAAAAGATAAAAAGGACATAAAGATCGTGATCTCGCTTGGCAACACACATTACTACATACCATTTTGTGATGACAACTTAAGACCTAAAGAGGGGATGGTGTTTAGAACCTGGGAACAAGGAGTAACTTTCTACAAGGCATACGCAGATGCATGTGGTTTCCAAGCATGTTTTGACACCATTACAAAGTCTTCGGATGGAACTAACACTACAGTTTGGAAATACATGTTGTGTAATCAGGCAAGATTTAAAAACTCAACTTGAAAACTTGAACATACTGCATTAAGCAAAGAAGAAGAAAAAGAAGATGACGAAGATGATGATGAAGAGAATAATGAAGAAGGACAACAAGGAAAAGTGAAAAAGCGAAAAAGAGTAACCAAAAGGTGTGGTTGCATTGCTAAAATGGCTATGAGACTTTCTGGAAGAAAGGATATATTGTTAAGAAATTTCAAGAGTGTCACACCCATGTTATGTTTGAAGATGGGCAAAAACACTTTGTAAAGAGCAATAGGAAACTAACCTCCTTCCATGAAGATTTCATTATGAATTGCATCCGAGCAAACGTTGGTACAAGCAAGTCATACAAGGAGTTTGTTGGTTCATATGCAAAAACTGGTGCAACTATAATTGATTTCAAGAATTTTAAAAGAGATCTGAACTCCTTCATGATTGGGTGCGATGCTCAAATGGTTATTGACAACTTGTTCAATAAAAAAGAAAGATGTGACGCATTTTTCTTTGAATATGATGTTGATGAACAACATCAATTAACCAAATTATTCTGGTCTGATTCTATTGCAAGGAACAACTTCTCATATTTTGGAGATGTTGTCTCAGCTGATGCAACATACAAATCAAACAGGTATGAAAAACGCTTAATTTTGATGAACAAATTGATTCTTTTAATGAACTAATCGTATGTATTGATGAACAAAATTAATACTTGCCTTCAAGAATTTACAATGAACAAATTAATTCTATTGATGAACAAATCGTATATATTGATGAACAAATCACATCTATTGATGAACAAATTTTTAATTCTTTGTCGGGAATTAATTCTATTGATGAACAAATGTCTGGCTATTCCAAAACTTCAAAGATGCAATGAGGGAGCATGACCATTTGTCATTCTCACTGATCAAGATCCTGCAGTAAGAGTTGCAATTGAAAATGTTTTTGACAAGGCTGTGCATCGTTTCTGCATGTGACATATCATGTTCAAGATACCATCAAAGGTTACAAATGATGTGTATAACAATGATCAATTTAGAAGCAAGTTCAACAAGCTTGTTTAGAGCAATGAAATTAGTCGGGAAGATTTTGAGGAGACTTGGCATTCTATTATTGTTGAATTTGGACTTGAGTCAAACACTTGGTTGCCGCTGATGTTTGAGCTACTTCACTTATGGATCCCTGTGTACTTCAATGATGTAAACATGGGTGAACTTCTTAGAACAACTTCGTGATTTGAGAGCCATAACTTCTTCTTCTCGCATTTCATTGGATCCACATCTTCTCTAGTTATTTTCGTGATGCAGTTTGAGAGTGCAATTGATTCACAAAGGCACAATCAACAGAGGTTAGACTTTGAATCTTCAACATGCTCCCCCACTCTAATGACACCATTGGATTTAGAGAAACATTGTGCATCTATTTACACCATAAACGTCTTCTATGACGTCCAAATGAAAATTGTTGCTTCTTTATTTGAATGTGGTCTAAGAAATTTGGCCAAGGAAGACAACATCCACGAGTATCACATCAACGAGCAGTTTAGGAAGGTACATGTTGTGATACATGAGCTACAAAACGAAGAGTTCATTTGCTCATGCAATAAGTTCATCAATGTCGAGATTCCATGCTGCCATATGTTTTTCGTATTAAAAAACATTGGTTTGAGGAATGTGCCAACTAAATACATCAAGAATAGATTGACAAAGAAATCAAATTAGACTCCTAGTTTTGAGATAGAAGGTTCAACAGTTGACCAATGTGATGTGATGAATGAGAAGAAGATGTTGATTGCTGATTTATTGGGCGAGGTACATTTTTGCATTAATTTCATAAGGGACAACACTGAACACCTCAAAGAGATGATATGTTTCTTGAAGGAAAAAAAGAAAACCTATCTGAGCTTCTGGGGAGCGGAATCATCTACATCAACATGGCAGAGTTCAATTCAAACATTCTTGGGGAACAAACCGAGTGGTATTGAGGTACACCCTCATGAACGAGCAGTGACAAAAGGCAGGAAGAAAGAAGGACGTATTATGGGAGGTAAAGAGAAAGCAATGAAGAAAGCAAGAAAAAAGCGAAGGGCTTGTGCAAAATGCAAGAAGCTTGGACACAACAGCAGGACATGCACGAATATTCCCAATTAGTTCTCTCATTAATCGTTGATTTCTGATACATAATTATTGTATTAGGATGAGATACATAGTATTCATAATTGTTGCAGTATCAATGAACAAATTTATGGTTTCGATGAAATTAGCAATTAGTAATGAACAAAATTACTATCTAATGAACAAAACCGGCCCCTTTCATTCTTCAATAAATATATTTCCATGCACATGTAGATATTTTCCATGAACAAATCAAAGGTGTTGATGAACAAATCTAAGTCATGGATGAACAAATATAAGGTATTGATGAACAAATTATGAACATATAATCTCAATCGATGAACAAATTGAAGATATTGATGAACAAATCTAAGGTATTGATGAACAAATCTAAGGTGTTGATGAACAAATTACGATAAATCATGTTTTCTGAATCAAATGTCACACTAACACAAAAAACCTGTTCAATAACCATCATCCACAAAAACTCCATTCAAAAGCCATATACCACACTATACAAAAAGAAAAAGAGTATTCTAAACAAACCATACACAAAAACAAACCCATTCCAAACTGTTTTCCAACCAACACATATCATTGTACATCACTTCTTATTCTTTGACTTCCTTGTAAGAGGATCACGAGATGCGACTGTCGATTTACGTGGGACAAATTCTTGAACAAGTTTTTCAGCTGTTGCCTTTTGTTCATTCAATGGGCTCAACAACAGCTCATTACATTACGTTATCCTCAAGTCATCAAGTTGATGATGATCGTGTTTTTGAGTCCACATGCCCAACTAGATAAGCCATTGCCGAAGTACGTTTCCATGTGTAGCATCATAAAAATTCCACAATCAGTCTTGTTTATGTTATCTCTCCATTTCATCTCAAGACGTTCATATGGAACCCTATCCACATCCTCAAACAAAGTAGGCCTCGCATCCATCTTGAGTGTTTTCATAAGCTCGACAAAGAGCGTTCTCTAAAAAATAACAACAAGAAACAAACACAACTCATTCAATATTAAACACACGTGTCAATGATGAAAAACAAACTATTACAAAAAACAACATAAAACTCACCAATTTAGCAGGTACGTGCTCATACTTTGCTTCCAAGGGTACATCTGCCATTGAGTTATCAATTATGTGGAAACGTGGCATTCTCACATTCAACGCAATACAATAGTAATGCGATGCGATACACATAGGAAACACAAAGTGTAAAAATGCAGAGGGAAACAATCAAGAAAAAACCTTATATTGATTAAAAACAACATAGTGAAGAGTCAATCTTTCTAATAAACAAATAGCTAATACCTCTGAACAAATATGTAGTATTGATGAACAAATAAAAGAATATCAATGAACAAAAATGTCATACCAGGCCAATCTTGTACACATTAATTCACTTGAATTTTCCAAGACTTTCAAGAACGGTATTAATGAAAAACAAACTGTTACAAAAACAAAATAAAACTCACCAATTTGGTAGGTACGTGCTCATACTTTGCTTCCAAGGGCACATTCGTCATTGAGTTATCAATTATGTGGAAACGTGGCACTCTCACATTCAACGCAATACAATAGTAATGCGATGAGGTACAGATAGGAAACACCAACTATAAAAATGCAGAGGAAAATGATGGTGTTCAAAATGGTAAAACAGGAAGTGGGCCCGGGGTACAAGGAATAAACGGATCCGACGGGGCTCCTAAGGTGGATTCTAGGACCCACAACCATACCCATCTTTTAATTAAACAAAATCCTTATCTACGCGAGGTCTTCCAAAACCTCGGGAGCGAGGTTTCGACCTCGTTGCCGTTCCCCCCGACCAATCATCGACTACCTCACCTCCGGACCAATCAAAAGCCCTGATCTCGGGCGTCCCACAATCGAATAATAGAATCTCGTTTCTTATCTTCTAGCGACGGTTTGTTTCGGGTTTATTATCACTGACGCCGTCTGTGGGAACCTCTTCATCCTAAGCAGTTTCTCGATTTGTGCAAACCCTGGCTTTGAACCCCTCAAAATGACGTGCCCAAACAAATTTTTTCCCAAAACCCCGATAACATGCCCGAGACCTCGCAATGGATGGCCACGGGACCTCCGGGTTGTCCGTTCTTGGTCCCTCCGGATTGGACGTATACCGCCCCACAAAACCCCTACCCATTCCAAGGGTACGAGCTAGGCGGTGCACCCCCGAACCCATATCCCAACCCGGGCTATGGACAGTACCAGTAGGGCTTCACCCCTACGTACGTCCCTGTCCCCGCCCCAGGCCAACCCCACTCCGAGTACGTACCCGCGTACGTCCTTAGGCGTGTGTCGGGACACGAGACGTCCACCAATGGCTTGTCAACAGAGAGGCCTCCCCGGGACCCTATGCAAATCTCGCGATCCCGTTCGCGACGTTCAAGAATGCAGGACACGGAGTTGTCCAAAACGGCGGGGAGTGATATGCACCCACTGAAATCGAGGTCGCGCCGTCATCCCGTTGAGACCGGGTGCCGCTCTCCCTTCGTGGACGAGATTCAGGACGCGCCTATGCCCAAAGGTTTCTATTGGCCACAAATGGGACTCTACGACGACACGGCTGACCCGGAGGAGTATGTGAAGCACTTTGCTGTCCAAATGAATGTCAACTCCTACAATGACGCCATATTTTGCCGCATCCTCCCAACCACCCTAGACAAGGCCGCTTTGACGTGGTTCATAAGCCTCAAGATAGGGTTTGTGGCCTCGTTCGCTCAGCTGTGTGAATCCTTTGTCACACACTTCAATGGCTCGAGGAAGCGCAAGAAGAACATGCGGGATCTCCGCGGTATTGATCTTGGAGAGGGCGAGTTGTTGGGCACATTCTTCACGAGGTTCACCACCGCGGTGGCAGAGATCGCACATATCGACGATCGACGAATCATCGGTGCGAGATACCCTCATTGGCAACCTGTGTCCTGGGCTTTTCAAGACTTACATTTTCTTGAAATGCCCAACGACGTACGACAGCCTTTGCGCCCGGATCACGTCCCAAGTGTACGCCGAGGATGCCGCAAACCAGAGCTCACAACCGAAGACCGACAAGGAAATCGTCGCCGAGGCTAAAGGAAAGGCGAAGGTGGCCGCGCTGGCCGCGAGGGATGCGTATGTGAAACAGGCCCAAAACCCCGTCAACAACAACAACAACAACAGGAACTACAACAACAACAACAACAACAACAATAAAAACAACAACAATCGCAACAACAACCGCGGGGGGCAGTTGGAACTGCTTCGGAGGGAAGCAGTGCGGCTATAGGGGCAAGGGCGGCCCTTTGTACAACCCAAACAAAAAGGGACGTGCCAATCCCGCGTCAGGAGCCAACACCATACCACAAGGCCCGAGACAGGCTCAGGCCGACAACATCAAGTAGCAAGCTCCTGCAAAGCAGGCACGGCCTGGGCAGATACCTACACCCGATGGGTATATCCATACCATCTCGGGTGGACCATCTCTGGCTGGATCAAGCCAGGCAGAAAGAAAGAGGTACGTGAGGGCAAGCCATCATGAGCCCTCGGTATTTAGCGTTGCCCAGACCTCGCGGTCCCACGTAGGCTTGGCCTTCACCTTCGAAGATGTCGAGGGACTCCACATGCCGCGCTCTGACCCCTTGGTGGTGCATGCTCAAGTAGGCTCGAAGATGGTGAAGCGAGTGTTGGTGGACACGGGATCCTCCATGGACATCATGTACTACGACGCTTTCGAGCAGTTGGGCATCTCCGAAACATCCTTGAAGCCCTACGCTGGGAAGCTCACCTCCTTCTCGGGAGATGAGGTCGATGTGGCAGGTCTTATAGACCTTCGGATGACGCTGGGCACCGGCTCCACGAGGAGGACCGAGATGGTGGAGTTCACAGTGGTACACTTGCCTTCGGTGTACAATCCAATCATCGGGAGGGTATTTGTGATGAAATTCAAGGCGGTGGTCTCCATCTACCACCTAAAGATGAAATTCCCCGTCGATGGCGGGGTTGGAGAAGTAAAGGGAAACCAAGAAGAGGGTCGCGTTTGCTATGCGACCTCGACAAAACAACAATGCCTGGTGTTCATGGTGGAATCCCCCGGCGAGGCCGACCTCGAAGTCCGGGACTTCATGGTCCCCATCCCCGAGGTAGAAAGAAGGGTGATAACCCCCTTCGGGAATGAGTCCGAGAAGATCTACCTGGAAGTATGTCTCTCCGGAAAATCCGCGGCGTCGCTGGAGGCCCTGCTGTCCAGATTCCGCGATGCGTTCGCCTGGACCGCCAAGGATCTCCGTGGCGTACCACGCACCGTGGCCCAACACTCCTTGAATGTCAACATTACCACCCGCCTTGTGGTGCAACGATGGAGGAAGATGAATGAGGAAAGGGCAAACGTTGCAAATGACGAGGTGGATAAGCTGCTGGTCGCGGGGTTTATCCGCGAGGTCCAATACCCAAAATGGTTGTCCAACGTCGTGCTGGTCAAAAAGGCTAGCGGCAAGTGGCGGATGTGCATGCTTCAAGGACCTCAACAAAGCGTGCCCAAAGACAACTACCCCTTGCCCTCGATCGACGAGATAGTTGATTCAATCGCGGGGCATGGGGTCTTGAGTTTCCTCGACGCGTACTCGGGATACAATCAGATCTCGATGAGTCCGCGTGACGAGGAGGAGACATCCTTCATCACGCAGCGGGATACGTACTGCTACAAGGTCATGCCCTTCGGCCTTAAAAACACAGGGGCAACCTTCCAGCATCTCATTGACCGGGTCTTCAAAGACCATTTGGGGAGGAACATGTCGGCCTACGTCGACGACATCGTGGTACAAAGCAAAAGCCCCGAAGAGCATCTCGCCGACCTCCATGAGGTCTTCGTGACCCTCAGGCACAATCATCTCACCCTGAACCCCGAGAAGTGCGTCTTTGGCGTGTCATAGGGGAAGTTTCTAGGCTTCATGATCAGCGAGCGCGGGATCGACATCAATCCCGCCAAGGTCGAGTTGATCCTCTCAATGAGGTCGCCGCGATCTCGCACTGAGGTACAATGGCTCAACGGCACCGTGAACTACCTGGGGAGGTTTTGCTCCCGCCTGACGGACAAGTCTTTGCCCTTTTTTGCTGCCCTCAAGAAGAACGACAAGTTCGTTTGGGACGAGGGGCTAGAACTCGCCTTCTTTGAGTTAAAGGCCTTCCTATCGAAGCTCCCCACGTTGTCATCTCCAATGGAAGGCGAAGACTTGCAACTATATGTGGCAGTAAGCCCAGAGACGGTCAGTGCGGTGCTAACCAGAAAGGCCATGCACCCAGTCTATTTCATAAGTCGCGCCCTCCAGCCTGCAGAGCAGCGATACTCCCCGACGGAGAAGATGGCGTTGGCTGTCATGACCGCTGCCAGGCGCCTACGCCCTTACTTCCACGCGCACCCCATTCAGGTCCTCTCTAACCTCCCACTTCGGCAAATCCTCCACCAGCCCGCCCTCTCCGGGCGAATGACGAAGTGGGCAGTCGAGCTCTCTGAATTCGACATCAGCTACCTCCCTAGGACCGCAATGAAGGGACATGCCCTCGCTGACTTCATGGTGGAGGTCACCTTCCCTGAAAATATTGATTCAAGATCGAAGGAGTGGAGGGTATTCGTTGATGGTTTGCGGTGTGACACCGAAGGTGGGGATGGCGTATTCCTCGTCGGTCCCTCAATTGAGATGGAGTACGCACTTAACTTTGCATTCGATGCCACAAACAATGAGGCCGAGTATGAGGCCATGATTGCCGGGATTTAGATGGCGCTCCTCAGTGGAGCCCGCAAGATCAGAGTACACACCGATTCCGAACTGGTGGCACGGCAACTCAACGGGCAATACAACACCCGGACGGGGTTCCTGCCTGCGTACCGGGAGAAGGTTAAGGCCTTAGTGTCGTGCCTAGAAACCTTCGCGGTGGAGTCCATCCCGCGAACCTCGAACACGAAGGTGGATGCTCTCGCGAGGTTGAGATCTGCCCTTCCATTGGAGGTAGAGAATCGCGTGATGGTGGAAAGAAAACTCTTGCGGAGTGTAACGAGCCAGATTCTCTCCGTTACCGCAGGATATTGGAGGGTCCCGATCACGTGATATGTGGAGAGCGGTGTCCTCCCAGAGGACCCCGTAGAGGCTAGGAAATTGAAAATCCAAGCGGCCCACTACTGCGTCATCGGTGGCAGACTCTATAGCCGAGGTTACGTTGAGCCCAACCTGCTGTGTGTGCCAACCGAGTCTACGGGGCATATCCTATACGAGGCACATGAGGGGGTCTGTGGCGGCCACCCCGGCTGGTGCGCCTTGTCATATATAATCACCCATTTGGGATACTTTTGGCCCACCCTTAGGCAGGATGCGAGGGCCTATGTCCAGAAATGTGACGGGTGTTAGAAGCATGGTAACCTCCAGCACGCCCCGACCTTGCGTCTTCGTTCCATCCTCGCACCATGCCCCTTCGTGATGTGGGGGATGGACATCCTCAGCCTATTCCTCAGGGTTGTTGGCCAGGTACGGTACATCTTGGTCATCATTGATTATTTCACGAAGTGGGTTGAGGCGCAAGCAATGGCAAAGATCACTGGGACAAAGGTCGGCGACTTCCTCTAGAAGAACCTCGTTTGCCGCTTTGGCGTCCCCATGACCATCATGACTGACCATGGCCTCCAATTCGACTGCGAGGAGACTCGGACTTTCTGCTTTGACCTGGGCATAACCCTCAAGTTTTCCTTCGTGGCCCACTCCCAGTCCAACGGCCAGGTGGAAATCGTCAATGCCCGCATCTTGTCCAATCTAAAGAAGCACCTGGGCATGGCGCAAGGTCGCTGGGCGGAGCTTCTCCTGCTCGTCCTATGGACGTATCGCACCACCGCGCGTCGCACAAAGGGAGAAACGCCTTTCGCTCTAACCTACGGGGCGGAAGCGCTAGTCCCTGTGGAGACCTTGGTCCCTTCGGCGAGAGTTTTTGATTTCTATGAAAAGGAGAACGAGGCAAACCTCAAGGTCAAACTGTTGTTTAGGGACGAGTTGCGTGAGGTGGCCGACCTGCGCTCTAGAGAATACAAGCGGCACGTGGCGATATATCACGATAAGAAGGTTCGACCCCGGTTCTTGGCCACGGGTAGCCTCGTCTTGAGGCGAACCGAAGGTGCCAAGCTAGAGCCCAATTGGGAGGGACCATACCTCCTCGGAGAAGAGGTCGCACCTGGAGCTTTCAAGCTCAAAGACAGCGAGGGACGTACCCTGAGGAAAACATGGAACATCAATCGGCTCAAAAAATATTATGTGTAAACTCTCCGAACTCTGTTTTTTCCAACAAATTTTGTGAATAAAGGGTTGTGGTATTTTCAAATCTGTCTCAAAAATGAAAATTTCTTGCAAAGTCCGCCCCTCGCTTCCCGGTTGGGGTTGGAGATTCTCGGTTTTAAGTTGCGAAGTCCACCCCTCGCTTCCCGCTTGGGGTTGGAGATTATCAGGTTTTAAGTTGCGAAGTCCACCCTTCGCTTCCCCCTTGGGGTTGGAGATTCTCGGTTTCAAGTTGCGAAGTCCACCCCTCGTTTTCCGCTTGGAGTTGGAGATTCTCGGTTTTAAGTTGCGAAGTCCACCCCTCGCTTCCCGCTTGGGATTGGAGATTATCAGTTTTTAAGTTTCAAGTCCACCCCTCGCTTCCCGCTTAAGGTTGGAGATTTTCGGTTTTAAGTTGCGAAGTCCACCCCTCGCTTCCCGCTTGGGGTTGGAGATTCTCTGTTTTAAGTTGCGAAGTCCACCCCTCGCTTGCCGCTTGGGGTTGGAGATTATCAGTTTTTAAGTTTCAAGTCCACTCCTTGCTTCCCGCTTGGGGTTGGAGATTCTCAGTTTTAAGTTGCGAAGTCCACCTCTCGCTTCCCGCTTGGGGTTGGAGATTCTCGGTTTTAAGTTGCGAATTCCACCCCTCGCTTCCTGCTTGAGGTTGGAGATTATCAGTTTTTAAGTTTCAAGTCCACCCCTCGCTTCCCGTTTGGGGTTGAAGATTCTCGGTTTATGTTTCGAAGTCCACCCCTCGCTTCTCGCTTAGGGTTGGAGATTCTCGGTTTTAAGTTGCGAAGTCCACCCCTCGCTTCCTGCTTGGGGTTTGAGATTATCAGTTTTTAAGTTTCAAGTCCACTCCTCGCTTCCCGCTTGGGGTTGGAGATTCTCGGTTTTAAGTTGCGAAGTCCACCCCTCGCTTCCCGCTTGGGGTTGGAGATTCTTGGTTTTAAGTTGCGAAGTCCACCCCTCTCTTCCCTTTTGGGGTTGGAGATTATCAGTTTTTAAGTTTCAAGTCCACTCCTCGCTTCCCGCTTGGGGTTGGAGATTCTCGGTTTCAAGTTGCGAAGTCCACCCCTCGCTTCCCGCTTGGGATTGGAGATTATCAGTTTTTAAGTTTCAAGCCCACCCCTCGCTTCCCGCTTGGGGTTGGAAACAATCAAAATTCATCATGCGAGATCCGAGCGAGGCTCGTGATCTTGGCATAATAACCATCATGCGAGATCCGAGCGAGGCGTCATCTTGGCGTAATAACCATCATGCGAGATCCGAGCGAGGCTAATAACCATCATTTGAGATCTGAGCGAGGCTCGCGATCTTGGCATAATAATCATCATGCGAGATCCGAGCGAGGCTCGAGAGCTTGGCATGAAAACAATTATGTGTGATCCGAGTGAGGCTCGGGATCGCGACATAAAACAAGCGCCTGATGTGTCTCGAGGGTGCCACAAATGTTGTGACACTCGGGCCATGGGGTTGGACCGGGATATATATACAGCTGACTAAGATAAGAAACACAAAACACAACCATAAAACAAGAAAAGTTGCATAAAATAAGGCCGCGAGGGCCGAAGTATCTTAATTACAGACCCCGGAGGGGCCACCAAAATAACAAAAATATAAACAACACAAATTACACAATCGGGGGCGTCCTTCACTCCTTCGGGGCCTCGACAGCGGGTTCCGTGGGAGCCTGGCGGACGGGCAAGGCGGAGATTACATCGGGCTGAGAGCTTGGCACGTCAGTCGCGGGATGAGGATCTGCGACGGCAGGCCGGGTCCAGGCCTCCCTGGCCGAGGTCCTCTACGGAGGGCGCCTCGGTGGCCACAGTCCCATCCTCTCTGAGGAAGAACTCGCATTCTCCCTCGAGCTCCTCCCCGGTTTCCTCCCCCATGGTCAGCGCGTAGTTGGGATTAAAGAAGGTAATGCGAGGATCCAAGGGCCCGTACTTCACGACCGCATGCCTGACCCTTATGCGGACGGCCTGGCGGAACATCTCATGCTGCCTAGCAACTCTTCGTTATACTCCGCGGACGCCACGTACTTGGGTCCCGCAGCCTCCACCTCCTCGTTAAGCTTATTAACGCGTTGTCAGAGGCTGCTGATCTTCTCCTCGGCCTTCTGGAGCTCCGCTTGCTTCTCCCTAAAAAATTTGTGCTCCACAGACAATTTACCGCGGAGCTCCTTGACCTCGACCCTGAGATCCCCAACCTTGTCCTTAAGCCCCTTAACCTCCTTTCCCCCCTCCTCCTTGACCCTCTTCGCCTCTTCCCTGGCCCTGGCGGCATCCTTGGCCTCGTCCGCCGCCGCAATCTCCGCGGCTTGGATCCACTTCTCGGCCTCCGCGAGGTCCTTGCCCTTCTTCTCGACCTCGGCGTCGCGGGCCTTGAGCTTCGCCTCCAGCTTGTCCATGGTCTTGTGGAGGAGGACGATGCGGCTACTCTTGTAGTTCTCGAAGAAGTGATTCTGAAAAGAACAAAAAAGATACACATTTTATAAAAATATACAAGCGTTGAACCAGCAAAAGAACCAACCTCGGGGAGTTAAAGCTTACCATCACCGAGTAGCGGAGGGACTCGTCGTGTAGGGCGGCATCCGAGAGGTTGTTTGCCCATGCAACCTCCTCCTTCCAATCTGTCTAGTCCCATTCCTTGGGCACACCTCGGGCGGGTCCGGGACAGTGGAACTTCTCTGTGGGAGGGCCGTCGGTGTTGATAAACCGGCTCACGGGGCCGGAGCGGTGGACCATCTCCCCTCCCGAGGTCCCCCTCTGGCTATCTCCCTTCTGTTTCTTCTTCTTGTCCTGGCGAGGGGACCCTCGTTTCTTTCCTTTTGGATCTGGCTCCATCACCGGATCCTCGGGGGGCTTGGGAGGACGTTCTAGCAACGTCCCCCTAGACAAAGTGCCCTCGGGAATCTTCACCCCTGGCGCCTTCGGCGGCGGGGTGTCACTTTCGGTTGCGAGGTTGGTGGCCACGCCTGTGGGGTCGGTTCCTTTATAACAAGGCCCTTTTGGCCATGGGGAACCTGGGAGGTGGAAGTAGATGTAGCAGGTTTCTTTCCATGCGCCCTGGAGGTCAGAGCGTTGAAAAGGTCCACTGTAAAAAATACAAGAAAAAACAAGTTAGATAAAAAGCAAAGAGCGGAACTCCACAAACAATCAAGGCAGCATGACCCGAGCGAGGCTTGTGGTCATCACTAGATAAGCGAGGTTTACCCCTGGGGCCGGGTGTTGCCCAAAACCAAAAGCAAGTAACAAAAACAAGAAACAAAAGGGAAAGTGAGTACCCTCTTTGCCCTCACGGGGTGGAAGGGTGAGGCTCAGGCCGGCCCCCTCAAGTCGGTCATGTGCCAAGTACTCCTAGAACGGCTCCTGACATTCCGGCACGTATCGGGCCTTGAGCTCGTCAACTTTTTGTGTACCCTTGGGTTGGACGAAGTTGTCTGGGGCCGTGGGGAAGTTGAAATACCTCCCGGTAGGGTCCCGGACCAAGAACCATTTCTATTTCCACGGCCTGACGTTCGAGGGGGCCGTGGTAATTTTAAGATAGGGCAGGCTGAGATTGACGAGGCAAGACTCGTGTTCCCTCCTCGCTAAAAATAAGCTCGACATAGTGTCGAGGTCGGGTCCGTCCCCGAGCTCGTGGTTGCGAAGGATGTAGGCACACAAGAGCCTCCACGCATTGGTAAAAAGCTGCGCGGGGCAGACATGCATGGCCCACAAGAAGTTGACGATGTGCGAGGCCAGAGGTAGCCTGGAGACTGGGCAGGTGCACAACCACGCACCTGTCGTATAGCGCCTAGGAGCAGCCCTCTCCTTCGGGGAGCGCTAGATCAACCCCCTCGGGCCAGGCGAAGTCCTTGGCGATCTTCGCTAGGTCTTTCGGTTTCAGGATCGTAGGCACCCCCTCGGGTAGAAAGGTCCTTTTCGAATCCGAGGACATGGGTATCCGCTCCTCGAGGGAAAGCGGAACGCTGGACATGGCATCGGTGATATGCTTCGCAAAAAAGCTTGCCAAATCATTGGAATCAGATGACCTCCCTATAAAACCATCCACTTCCTCATCAGAAATTGAGGACGAGGCCATTTCGACATCAGACGAGGCACGAAGTTGGAAGAAGCGTGAATTAACGGAAATGTCGGAGTCACTGGAGGAAGGATCGCTAAAAACCAGCGAGGGAGACCTCGGGTTCTGAGAGTCACTAGTCTCGACACTCCCTACGGTCTCAGAGGCCTCCTCATAGAACCTCTCTTGAACTTTAAACACGAAGCCTGGTGGGGGGCTCAAAGAGGCTCCTTTAGGCATGAAAGAGCGATGTCCAGCCAACGAGAGGCGAACACCTGGAAAAGAAAAAGGGTTGAGACATCGAGCAAAGCCACAAAAAGAATACGCGAGGTGATAACAGGAAGAAACCACGTGGCACCCTAGGGCTACTCTGACAGATAGGACGGTTGGGGAAGAATGTGAAGCGCCAAAAAGAAAAAGAATGAAGAAGGATTGGAGGCCAGCGGTGGGAGGCCAAACGTCTGGTCAATCAGACATCATGACGTTTGGTTTCCCAAGGAATTCGAATTTCAAAAAGCGAAGAAGATGAAGGAACTCAACCGTCGTTTAATAGACGAAGGGTTCGAGGGCATTGCGAGCGCCACCCTCGCCCCCACCGTTTCGTCGCCATGACGCTGGCATGAAACGCTGAAAAACAAACGTCGCTCGCTAGGGTACGAAACGAAGAAAGAGATAACTCAAGAAATAGAGGATTAGAGCGTCGCGCAGGCGCGAGCGCTGCCCTCATCCCCTCCGTTTTGCCGCCGTAACACCGCCGCGAAGCACCGGGAAACGCCCGTCTCCCGGTGGAGCAAGGGGCGGCTAGAGAAAGGGGAAGAACATCATAAAACACGAAGGAGGGAGTCGAACACTTACTTGCTTAGAGATTGACGTGAATAAGGCAGTGGCGCTCCTGGAGGATGTCGGAAGGTCGTCGGGAAACCTTTTGGAAACTGCTCGCCGGAAACTGAAAGGGCAAGAGAGAGAAAGAGAGAGAGAACGCAGGATGAAGAAGATGAAGATGGGGCGTGGAAGGGACACTTTTTATAAAGGGCGAACTTGGGCCTCTCCCCATCCCCGAAAGGCTTATTGGGCCTGGTCTGCTTTGGCGGCCCATTAAACAAAATACGGGGGAGCAGGCCCTGGAAGCATCGCACACACGAACGGGAAAAGGGCCTAAGTGTCGGGCCTCGCAAGAGAGTTTCTTGCGATATGACCACCCAACCTCTAAACCTCGCACCTCGCAATCCTAAGAAGTACAAACCCCGCACCACGGGTTTGATGAGCCAACTACCCCTCGTATTTATGACCTGCGGTCCTCGGGACGAGGTCCCAAGGCCATGGTGTTGTGATGGTGTTCAAAATGGTAAAACAGGAAGTGGGCCCGGGGTATAAGGAATAAACGAATCCGACGAGGCTCCCAAGGTGGATTCTAGGACCCACAATCATACCCATCTTTTAATTAAACAAAATCCTTATCTACGCGAGGTCTTCCGAAACCTCGGGAGCGAGGTTTCGACCTCGTTGCCGACTCGGATGACACCCCCGCTCGTTCAAACCACTCAGCTATCGCCGTCCCCCCGACCAATCATCGATTGCCTCACCTCCAGACCAATCAAAAGCCCTGATCTCGGGCGTCCCACATCGAGTAATAACCAAAACTTGGCTCCTCAATTCTCTATAAATAGAGGAGAACCTCGTAAGTGGAGAGGGGTCGCAAAACATCTTGAACGCAAGAATTATCTTGTTCGTTGAAGATCGACGTGTTGAATCATCGTCAAAGATCTCACTACAGACAAGTGAAGTCCACAAAAAGACTTCAAGTCGCACAGAGAGCCTTTGCTCACACAAAAAACCTCGCTACATCATCTCACAAGCTATCATCACCACGCTCAAGGTCGAAACTCAACCTCGCCACCAGAGTCCATCAAGCGGCCTACGGGTGGTAGAAGTTCATAGCAATTAGGAGATCTCGAACCTTGTTAGATCGAGATCTCGAATACTCTTAGGAGGTCTAAGGTGTAAACCTCGTTGTTTGTAAACCTCGTAATTTATAACCTCGCTGTAAGAGAACAATAAATAAAGAGCAAGTGTTTGCACAATCGAATAATAGAATCTCGTTTATTGTCTTCTAGCGACGGTTTATTTCGGGTTTCATCAGAAAACAAGCATGAAAAAACCTTATATTGATTAAAAACAACATAGTGAAGAGTCAGTTTTTCTTATGAACAAATAGCTAATACCTCTGAACAATTATTTAGTACTGATGAACAAATAAAAGAATATCATTAAACAAAAATGTTATATCAATGAACAAAAATCCATACCAGGCCAATCTTGTGCACATTAATCCACTTGAATTTTTCAAGAGTGCCATGAAAGGCAATAATGAAAAACTCTATGGAATCCTCATCACTAAAATCCTTTTTCAGTGGAAATAACTGAAAAGTATATACAAGTATAAATTAGATTGAGAATATCAAAAAGTCATTAAATAAGACAATGTGAATATAAAAAACCTATTTCTTACCAAATCCTCAAGAGCCATAAAAAAACTCAAGGGTTTTAAGTCACTTTTCCACTGCTCTTGTATATTGAGATAACAGCTCCAAAGCCCGATTATATTTGTTTCCACTTCAGATTTTATCGCTATTGAAACAAAATCCTTTTTCATGGCGGAAACATGCATCATCTTAAAGATTTCAATACTACAAAAATCAGAAACATAAAAAAATGATCAATTTTATTAATAAAATCAACTTGAAGATATAAAAAGAGCAATATGTAATAAAAAAAATACTATTCTACGCATTGTTACCCTCTTTGATCAAGAATGTCTTCAATCAGCCAATCGAACAATTTCTTGGCCACAGAAGATACTTTTTCTGTCAAAACAACACTCCTTCCCATGTAAGGTGACTTCACATAATCAGAAGGCTTAGATATTCTTTTATCAAGTACATCCTCACTAGTAAGTTAACACTAACGGGAGTGTCAATCGAACTAGAACCAAACTTCTGTGCATCATTCTTGATCTACAAATGTAAAAACACATATTATTCATGAACAAACTACATACAAAATCAATGAACAAATAAGCAAAATCAATGAACAAATCAGAAATATCAATGAACAAACCTCATCCTGAATCCTGTTCAACTCCTCTTCAAGTTTCTTCGTTGTTTCATCCTCCTTCATCTTATCTAACTCGTCTTGTTTCTTCTTCAACTCCATTCCAATTCTCATCAATTCTTCACCCCTTTCTTATTTCTTCTTCTTTTTCTCCTCTTCCTTTCTCTTCATCAATCTTCTTTTTTGCCTCAACATATTCCTTCTTCCTCTTCTCTTCCACTTCTTCTTTCCTCTTCTTCCTTTCCTCTTGCCTCCTCTTCACCTCCTCTTGCATTCTATGTTGTTCAACCTCCTCACTCCTCTTCTTCTCTTTCTCCCCTGCTTCTCTCTTCTTCTCTTCCTATTCAATGTTCCTCTTCTTCTCTTCCACATCTTCCAACCTCTTAACCTCTTCTACACACCTCTTCTCTTCCTCAGCTAGATGTCTCCTTTTCTCTTCCTCCTCTTCCCGCTTTCTCTTTTCTTCCGCTTCTCTTTGTCTCCTCTCTTCCTCCTCATCTAATTGTCTCCTTTTCTCTTCCTCGTCTTCCCGCTTTTTCTTCTCTTCATCTTCTCTTTGTCTCTTATCTTCCTCCTCAGTTGCTTTTCTCTTTTTCTCTGCCTCCTCATTCTTGTCAGCATCACCACATTCTTGTCAGCATCACCACAAGGGTAGACAAACTCATGCAAATCTCTAAAATACCCTTTTCCAAAACCACCCTTCGAAATCTCGAAACTCTCTCTCTCAACAAAGTAATCATGATTAAAATGCTTGATCACTGGGAAGGATCTTGGAGTTTCAGGACGATGGTAGATGAGCATACAATCGCAATAGACAATCTGTCATGAACAAATACTAATATGTTAATGAACAAATATGGATATACAAATGAACAAATTAATCTTATTAATGAACAAATATGCAAAAACCAATGAACAAATTGATGGTAGTAATGAACAAATTGGAAATCATGCCAACAACAATATAATAGGTCCTTTGATAAACTCATTATTTGTTTTCCTCCATGAATCAACATTCTCAACCAACTTCTCAACACGATGAGCACACCAATCGTACTCACTGATCTTGTTCAAGTCTACCAAATGATCCAGGAACTTTAAGTTTACACCACCATTTTGAATGCTCTCTATACAGAGGGTGTAGAACAATATAATAAAGTTCCTCCTAAACCAAGCACCACCGTTCTTAGCCTCCTTGATCATTGTACTCAAATTCCCTATTTTGATCTTCTCAAATCTATCAGTTTATTCTTCCTTGTCACCTATCAACTTCAGCCAAAACAAACTGTTCTTTAAATCTATTGTAAAAATCTGAATGCTTGATAGTCTTTGGGACAGAAATTGTCCTTGGACCACGAGGTAGACCAAGGTAAAATTGCACAAGTTCAGGTGTTATTTTAACACCTGGTCCACCACCAATCTTCAATGTGATTGAAGCAGGGTCGAAAAAACTAGCGACATGGTAGCACAACTTACTAGGTATATCAGTCACATTACATTGTATAAGGTACTCAAACCCCATCTCTTTAAGAGCAACAAACTTGCTTTCACCTTCAAAACCAACAATTACTTCACAAATCAGCTTTGGAGAGTTCATGTGATTCAACGACAAATGATCACACTTCAAAGCTCTAAATGACACCTTCGCTTTTGACTTGTTTCCACCTATAACCTTTTTCCCAACACCTTGTTCTTTACCAACAACAATATCCACTTTCCTCTTCTTCCCAACAACTTTTAATTCAGCAACAACACTATCCATTTTCCTCTCAGATGGTTCATTTATCGTTACTCCCTTTCTAGGGATCATATCAATAAGCAAGACATCATCGGAACATTCATCAGATGCAACCTTTTTGCCCTTGTCCAGCCGAGGTCTCTTCTTTGTTGGAGACGACTGAACAACCAACCTTTGCCTCAATACAAGCACTTCAGTATCCTTGAACAACTTATTAGCTTTTAAAACATGCTTTTTAGCTATTGATTTTCTTCTCACATTCTTTTCGCCCACTAGAAGAAACATCACTTCGAGATTTGCTCCTGATTTCTATTACAAAAAAGGGATAAAAGACATTATAAACACATATTTAAAAAACACAAAAAACATGTCACACAACCATACAAAATAAAAAATGGAAAACCTCTTCGAATAGCATAGATTTCATCTTCTCCGATTGTCATTGTCCCAAACGTTAGATGTTTTACTTGTCTATTATTTGCAGAACGTTGTTTAACGAATCTTGAATATTTATTCCCTAAATAAACAAGAAATACAAAGCACAAATTCACACATTTATCCACCACAATGTTTGATTTTATTAATGAACAAATGCTAGTTTCTGGTGAGCAAATGCAAGTTTCTGATGAACAAATGCCAGTTTCTGATGAACAAATGCCAGTTTCTGTTGAATAAATACTATGCCAGTTTTAATGAACAAATATGCACATATGAATGAACAAATGAACAAATTCAACACAAGATCACTAACACTTCCCCCACGCACGTATACCAACTCATTTCATGGAACTAACAAAGCCACAATCACCTATTGCAAAACTCAACATCAAAAAACTGGATAAAAACAACAAATATGCACATGCACATACAATTTGTATTTTATTCAAGTGGTAGGACCAAAAATCGAGTAAAAGAAAGTGACGATTCATGCATTTTTGTATTCACAAAAGCACAAAACACCAAAATCGGCAATATCAACTTCAAACAACTCAAATAAACAATAAAATACACACAATCGATCAAACATTTAGTATATATGCACTCGGCAAACACAAATAACAAACGAAAAACCTAGGGTTTCAGTAAATTTAAAACGAGAGATAAAAACCTTGATTCTCTTGAGATGAACTTTGAGATTTCTCCATATGGAACTGGATTGAGCTTTTTAATGGCTTTAATGGTAAGAATCCGGCTCGAAATCACGCCGAAATAGCTTCGATTGAGCAATTTCACGATTGAACTACTTGAAACCGCTTCGGAAACTGTAAAAGTGAGCGAGTGAGAGAGAAATGGCGAGAAAGAGAGGACGATGGACTTTATAAACATCGCATGTCTTGAACGCCCTGCGTGGCGCGTGTTCTTTTATTACAGTTTTTTTAAAGATAAGAGCAATCTCAATCGTCCGTGTGATATGATCGAAAGACCCGGATTCTTTCTCATTTCTCACACACGCGGGCGTTCGCACGAGACTCTTTTCCACATATATATATATATCTTCGTTCTTAAATATTATTCTTCATTACTTAGTTTCTTTTGAGAGAATAACCCCCAATGGTTGAGGTTGGCTATGTTTTTGCACTTGGCCACGTTTAGGTGACGTTCAAGAGCTTGGAGGAGGTCGAGCGCTATGATGATGCTAGGATGGGATTTGGGTTTTGCATATGAAGTGTTTCCCTTCTATTTTAGACTTACGTTTACCTACTCCTTAAGTAGGGAACCGAGTTAGATAGTAAATGTTGTTGAACCCGTTCCTTGTTTTAGCTATCATGGTCTAGCATACTAGTATGGACTCTACTGTGTGAATCATGCATGTTTATGCCAACTTTTACTCTTTGAGTCTTGTCAACTCCTAGAACTATTGCAAGTTTTTTGACTTTTCCTTGAGTTCATTTTTATTATTCCCTTAGCCTAAAAGGGGTTTCATAAAAATCTTTGGCACTGTAACAACTCATTTTGGGCTGTTACATAATCGAATCATATTTCAAGTGAATCCCAACTCAACTGAGTCACTCAATTCAAATGAATCATAATTCAGTTAAAGTCTAAAACCCAAATGAATTCCAATTTAACAGAATCAAGATTCAACTTAAACCCAACAATGCAATACAATACAAAATGGAACACCTTACTCAACGCATAATCAAACTTAGTCAAAATTCGACTCAATCAAAATCCAAAATAGCTTGATCAATTTAGAACCAATAATCCAAACTATATAACATAATAAATACTAAATACAACCCAATTACGTTGTAACACCCCTATTTTGCAACGATAGGTGTTACCGCTTGTGGCTTTGGATTTTACCATCCAAAGTCACCCAAGGCTTTAAAAGGTATTAAGTTAAATAAAACATGCGGAATTATAAAGTTATTACATATAAAAGAGTTGCTCACATATGAGACTTTTAGAAGTATTCATTACATACTTTAACTTAGTTCAACAAACCCTGACAAGTAAGAGTTCTTAGGCAGCGGAATATAATCAAAACATTGTTCATAAAATAGTAGTGTAATCTGAGAATGAATTAAAACCATCCTTAAGAGAATCCGACCTACCATCCTTCACTTGATCAATCTTAATCCTTATGCCTTCGGTGGAGGTTTCCTAGAGTCTGGCATTTGGCGCGAGGGGCGAAATGCCAGGCAGAAATGCGGGAAAATGAAATTAGTCTAAAGAGACTAAGAAAGCAAGAATGGACATTCTTAAGGTAGTTCGGTAATGTAACGAAATTAATAAAGAGGTTTTCAATATGTGTTTTGAGATATGTAAACTTTACATGGAGCTTTTGAGAACGGAAATGAGTAAATCTAGAGATGAGATAACTCTAAACCGAAAGAATGAACTACGTATGCCACCCTTGTTACCGGCTTAACCGAAACCCGATTTGGCCAAAACCCGATTCAACCGAATGGTAAAACCCGATTCAATCCGAAATCTGACTTAGTCAAAGCCCAAATCAAACCGAAACCCGAAATAACTCACCAATTTAGAGCCAATAACCCAAATCACCCGACAATTAAAATCTTGAACCGAACCAACCCGAACTGATCATGTCTGATTCCTCGATTACACACCATTTACTATAATATGGACCAACCCGAAATCCGCTTGACCCGCCCGTTCGCTACCCCTAGGTTTATATATGGATCCGGTTCAAATGCGAATAGGCTCCCATGTTCGAATTGTGAATAAACAATAGTCGTTGGATGAGGAGAAATCAAGGGCATTGATCTTTTGACGTAATAATTGGAAAAATACAACATGGACAAATTTTTGGCAATTATTCACGTTTTTTTGTGAAAAAAGTGATACGGGAAACGCGCCCATGATGTGCATCAAAACTGACCTTTTTAGCATCAAAATTGGTTGTAAGTGCATAAAAAAGGGTTGAATGTACATCAAAACCGACATCTTTGATATGTGTTTATGCATCAAAATCAATAATATGTGCATAACAAACTATCATATGTATATCAAAGCAACTAAATAGTGCATCTTGTTTGCGTGTGCATCAAAACTAGTTGAATATGCGTTAAAACTGAAATATTGTGTATCAAAACAGGTGACATCTTAGATATGTGTTTGTGCATCAAAACCACTTGTATGTGCATTAAAGTACCACAAAAGAGGTGTCTTATTTATGCATGTGTATCATAACTCAACGAATGTGCATCAAAATAACCGAAAAGTCCATCTTATTTATTTTTTGGTCGAAAAGTCCATCTTACCCCTGCAAGCGCATCAAAATTAACTAAACTACATGAAAAAACAATATTCATTCATGAATACGGTTTTAGCGATTTAGCGACCATATTTTAGCGAAACTACATATTCATATAAATAAAGTAAAAAAAAGTTCAAAGTTAAAAAATTGATGCACAAATAATTAGTTTAATTTGATAAGCTTAGAGTTATTTTTGATACACATCCGAAGAGAAACTGATGCACAAAAAGTGTGTCTTATTATGCATGCACATTAAAACTAAAGTCATGTGCATCAAAAACTAGCCCACTGTAGTATTCATTCACATAACTAATATATTAAACATATTTTTAAAAATAAAAAAGTTTGAAATCGATGCACAAACAATTAGTTTGGATGAACACATAGTTTTTAGTAGGTTTTCTTAATTTATTAGGACTAGTTTGGATAAATTTAGGGTTAGTTTTGTGTGTTTTTGGATAGTTTTACATATTTTGTGAAAAGTATGGAAGCTACTCCGTTTTGTGTATTTTTGTAGGTTTTAGCGAGGAAAAAGTGCTATTTGGAGCTGAATTTGGAGTGCTATTATGAAGGACGGAGGAATACAAGAAAAATAAGTGGAAGTCTAAGTTATTGAAGAAGAAGTGTTGAAGAAGCCAAGCCCAGGCTCGTTAACGAGGCTGTGAGGGCTCGTTAACGAGGTTACGAGATAGGATTTTCGAGGAATCTCAGTGATGTCCTACCGATCCTGTGCGGGAATTTATTCCGTATCGGTAGAGTATTTTTAATGAGTTTTAGGAATATTATATTATTTATTTTAGGTCTTATTATCCTTCTATATTTTATTTCTATCTTTTTAGAGTAGATTTATATCTTTTAGAAAAGTTTTTATCTTCTAGCCTTTTTGTTTTTATAGCCTTATTAGTATAAATACCCTTCTATCTAGCTTAGAAAGAAAAAAAAGCAAGAAAAGAAGGAGGAAGAGTCGAGAGAGAGAAGGAGAGTCGAAGGTCGAGATCGAGAACCACGGTGGACGAAAGTTTCCGGGGTCGTTAATCACGAGGTTTTGATTCAATGTTTTGTATTTTTCGGTTTCTTCTGAATTCTGTAAGACAATATTTTATTCTTAATTTGAAGTAGTTGTTTTGTTCTCAATGTTTTCTCTTGTTGAAGTTATTTGTTTCTTAGTTATAAATAGTGAGTAGTTTTCTTTTCTAGGATCGGGGTTGAAACCCGGCATAGTTATGTATGGTTTGATGAGTGAGATGATGTGTTGAATGCCTTCTGTCTATTTTGAGATTGCTTGTTGTGTTTATACCTAGATGAAAATCAAGGTAATTTGAGTTTTTAACTTGATTGAGAGAGAAAGTTATAAACTTGAAGGTTGATATTGTTTGAATAAGAAAGTTTCAAGCTTTAGATCCAAAACAAGCGATTGAGTGAATTAGTTTATGAAAGTAGATTAAAGGCATGATATTTATCTTCTTACGAGTTTATGTGCATGACTATGTTGTGGTAACCCTTGTCCTAGATCTTTATTTTATTTGAATTCTCCTAGGTTATATTCGTTACTGAGTTCGTAGCCTCGGTACCGAACCTGTTTAGTTCGTTAGTGTTGGTTAATTGTTTGCGGTGGTTCGTTAACGATCCTGACAAGGTCGTTAACGAGGTTGATCGTGAGTGTTTGCTTGTTTTTGTTTGATTTTTAGTAGTCGATAGATAAACAAACCTTGCTTCTCGTGGAAATATCCTGACTCCCCTATACTCAGCGGGGTCTTGACTTATAAATTTATTTGTTGTCCACAGTAAAGGCCCGTCAACATCTACCCATTGACTTAATTATGCTTTTGTATTAAAAATGTAAATCCGAACTAATTTTAAAAATAATAAATAATATAACCGATGTAATCTCTCGCACATTGTATCAGAGCGGGTCCGATCCTAGGATCGTTCCTGGTTTAATTAAGCTAGCCCGCATGAAGGCGTTATTTGGACTACACTTGTTTGGTTTGTCGTCCTTAAAGCATGAATGAGCTAGCTGCCCTTAAAGGCTTCGAACATTAGGAAGTTCTTGTTCAACTTTTACTAACCACCTTTGAAGGCGTTTGTCAAGTGTCAACTAGATCAGACTAGTTGCACTTGGGGGCGTGTTGAGAGACTACATCGGCAAAAATAAAAACACAAGAGAAAAAATACCAACATATAAGGTGAAACTTCTACCCATTGGCTTAAACTTTTGGGTTAAAATATATATCTGAACTTATATTAAAAATAATACAACCGATGTAATCTCTTGCCCCCGTTTAACTACGGCCCACCGAGAATTTAACAATGCACATAGACTTAGTTTTGATGCATGTGTCCCTAGAAACGTATTTTTTGAAAAAATATGCGAATAATTAGAGAAAATAATTAAGCGTGCGTCATTTTTTACCTCTCTTTAATGAAACTTATTCTTATTTCACACCCTAATAATTACTCGCACAGAATTACTATATGTATATATTTCGGATTAATTTTGATTAATTTTATAACCTATCCCAACATAGCTTTTTTGGTAAAGGACACTATCCATGATATTTGAACTTGAAACATTTAAATATTGTACCTAAAATTTAACCCCTTAACTAGATACCCAAACGCTATATAACATAATTATAATATACCACTACTAGTATCGAAGTTATGTTAACTAGCTGCACCAACTCCTATTAGTCTTGACATATCGATACCATGTGCATCAAATTTAACAACAACATTCCAAAATTTGACAAGCCCCTTCTATTCTGAAAAATCATCTTTCCCAAGTAGTTTTAAAATTATTAACAAAACGAAGCAGCTGCCGAGAAGCTGAGCAGTGGCTTCCACGTCTTATCCTCGGAATTTCTTGCATGCTTTCTATGATTATATTATTTATTTTCTGAATAAAATACATATTATATATTCCCTCCGTTTCACAATAGTTGTTCTTAGACAAATTTGCACATATATTAAGGTAATTTTTTTTTACCAAAATTACCCCTATTAAAAGATACTTTATAGTACTAAAAGTTGCTTTGGAAAAAGTGTATATAATTAATGTGGTGTAATTATTAGGGGTATAAGTGAAAAAATTTCTTATATGAACAATTATTGTGAAACAAGAAAAATTGTCTATATGAACAACTATTATAAAACGGAGGGAGTATGTTTTATTTTTAAATGTAACGCAAACACAATTGCTGAGAAGATGAGATTTTAGTATGAAGTAGAGGTTAAGCTACATATACATCGATTACTGCATGACAACAACGCAATTTGTACGGCTCTTGTATTTTTAAGGTTCCTTCTCATTTAATTAAATTCCTTATTATTTTCATGATCAGGGTTTAATCAATTTTGTTTGGGGCAGTTCTTTAGCTTTATTTCTTTTCAACATCAGGACTTCGCACATGATCAGGGATTACTACAACTTTTTTTAAGGAGATCGAGCTCTCCTGAATTTTATTAACAATTAATAAAGGTTTAAGAAGTTGGGCATATTTGAATCGCGCATTATAATGTAAAAGTCTGAATTATAATATAATATATAATGCAAAATTTATTATAATGTGCGATCCAAACAAGTCCGTAATCAATCGAGGTCAATTCTTTATATCATAAAAAAAAAGCGAAATTCCCTTAGGCGAGACAAGCAACATGAAGACCCAACGAAAACGAAAAAGCAATAGACGCTACTCGGCAATAATGAGAGTTGGTTTGACTGCCCTAACTATGGCGGAATATTTCCGAGATGTTAATAAACAAGACATACTTCTATTTATTGACAATATCTTCCGTTTTCTCCAAGCAGGATCTGAAGTATCTGCCTTATTGGACAGAATGCCTTCAGCTGTGGGTTATCAACCTACTCTTAGTACCGAAATGGGCTCTTTACAAGAAAGAATTACTTCTACCAAGCAAGGGTTCATAACTTCGATCCAAGCAGTTTATGTACCTGCAGAAGATTTAACGGATTCGCAACAAAATTCGCCTCATGATACATAGCCTTGACTTTGACATACCGGACTACACAAAGGGTAATAGGAAGCGAGCATGACCCAACGTTATGGACAAAACCTTCGATCCATTGTACATTGCTATCCCTCAAAACTCCTTTAGACGAGGCCATCCCATCAGCTTTAAATGAGCATGTTGGAACGATACTCCCAAGGGAACAGTTCTAACTCGTGATGTTCCCAAACGAATAGTCCCTTAGGTTTTGATGATGATAAACACAATAGATTTTAATGGTATGAGTGTTTCAAAATATTTTAGGAATGAACATGTTGCAATGAGAACAAGAAAACCAGTAAATAAAGAAACATTGTTCCCATGGGAACATTGTGAGAGGTAACAGTCACGCCATAAACATGACTAGAGCAAAAAAAAAGGAAAGGGTGTTCGTGTGCTTTGGAGAAGACACGTTGCTAGCTAGGATGAGTTTTTATTATCCTCTAAAAGAAGATAATATACTTTGGAAATCATATCTCAAGAAAAATGCAATTGTTTGGGCCACAAGATATGAGAAGATTTGGATAAGGAAAGTTGTTAAAGATCTTGGTAGAAAATTTTATTGTGTAAATCATTTATGGTAGATTATTAGGTGGAAAAATAGTATTCTATGGCAAGAGAATAATATTATATTAGACCTAATCGTCTACCATAAATATGAGTAGAAGTCTAGGGTTTTTAATTAACCAATTGAAAAGAAAAAGTGCTTCTACCTTAGAGAAAAGGAGCATCCATTGAAGGGCGATGTTATGGAGCATTTGGAGGTTTCTTAACAAGCTATTTGGAGGTTTCATTTGGAGGTCTCGTGGATTTGAGAACTGGATGTTTAAGATTAAAAGAGATAAGGACAAAATGGTAATTTTGACAAAAAATATTTTTTTTTATTTTCTTATTTTCACTTGTTTTTGCGAAAATCGCGACATTTGATTTTTTTACGTTACGTTCACATATTTTGTGCATATGTTCACACTATTATAAGACATGTTCACATATTATCACCTTAACAATTAAGAGATTTTATAATACGTTCACATATATTACAAGTGTGTTCGCATATTAGTACTAGTTAGGGGCAGGGATGCACATGGGGGCGGGGCGGGGAATGCATTACACGCCCCATCCCCGACATACTAATACTATTATGCCCCCATCGCCGCCCCGTCCCCGTCTAATCCTAGTGGGGAACGGGGCGGGGAATCTCCTTCGGTTATCGGGTTGTAACGGACCCCGTTTATTATAAAAAATATTTTAAACTTTAAAAAAATTTGCCAATAATAAATTTAATAAAATTAATTTTAAATTTCATTCTATAATTTGTAGATATATATAAACTTTTAAATTAAAAACTACAATTATATATAAAATCTATATTTATTCTATGTTTTATAAATTTTAAAAAAAAATAAAAAAATATATCGGGTATATATAGCGGGGATTCGGGGCGATAGTACATTCCCCGTCCCTGCCCCGTTTTAAATCGGGGATACGAAAACGATCCCCATCCCCACCCCATTAGGGGCGGGCCCCCGCGATCCCCATCCCCATGGGTTTTTTGTGCATCCCTAGTTGGGGGCGGGGAATACTCCATCTCCATTTAGAATTTTGATCTCCGTCTCCATTTCCATTCCGCATCGAGGTTGTAAGCTGTCTTTGTCATCATCTCCTATTGGATCCCTGAATCCAAATAGGATTCTCCATCCTTGTTTTATTTTCCCCATTTAGGGCCTCCTTGGATTTCCCATTTGATTCCCCATTAACTTCCCATAAAAAAAAGTTTTGTAATTATCTTTTTGAAAAATAAAATTCCCCATTTGTGTTTAGAATTTTAACAAAATAAATTCATTTAATGTAGATAAACATAATTTTAATATAAAATTATATTAAACCTATTCATTTTCCCAATGGGTTTCCCATCGAAGATTCCCCATGATTTTCCCCATCGTGTTCGGGTTCGGGGCGGGGGATGGGGTGGGGACCTCCTCCTATGTCTGCCATTGACAAGGACAAATCCATGAGTGTGTTTGATCCAATGGTCCCTTGATGCGAGATAAAGCCAAGGCCATTACCAAAGCGACTCATTCACTAGTGAGACGCTAAATCGTGAGCCAGGCTAAGCTGAACCTCATCGACGCTAAGATCCTTTTCCTCACCATAGTCGCAAGCGGATTGCTCCAAGACCCGGATTCGGGTGATGAACACTGACTCACTCGATTGCGTGAAGTCGGTACGCAGTTCTCGTGAACGCAAGACATGGAGCGCAAATCCTTGACCTCCAAGTCTCACGCGCGTCGCGACTCCCCACAACATAGCACACAAGGCATCTGAGCATTCGAAGGAGGCAAACACCTACTCCTCCTTGGAGCACAAGTCTCCTAGCTCGCCGTGTTTTTGTGATGGTTTCTCACACAATCGCAAGAATACGAGATTTATTGTATTAGCAGATCAGGAATTTAGGATCGAATCATGAGGATTATGTTTGTCATAGTCAATTCTATGAACCAATCCCCAAGCCAAATATGTTTAGATTGTAGTGTAATTCCTACTAATAAAAGCAAGTAAAATTACGACTAAGAATATATGAGAATGCAAAATTCTGAGGCTATAAATCCTAACAACTTTGATCCACGGAGTTTGAAACTCACTTCTACCTAAACTGACTTAGATATTTTGTTATGAAGATTATTGTCTAATGTCATAAATTAAGTTCTCTCAAAGATTAATTTAATGTACTTCTACAAATTAATAACCTACTTTCGTGATAAAACAAAACCAATACAAGCCCTTTAAGAATTTAGAAATCTAGATGGTAAACATACTTGCCACACTCTCGTGATGCATCAAATTTAACTTAAACACTTAGAAGTTGTATGACAATTAACCACATGAGAAATTGATCTCAAGTTCAATTCTTGTTTTTCCAAATAGAAACAACCATCTCTCGATGTGTTCTCTCTACTTTTATTACTCACTTAGAGTACCACCTCTCGATACGCAACCTAAGCAAGACTCTAACAAGTTTAAACCTATTAGATTAAGCCTGTAGAATCAAATTATAATAGTTTCCATCTCAAATTCAAGCAAAAGGTATTGACTTTGATCCGCTTCACGTTGTTGGGATCAACCCAACCCTGAACTTATAGAGTTTAGCCTAACCCGATGTAATTCATAGTCAAAGAATTAAAATTAAACATGGAATTGGAAATCAGAACAATATTGTAATAAGAAAACTTACTAGGAATTCAATTGAAAGAACAAGTAGATCCAAAGTGCAATAATTCTCCAAATTGTAAGCAACTAGAACAAAAACCCTAGAAATTGTCACTTTCTTTCTCTCTCTAGAAAATAGAATAACAATGCCTAAAAATTATCCAACTTGTGCTCCAATTAGTCTTATAATAGTCATAAAAGTTGTGTAAAAAGATATCCGAAAATAAATCCAACTCAGACCCAAACAAGTAAGAAAGCCCAAATTTTCTAGCGCGCAACAATCTTTCACAACCCGTGACGGGGTCACAACTCGTGGCAGGGCATCTGAGAAGTGAGAGCAAGATTTTTCTTGTCTTGGCTTGGATTGTGATGGCCTCCACTACTCGTAACAATGCTTCTAACATCTTCCTTCACTCCCTATCTTGGTTCTTGACTTGTAATAGCTCATCCACAACACTTGAAAGCTCTTAGAATCTTCAAATCATCACTCCTTAGTGTTAGTTGTGATCTTTAAGCTTCACTGAGATCTTGTCCTCATGTCATCTTCTCCATTAGACTCCAAAACACCAACAAAAATCCTATAAAAGCAAAACAAACTTGTATAGACCTCCATGATATGAATGATATGAAAATCAACACAAAAACACTAAAATTAAACCAAGAAAGAAAAAAAACTACACCTAAATGCATATGCAAACTATTCAAAATAAGATGACATCACTTGTCACACAAGTCTTGCGTGTCTCCAACGGCTAACGCCGACTCCTTGCCCAGCAGACCCTTCTATCATATTTTTGGACATTCTATCCTTAATTAAGTCTAAGTCTAATTTTTTATATTTTCTTGTTTGAGTGAGTTAAGTTTGATAACTTTTCTGTTTGGTTTATTTTGGGCTTGGACATGGCCAGGGACGGATCCAGTGGTGGGTTGTGCCAGCCCACACTAAAAAATAAAAAAAGGGTAAATTCATTAATAAAAAGGTAAAAAATAAGGTAAAATTTAGTGGTAAATTAAAGTAATTTAGCCCACCTAAAAAAATTTAGCGACAATTAGCCCACTCTAATTTTAAATCATGTGTTCGTCTCTGGGCATGGCTCCATGTTTGCAACATGGGCTAGCCCAAGGTTTTTAGGTTTCTAGATGCTACATTTTATTTGTATCTTTTAGCCTAACTTTCTCTATAAATTCTTTGCTATGTAACTCGTATTTACTTATGCCTAAATTAATCCAAGTTTGAGTTCATAAGATTGGAGTTCGTCCTCCTCCCTTGGATTGGGCGTCACAAAGTTTCTATCTTTTATCTTATTTGTTCGTTCTCTACACCACACCTCCAGCCCTAGACTTGTCTCTTTGAGTCTTCTAATCGATCGAGCCTAGTCTTGAGGTTCTTGATCAGATCTCTCCAAACCGGCATCTAGTTATGTCTAGTCAACACACTAGAGTCCTGAGACTCAACTCCGAGTTTGACACATCACTTTGTGAAGAACCTGTCGTCCAGCTTTCGTGCAAGACAGCTAGAGAATTCACCTCTAGGATTCCACATTGGCTTAGACTCGAAAAATTGACTTTCCATATATCCAAGACAAAATCCGACACTTTAAGGTGATCCAACCTCTCTTTGAAGTGTAGAAACATATCACATATCCGTTTAAACTTCCCATCCCTACGACGAGGAATCTCCACGGGAAAAAAAAGGAATCCCCGCTCAGTTGCCATTGACCCACAAGACTCGCCTGAACGACTGTTATCTCTCGAACCGGCCTCGTATAACGAAGCCATAATGTCATATGATACGGCATGACCTGTGAACCTGACCTGACCCAACTAATAGTCTAACACCATGAAAATGGGCAAGTAGAAAACGTTGGAGGGCAAAATCGTCTTAATCTTATGGAAAAGAAAAGAAAAAAACTCATAAAAAACAGCTTGTAGTTGACCCTTGGAAATCCAATGGCGGCCCCTGCGCCGTTGGCCTTGCCAAGTCTTTCTCTCTCCTCTTCCTCCTCCCCCTCCCTATTAAAAGCCCCGATCTTAGTAGTAGCAGAAGCCTCTTCCAAGTAACAATCCCACATTTTACTTCACTACCCAAACAACAACAACAAAAACCCAAAAAAAGAGAAGAAAAGTAAAAAAAAAAAAAAAAAACCCAGCTAAAAAAGACACGAAACAGAGACACCCACTTAACAAAAACACACCAAAACCAGAGATCTCTCTCCGTTTGAAGCTTTCAATTCTGCCATGGACGACGAGCCCTTTTCTTCCTCCTCCTCCTCCCAATTTCTGTATTGGGGACAGCTGTTGATCCTGTCCCTGATTGGGCTTGTTCTGGTGCTACGAGTCGTAGTGGTGTTATGGTGGAGACCCAGGAAGATCGAAGCCCACTTCGCCAAACAAGGGATCAGAGGACCTCCGTACAGATTCTTCCTGGGCAATGTGAAGGAGCTGGTTCAGCTCATGTTGAAGGCTTCCTCTCAGCCCATGCCTGATTTCTCCCACAACATTCTCCCCAGGGTTTTCTCCTTCTACCACCACTGGAAGAAAATCTATGGTACTCTCTCTTTTTCCTTCTTCTTCCGCTCCCATTTTCACCCACACTTTCATCACTAGTTTTACAATTAATTCTGTGTAGAAACAGAGCTGGTTATGATCTCTGTTTTTGTCCACAAAATCTAAATCTATGGTTAATCCTGAGTTGTCCATGAAAGATCAGATTTCAGGTAGGAATTTAGTGGGTTTTCATTGAAATGATGAATTTTAATTTTGCCCTCTTGCGCTGCCTTTTTGGGTGCCCAATTCTCAAACATTTTTAGTGGAGTTCCAATTTTGTCTGGAAGCAGAGTAACAGAGCAGGGGTGATGATCTCTGTTTTGCTTTTTCGTTTTCTTTTTTCATCTAAAATTGGGGCTTTTCAGGTCGCCTTTGTTTTTTAGCTCCGTATATTGAATTTCGTGCTAAATCTTTATTCTCTACAACCTTGTTCCGAATCTGGGTTTTCCTTGAAATCCAATTTTTTCGCAGACTGAATTTCAATCTTTTTTGGTTCTGTTGTTTAGTAGAAAGATGGGGGGCCAATGGCTATGGCTTCTATGTTCGTTCCTTTTCAAATTCACCGCCTTTTTAAGGTTAAAGTTACTTCTAATCACTTTTCCTTCTCCTTTTGCAAATTCCCATGCTTTTGCTGGCCTTGATCTTATCCCAATTGCAGTTTTTCATGCTCAAATCTCCCCTTGCCATGGAGTTTTGACTTCTTTTTTCATTCTTTTTGGATTGATTAATTACTCTAAGCCATCATCCGTAATATGGTTTCACTGTGCAATTAACAGCTCAAAACCCCGTTATTATATTATTGTTTGCCATCCTGTAATCCAATATACTGTAAAAAATGACAGTGGTGTTTGTCATATTCATTCATTTTAACCGTTTTTAGGTATGAATAGTTTTTATCATAAATAAATGTTTTTGGTACAAGTCCGACGCAATTGAAATTATGGGGGAGATTTATTTAAGTCTAATTTAATTTAATTGGCATGTAAAATCAAATCCTCCATTAGAACAAATCTTGCCAGTTTTGGTTTCCATGAAAGGAAGAAGAAAGAAATGGCCGGTGGTGGGCCTAACAACTACTATTACAATTCCCATACGTTACACCATCTTTCTTAGTTCTTTTTTTGGGTGTATGCTGATAAGGTGACACTAATTGTGACATATGCAACCAATTTTGGCATTTGTGTTCCTATAAAAAAAATTAAATCAATATATATATATTAGTATGATGATTCTTTTTCCTTTCTTTTCTTTTTGATTTTCCATGAATTTGAATGATCATGTAACAATAAATGGAGAGAATCCAAAATGGTAATAAATTTAGTTGGGCAGATTAGTCCAGTTGTTTCTGCTGGTCCTGGGACAATGCCACCTTCACCTCCCCACTCCTATTCATTACTTCATCATATTGGCGAACTATTTACACCAAACCTGCATAAAATCGGATAATCTTTGTATAAAAATTTTACTCCCTCCGTTCCATAAAATTTGTCCAAAAGTACACATTGCACATAAATTAAGATGAGGAGAGAGATGAAAAACTAACAAATAGGGAGAGGAGAGAGATTATGATAGTGATGTGTAAAGTTGAGATGAAAGAGAAAAATAAAGAAAAAAACTAAAAAGGATATTATGATAGATTTTTGATTGAATAATTTGTGTAAAAGGTTAAAGTAGATAGGGGTAATATTGTAAAAAAAAATTGATATAAATGGAAAGATGAAAAGGTGGACAAATTTTTTAGAACACCCGAAAGTAAATACTGGACAAACTTTAAAAGACGGAGAGAGTAATACTATTCAATTCATATATGGGAATGGGAATCTCCAATTATTGAGATTTCAGAATCACGCATTAAATCAACCCACTTAAATAATAAAAATAATATCTGAATGAGCCTAATTTGTTTGTTCAGATTTCATCTTTTTGGTGCTATTTCTCTGGGCTTTGGTACAGTAATACCAGAGGAGCTCAAATTTCACAAAAGGCAGCAGTTTTTTGCAGTGTTTGTGGCTGGCTCAGTTATTGAGCTGTCATCTTCCATGTTCTCCCCTTTCTTTATTTCTCTCTTTCTCTCTTTATACAAGTGCATTACTTACTACACTAATTAGCCAGTACAGTTCAGGCCTCTCTCTGAATCATTGGGCTGCTCATCTCATCTCCTGCTTCTCTCACTAATACCATAAAAGCCATTTTCCCTCTTTCTGCAAACTTGATATGCTTCCTACTTCCCTGTGTCAGGTGTTTCTTTCCCCCTCCTCCTCCCCCACCCTCAAAAATACTTGCATTCAATTTTTTACCCTTTTCTTTTTCTTAATATATATGACGGTTTTAATATATCTTCCGGGTACCCGTTTTCTTATGTAACGTTTTTATGTACTATACATTAATATAAGAGGACAATGTAGTGAATGGTTCTTATATTTGTGTGTGTATGTTATGGGTTGTAGGTGCGACATTTGTGGTATGGTTCGGCCCTACGGCCAGGCTTACGGTGTCCGATCCGGACCTCATACGAGAGATCTTCGCCTCCAAATCCGAATTCTACGAGAAAATCGAAGCCAACCCGCTCGTGAAGCAGCTCGAAGGGGACGGGCTCATCAGCCTCAAGGGTAACAAATGGGCTCACCATAGGAAAATCATCACCCCCACATTCCACATGGAAAATCTCAAGGTACTTGTTATTTAACCAAGACCCAACACATGTTGTAACGTTTTTTAGTATAATATAACCAGTAAGCTTAATTAATTAATAATATGTCAATGCCAGTTGCTCATACCCGTGGTGGCGAGTAGCGTGATCGAGATGGTGGACAAGTGGTGTCCGACGTCGGATTCAGGGGACGACGAGGTGGAGATCGAGGTTTCCGAGTGGTTTCAGGGCTTGACGGAGGAGGTGATAACGAGGATGGCGTTTGGGAGCAATTGCTATCAAGAAGGCATAGCAATCTTCAAATTGCAAAACCAGCAAATGGTGTTAGCTGCTGAAGCCTTCTCTAAAGTCCTCATTCCTGGATACAGGTAATTAGTTAATAAGCAACTCTAAAGATTCGGTTTCGGATTCAAATCCGGATTCCAAGATAAAAACTTTGGATTGACAGGTTCATGCCTACGAAGGGGAACATGAGGTCATGGAAAGTGGACAAGGAGATAAGGAAGTCGTTGGTGAAGCTGATTGAGCAGAGGAAGGTGGAGATCGAAACGGAAACGACGGAAACGGAAAGGGAATCGGGCGGGGGAAAGGATTTGCTGGGGTTGATGATACAGGCCGGAATCAGAGAGAACAGAGCTCACAAGACTCCGGATTCGGAATCGGAATCCGAATCCAGGAGCAGCATAACAGTCCAAGACATAGTGGAAGAGTGCAAAAGCTTCTTCTTTGCTGGCAAACAAACCACGTCAAATTTGCTGACGTGGACCTCAGTCTTGCTCGCTATGCATCCCCAGTGGCAGGCATTGGCACGTGACGAGGTCTTGAGGGTCTGCGGCTCACGTGACATCCCCTCCAAGGATGACCTTGTCAAGCTCAAGACGGTATATACAATTAACACACTTAATTTGTTCTCACTTCTTACTTGTTACGCATACCAAATTATCTTAACTAACTAATCAATGTTGTGATCTGGTGTGCAGTTGAGCATGATACTAAACGAGTCCCTACGACTATACCCGCCGGCCATCGCGACAATCCGACGGGCCAAGTACGACGTGGAGCTCGGAGCCTACAAGATACCCCGTGGAACGGAGCTCTTGGTCCCAATCCTAGCCGTCCATCATGATCAAGCAATGTGGGGCCAGGACGCAAACGAGTTCAACCCGGCACGGTTTTCCGACGGAGTGGCCCGAGCAGCCAAGCATCCAGCCGCGTTCATCCCGTTCGGGTTCGGGATCCGAACTTGCGTGGGCCAAAACTTGGCCATGCTCCAAGCCAAGTTGGTGCTCACGCTCATCTTGCAACGCTTCTCGTTCACCCTCGCTCCGTCATATAAGCACGCGCCCACGGTTTTGATGCTTCTTTACCCGCAACACGGCGCGCCCATCATCTTTCGACGATTGCCCGATCCCGAAGAACAAAAGCCCTGAGATTAGGGTTTTTGAGTTGGCTTAATTGGTTTGGTCGATCATATTTTATGTTTCGCTTAACGCAAGGAAAAAAAGAAAGCGGAATATAGTGGTGTTTTTAGGAAGGGTTTTGAGAAGGTTTATTTTGTGTCGAAGAAAGCCCGTCCCTAAGGAAAAAAAATCAGTTAAATTATTCGGGTCGTATATTATTAACCTTTTTAATTTTTTTAAACTAACCTTTCTGCCTAACTTTTTTATCGGAAAAAAAATGCAATTGGGCATGTAGTTCTAGAGTTGTAGGATGTGGTCAAGTGATTAGTACGTATGAGGGTTTTTTCATCTCTTGTGTATGTAATGTATATTTCCTCACATTTTCCTACACGGTTTTGTAAGGCTATCCTATGCAAAAGCTTAAAAATGAAAAAAGAGTGTAGAAATGGTAATTCTATTAAACAATTAAATTCTATGCTTTCTTCACGCACTTTTCTCTCGTAATGGATGATTACGCATATAGTTGAAAAACTCTCTACAAAATCATATGAAGTTGCAACCTTCATGACTCGACATCAACCTTGAAAACAAAAAGAGTTTGTTTTCTAGTTTAAACCAAATTCACCCTACAAAATAAAGAAGCTAGCTAGAACCAAAATTAATACGGAGTACAAGAATACGTAGACCAAGGATGTTCCCACTAATATCCGGCGAGATCTCGGTGCCCCAAATTTTAATTGGTTGGGTTTTGATTGATTTTGGAGATTAAATAACTAAATAAAAGTATTTGAAAGTTGTTGGTTGCTGCTTGCTAGCTGGAATTTAATGGGGAAACGATGTATAAAACCACATTCATGTGATAATTATTTCTTTCTACTAAGAAAATCTCACATGCGTACTTGCCAACATTTTTTTTAAAGTTAATAATCCCCATCCGAATCCAATATCATGTGCATTCTTTCTTTTTTTGAACGCGGAAGAATGTGCTCACCAAAATTATCATGCTACTCTAAACAAAAATTCAACCCAAAATATGTTCAAATTCATAGATGAAAAAACTGGCAACAGACTCTAAATTCGTAATTTTGATGATCCGTTCTTTTAACTAAGTTTATGATTTTGAGTTCGAAATCATTCTTTTTTTTTTTTTTTGGTAGAATCGAAATCATTCTTTGTTAACAAACCCATAGGGACCTCTGAGAGCCGAACGATACGTCCACATTACATGTTCATGATAGAGAGACAATTGTTTAAATACTTGTGTAATTTTATTAAGAAGAGACTAGGCTATATGTACAAAGAGAGTGATCCATAAATCATAATAGAGAATAGCCTAATGCACAATTCTAGGAACATTAAAAAAGATATCATATAAAATGAATAACAACATCTTCCTAGTATATACATGATTCTAGTCATATTTATCATGCTTCCTCAAGTTAGATTGCTGATCTTTTCGAGAAAGTCCAAACATGTAAACAATTTCTTCAAACCGTGGACGAAGGAGAGGTTTTGTGATGACATGTGATTCTAGTTATAGTTATCATGATTCCTCAAGTTGGATGGCCTTTTCGAGAAAGTCCAAACATGTAAACAATTTCTTCAAACTGTGGACGAAGGAGAGGTTTTGTGAAGATGTCATATTGTTCCTTAATTTGTTGAGACATGGTGAACACGCAAATGCCTTTTTTGAACATTGTTACAAATAAAAAGAAATGAATTAGCAATATACTTCATCCACGAGTGAAAAATTGGATTGAAGCTGAGATATTTGACCATTATCCATTCGGAGATTAGCTTTGATGTTCATACAGTTCCTTTAGGCTCCTAAGGTAGATCATTAGCACACCGTTATCATGTCTTGCACTATCTTAAGAGTCATCCTGGCCAAGGCCTATTATTATCAACCTCGAGTTCTTTATAGATCTTCGCTTATTGTGATTTTGATTGGGTTGCTTCTCCCTTATCTCGTCGTTCCCTTACTGGCTTCTTTGTTTCTCTCGGAGAGTCGTCAATCTCTTGGAAAACCAAGAAGTAACATAATGTGTCTCGCTCTTCGGTAGAACCGGAGTATCGCTCTATGGCTTCTACCTGTGCTGAACTCTTATGGTTGAAATCCCTTCTACGATCTCTTGGTGTTCGACATACTTCTCCTATGTATTTGTTTTGCGATAACCATTCCGCTCTACATATTGCTGCTAATCCCCTTTTTCATGAGCGGACTAAACACATTGAGATCGACTGCCACATTGTGCGAGACCACATACAAAATGAAACACTTGCTACTTCTCATATAAGGACTATTGGTCAGCCAATTGATTTTTTTACTAAACCCTTGGGTCGTCAAAAATTTCAATTTCTCCTTCGCAAATTGGGCATTCTTGATTTACATGCTCCAACTTGAGGGGGAGTATTAGACTTTCTAGGGTTATATTAGTCTTTATGTTCTATATATACTCGTTTATATCAATAAGATCAGATGAACGTTTGTATTCTTCCAAATTAGTCTCTTAAATTTGTCACTTAGGAACTAGATGTCATGATTCGTTATTATTGCTAGGATTTGTTGATCGCTAGCAATAGAGAAGTTCGAATCTGTATCTTCTAACTAATGAACTATCGATTAATAAAGTATTCATTCAAAATCCTCCAAGAGAGGTAGAGGTTTCAACTTGTTAGTTGAAGTGGAGTTCCTTTATAAAAGAATTGTGTGCTTAATTATTCTGCTTTGAATTCGTGTTTGTTTTTGTTTATTATTCTATTTCATAAGGGAACTATCACTTGAACATTTTTCGTCTTTCTGTTGAACTAACGCTTACTATGATCCTACATTAAGACTATAAGGTTTAAAATATGATGTTATAAAGTACGTTATTTCATTGCAAGAGAATATGGGCTATTTACATGAATAAAAATACAGAAACTAATGGGGTATAATATATTACACCGACGTATGTGTCTTTAAAAAAGTATGAGCTAATTTTAATTTTAACTTTTTAAAGGGAAATTATGAGCTAATTAAGTATGTGGTAAGATGATTCAAGTTGTCTAAAAATATATAATTGCCGTTTCCTACTCGTGAATTGTCAGCTTGAATTAGCACTGCTTTATAGAGCACACTAGCTTGATATAAAGACAAAAATTATTAACAACAATATACAATATGAGCCGTGTTGATAGCACATATGTTCTTGTTAGCCTGTGTTATTTTTAGAGATGCGAACATATAGTTGATACTTGATACTATTCTTTACTCAATAAGTGGTGTTACTTCACAATTAAATAGTAAATAATTAATTAATTTGCCTCACAAAGTGGTGTTAAATATGGGAAAAGAAACCTTAAGTATTGTAAGATGATGATGGCCGATGCCCCCTTTACCAAACACAAAAAGCTAGCATGCACTATAATTAAACCTTTTGCAAAACACTATAACCAGTTCAACACTTTGCAACAGCCAATGCACATGACATTGTTTTCTTTAAACTTTTAAAGCAAAGTCTAGCATGCAAATGTTCCTACCATTACTACATTTTCTCTTAATTTAATAACATATGTTTATCTAGTATAAAGCTAAGCTTGCAGTAATAAGTTATTAGCTATGACGTGTACTCCCATTGCATTGAGTAATAATACTAATCATCACACTTACATAGAGGTACAATATGTATATAGTTACCTAGCTAGGCGTTTCGTTTAAAAAAAAAACAATTCTCAAACAATTTTTTTACTTTTGTTACGTACTATGCATATATAATCATTGTACCTAGCTAGGCAATGTGGTCACAAGTTTAGATCAATTATCCTTCTTAAGTTGGTTATTTACGAGTTAAAATGTGAGGATAGAGACCTTTCCACATTAGAAATTTGAAAGTTAAATACTACCTCTGATATATATCCTTGAAATCACATGAACTTATCACATGAACTTATGTATTAGGTTTATAACGCGTTTATATATAAGGACGGACGTGTGAACCCTTACGTTATAATAGCCCACCGAAATTTAACATGCAATCTATCAGAGCCAGTTTGGTCTGGGTCCCGACTCTTGATCTATTAGTGGGCTAGCCGACCTTAAGGCTTGACGTCAAGTGCAACTAGCATATTGCGGGGCCAGACACTTGCACTTAAAGGTGTGTGTGAAAAGATAAAGACTTTTCTTCTACTAAAAAAAAAGATAAAGACTTTCCAACATCGGAATTTGAAAGATAAATGTTTATTATATATACCCTTGTATTACTCATTTCATTGTCAGTTGGTTTAAGATTAAATCTCATGGACTTATGTGTTATATATATACTATTAATGCACTTAAGTGTGAACCCCATATTATATTAGTCCACCGGAATTCAAACACAAATTATTTTAATAAAGGTCTTAGTTTTCGGACGTGATCAAGTTAGCTTAAGAGCTAGCTAGGCTAGTAGCTTTTTCATTTGAATTATTGTTTAGGAGGCCACTAGTTTCAAGCTATGAATGCAAAGATGCTTAACCTTAATTAACAACAACACTTTTTTTAAAGTTTGGTTAAGAGCTAAGCAACTTTAGAAAAATCTATATGAAAGTGGATATTTTTGGAATAAAATTCGATTTATTTCAAATCAACTTATTAATAAAGTTATAATATCAGATCCAATATTTTAGGTCTAACATTTTTGAACATGTTAAATTTTTTGACAATAAATTGACAGTTGGATCACGAGTATTTGGGTTAGGTCGGGTCTTTTTTAGTGTAATTTAATTTATAGATTTTTGGTGCATTATGTTATATATGATCATTATTTATATACTAAGTTTTTTTTTATATGTGCAAGTTATAATAATTACTCTAACATTTAAAGTTAAGGGTATGTAAAAAATTAACTTGTCATTTTCATGTTCTAGCTAGGTACGTGTACGTAAAACAATGGTTTGCGGGCTTTGATCGAGATTCTACATATATATGAATGTTGTGTCATCATTGAATTTTACCTTTGGAAATCTCTAAATTCGTATTGCTTTTGGGGATCTTCTTATGTTCATTGGAAATCTCTTCATAAGTGATGGAATTTGATGGTCCCAATTAAAGGGCACTTCCCTCTACAATTCACTTTTTGTTGTTATCAATTTAAAGAGAGATTCAAAGCATGCCTTCTTCCAAGCATGTGACCCCATCCATAATTAGCTTATATATATGCTTACTTATAAGACAGACTAATCTTCTTTTTTCTTTTCTTTTCCTCTTTCCTATTTTTAGTTATTCATCTCTTCGATCCTTCCACGTGTAAACGCACATGCTTATCATTAATGTTCATCTTATAGTATACTGTATATCAATCTGGTTTATTCTTCCTTACATATCACCTAAACATGTATACAAAAAACAATGGTTGATGAAGGTACGTATTATTATACATTGTTTATGCAGGAGACGCACAAATTGATCGGTATCGTATACCTTTAAAAAGTGTACCTTTAAACAAAGTATTTCTAATAAGGGAAAGATTAAGTGAGTCCGAGCGTTCAGGTGAAAAATAAGAATAAATTCTAGTCGTATCCTCTAAAAAATCGACGTTCTTGATTAAACATTCATTAAAAAAGATTAATAAAACGACACAAACAAATTTTTCCCGTATTATTCACGTATTTTTCGAAAAATACGTTTCTGAAAGACGCGCACAGTTTGTGCATCAAAATTGGCCAATTGTACAACAATAATGACCAATTATGCATCGAGTTTTTGATCATTGTTCATCGATTTCGAACTTTTTTATTTTTAACCTTATTTATGTGTATGAACACAATATTGTCTACTTTATGATGCGCAAAATAATTAGTTTCAATATACCGCTTTTGTTCATTGATATACTCCTATTCATTCATTGATATATCATTGTTTTTTCATTGATATACCCTTATTTGTTCATTGATATACCTTTGTTTGTTCACTGATTTACCCTTGTTTAGTTTTTAATACTATCTGTATGTACATAACTAACAACACTTTGGGCATAAAAAAATTAACTTTTTAATATGTATCAACGAATATGAAGTTTTTGCATTACTATCATCACTTTGTTCAACACTGTAAATCCAAGGGCATACCCAACTTACTAGCCCTACATTTCTGAGCAAGCAGAGCATACACTTGAAAAAATGTCTCTTGTTACCAATCCATGTTTTTTAAGTTCACTAATTGTAACATTACCTTACCTTATAGCTAAGACCAGAGCTGTTAAGCTTAGTAGAGCATCTAGGGTTGTGCAAAGTAGGACCGGACCGGCAGACCGGACCGGAATTTACAGTCCGGTCCAAGACCGGGATGCGAGTCGGTCCAATCCTCGGTCCAAGAAATTTGAGAATTTCGGTCCCGGTCCAGACCGTAAAGCCTTATAAATTATATCTTATATAGAATATTAGGCTTATAATTTATACTTTAAAGTTTCATATTGAAAAAATTGTTGATTATTACTAAATAAAAGTTTTGAGTTTTTGCCCATTGGTACTTTAACTCTATAATAATAAAATCAATCTTGCTAATTACTACATATCTATGGTATGTGCGTTGATTTTCGACCAAAGAAATCAAATTAAAACACTAAGCGGTCAAATCGGTCCAAACCCGGGACCGGACCGTAATTAGACCGGACCGGAATGATCCGGTCCAGTCCACAGTCCATATTTTTTATAAAATACGATCCACCGGTCTGGACCGGTTGCACAGCCCTAAGAGCATCCATGGCCAAGAACTTCTTCAAACCCTACTTATGGTGATGGTAAACCCTAAAACTCCTCAAACATCCATCGTTGCATCTATTATTTCCAACACCTTCATAGGAATTGTAAACCCGAAAATTCATACATCCAACTCCAATTTCCAAAAAAAATCAAGATAACTGAAGCCGGAGAAAGAATGCAAACTTGGGAGTCGTGAGTCCAAACATTCTTGGCACCAAAGAACCTGTCAGTGAGGTGTGTTGATTTTAAGGGTATAAAGAATAGCATTTGCATAATCAAAGTTGAAGTAAAGGTCGGCCCTTGTATGACAAGGCAGTTTGAGTAGACCCCGAAGGGTAATCTCGTGAGTAGACCCCAAAGGGTAGTCGTTTGGGTGTAGACAATAAAGGTAATCACAGCCGACCCTAGTTAAAACAATTTAAGTTGTCTTGGATAATGGCAACGAGTCACTCATATAATTCGAGTTTTCCTTCAATGAATATTGCCCCAATTCCATGCCAAGGCATTCCGCAATATTGTTGCGAGATAAAACGTTCCAATAGCGACAATAGAAACGTTGGCCAGACGATTCTATCAAGAACAAACGTACCTTGTTCGAGCCTAGAGATTCTTCTTCTTCCTTCACATGGATGAAGTCATCCAACCACGGATCTTGAAGTTCTTCCTTGATTTTTACTTGAGAAAGTCGCTCCATGATCTGACACAAATGTGTTTGTTTTTCTTGTGAAAACGCTCACTAACACAAACCCTAGTCTCTTCCGACTTCTTGTGTGTTGGGAAGTTGAGAGAAGTTAGGAGAAGTTGTAACTAACTTATCCTTATTCAAACTCTCTCTCCTTGTCATCTTTTTAGGCTTCTAAACTAGCCCAGAAGGAGTCCAAATGATCCGTCCAAATCCAGCCCAAAAAGCCCAATGAATCGGTCCAAAATTCCCCTAGAAAAGCCCATTACAAAGCCCACAAGCAAAGCCCAAAATGGCAAACTATGTGGCCCATGCTCTAGCCCATATGTGCGGCCCATAAAGCCCAAAGGCACGCCCCATGGGATGGCCCACCATGGCCCATGGCAAGTGTTGAGTTTTAGGGGTTGCATGCAATCATAAAAGCGTGTTTACAATATTTAAGTTGAAGTGAAAGTCGACCCTTGTAGATCCATAAGGATAGTCAAGGCGGTTTGAGTAGACCTTGAAAGGTAATCTCATGAGTAGACCGATTCAAGGGTAGTCTCGTTGGGTGTAGGCTCTTTAAGGCAATCACCATCGACCCACTTACATGAATTGTTTCATTAAGTTAAACCCGTATATAGGCTACGAGTCACGAGATGAGAACTCGCTTTCCTTCAACGTATAATGCCCCTATTAATATGCCAAGACATTACGCGACATCATTGTGGGATAAAACGTACCAAAACGAAACAATAGACGTGTTGGCAAGACACGACTACTAGAACAAGCGTACCTTATTCGAGTCCCAAGATTCCTCTTCGATCTTGACTTGAACGATGAGGTGCATGGTTCTTCCTTTACTTGGATGAACGCCTCTTGCACCGCTACTTGATGTTCCTTAGTTGTATAAGATCGATCCATGATGCCACACTTGTGCTAGAATCACTCGTGTATTCCCACTCAAAACACCGACAAGATTTACTTGATTACTTGTGTGTTTTCTCACCGATTTCTTGTGGACAAAGGTTCTGATTTTTCGTGTCTTTCTTTTCCCATCAAATGGCCGCCAATTCACCCTTAAATAGGCGTGGAAAAACCTGTCCAAAACTGCATAGATCGGCAGTTACCAATCGGTTGTAGAATGGGAGGACGAGAGTGAAAGTAGGAGAAGTTGTTGTAACTTCCTCCTCTCTCTCTCCTTGTCATCTTTGCAGGCGTCCAAGTACATCCCCCATGGACTCCATTTGGATTTTAATTCCAGCCTGTAATGGCCCAAGATAAAGCCCAAAATTCCAATCCAAAAGCCCAAGTGTTCGGCCCAAATGGCAAGGCACAAGGCCCATGCCATGCGCAAGTGCTCTCGTCCCAACATCCCATAGGCGTGCCACATGGGACGGCCCACCTAACCCCACACCTAGCTAGCATAGCAGGTACCTAGCTAGGTCACTTAGCAAGTGTCACTACCTCTTATCTAGTTGAGCTGGCTTGAGTTGTGTTTGAGCTCGTTGAGCTGACTTTCTAGCTTGTTGAGCTAACTTGAGCTAGTGTGATCTAGATTGAGCTTCCATGAGCTACTTCCTAGCTACATGAGCTTCTTATAAAGCTTATACATTGAGTCTATAGCTTGTCCAAGCTCCTAGAGCTAACTCTAAGCTAGTATGAAGCTTCAATACTTGTTTCTAGTATACATAGCTATGTGCCAAGCTAAACTCAAGCTTTGGTTCTTGCTTAAAGCATCTACCAAACTTAGAGAAGCTTCCTAATTTACATTAGAATATGCAAAAAGCTACAAGACTCAAATACAAAGCTCAAAACTTACCTTAGCTTCACAACTAGTGCTTGGTGCCATGGGCCAATGCCCTAGGCGCGCCACAAGCTCCACCACATCCTCCTAGGTGCGTCGCTAGCCTCACCGCAGCCTTACCGTGCCATTGCACCACCCTAGGCGCGCCCCTACTATTCGTGACCTGAACCTCAAGTTCAATCACTAGGCGCACCCCAACATGCCGAGCCTAGAACCTCAAGATCGAGGTCCTCTCCGTGCCACGCCCTTGCATGGTGCCGATGCACCGTGCCGACTCCGAGCGACGCCAACTATAAGGTGCGCCCTTGCATTACGCCATGGCACTCGAGGTTCCATTCATGACAACTCTCAATAATCACATCCTAGAAAGTCATACATGTCAATTTCTCAATCGAAATTACCAATATGACTTGTTAACCTCAACATGCTCTTATAGGGATTTGATGACTTGACACAAATCACCAACAACAAGCTAGTATATATAGCTAGGTACCAAGGTAGGTCACTTAGCTAGTGTAGTTGGCCCTCGGCTAGTTGAGCTGACACTCGGCTAGTTGAACTGGCTTGAGCTGAGCTTTAGCTCGTTCAGTTGACTTACAAGCTATTTGAGCTAACTTTAGCTAGTTTGAGCTTCCTTGAGCTAAACTCTATCTACATGAGCTTCCTACCATGCTAGTTTTTTGAGTCAAGAGCTTATTTAAGCTTCTAGAGCTAACTTTTAACTAGTTTGAAGCTTCAAAACTCCTCTCTATTATTCATAACTATGTGTCAAGCTATTCTCATGCTTTGGTCTTTGTCTAAAACATTCACCAAGCTTATAGAAGCTACCAAACATACATATAATCTTGCACAAAGCTATAAGTCTCTCTTACTTTACTCAAAACCAAAAAACCAAGCTTAATACACATGCTCAACGCCTTGTGCCAAAACCCTAGGCGCGCCGCAAGCACCACGCACGCATGGACGTCCCACAACCAAGACGTAGGCGCGCCCCAACCGTCTCCATGCATGCGCCACACGAGGTCCACTCACCATGCATTGCGCGCCTTGCCCGTTCTGTGTACGAGCGCACACCATGCACCAGCGTGCCTCTATCGAGCGTCGATGCCTTGTGTCGCGTCCGGGCATTGAGCACGCCACTTCCTACATTGGACCGCCCTTGATATGCGTTGTTGCACACTAGGTTTCGTGCCTCGGTGTCGGTGTGCTTCTCTTCTTTTCTATGATCATTTTACTTCTCTTATCATATCATGGCAAGTCACATGGTCATTCTTCTCAATCGATATTGCTTTGTGACTTCTTTTCCTCAACATGCACATAATGGGACTGTTGACTTTTCACAAATCACCAACAAGGTGTAGCTCTCAGCCTGCTCAATTTCAGAGAACAAGCGCATCCACCATCAGACGCACTAACGTCATTGGCAGCAGGGAAGCGACATGACAAAGGCACGAGGAGAAGGATTTTTCTACTAGAGAGGATGATCGAAGAGGAGAAAAGCGAGGAGAAGGCTGAATTTGAGTGGAAGTGGAGAAGGGGGTCGAGAAAGCCGACATGATTGAGTTCGGAGAAATGGGATAAAGAATGCGGAAATTTGTGTTTTGCTATGTGGGCGTTAGACGAAATATTAAGCGGGTTAAAGGAAAAATTTTATGTTTTGAAATTAAAGTTCAATATTTTTTACTCCCGCCCGCATTTTTTCAATATAATTATCCGTTAGATTTGTTATACTATCCGTTACTGTAAAGCTTACTTTTTTTTTATTTTTAAGACTATTACCTTTGTTATAAGCATGTGTTGCATTACATAACTTGTGTTACAATCAATTGTTACCTTAGTTTAAAAACAACATTCTTCTTTGCCAAGATTTTTTCAAGCGCTATGGGAGGCGCAACATTTCGCCTAGATGTGCGATCAAGATTGATTTCCATAAAGATTTTGATTCGGTGAACTAGAACTTTGTAGAGCACACGCTCAACCTCTTTTGACTTCCCCAGGTAATGATCAATTGGATCCTCAAATGCATCTCCATGGCTACCTACTCGATCTCCATCAATGGTGAGCATAAAGGTTACTTTCTGGGGAAAAGGGGAATTCGTCAAGGAGACCCCTTATCCCCTTACATTTTTGTTCTCGTGATGGAATATATAAGCCGAATGCTCAAGAATTTAGGGACCAATCCTCGTTCTTTTGGCATCCAAGATGCAAAGAAGCTGGAATCAACCACTTAGCCTTTGATGATGACCTAAATATTTTTTGTAAAGGAGATGCACCCTCTCTCCCAGCTGTATTGCAGGTGCTCTCGGATTTTGGTCAAATGTCGGGTCTCCAAGCCAACCCCTCTAAAACTGCAATCTTCTTTGGAGGGGTCGATGATCACACAAAGCAACAGATGATAGACCTCTCCAACTTCACTGTCGTCTCCTTACCATTCAAATATCTTGGCGTGCCTCTGGGGTCCAAGAAGCTTCGATGCAATGAGTATAATGACCTTATTAGTAAGATGATGACAAAAATCCAGTCATGGACTGCTAAGAACCTTTCATACGCTGGAAGACCAGAGCTTGCTAAGTTAGTATTGTATGGAATTAACTCTTTTGGTGCAATGTGTTCCTCTTTCCCAAAGTTGTCTTGAAAAGGGTCTCCGGGTTGATTCGATCATATCTCTGGGCCGGTTACACAACTACTACTAAGAATCCAATCTCTTGGAAGGCTATTTGCAAACCTAGAGAGGAAGGAGGTTTGGGCTTCAAAGAGGTCTTATCATGGAACCAAGCCAGCTTCCCCAAAATTCTACTTGAACTTGCGGGCCAACCAACTAATATATGGGCTCGTTGGGTGTGCTCAGTGATAGGAGCACTTGACATTTGGACTGTTAGCTCAAGACAAAGTGACTGCTGGTATTAGAAATCATTGTTGCAACTGCATGATTCTCTTCTCCAATCCGATCCCCCTTGAAGAAATCATCAAAGGAAACACTGACAACAGTGGCTCCTTCTCCTCCAAATGCTCCTACAACTATCTTCGCCGAGGAGCAATGAGATTTTTTGGGGACGGCTTATCTGGAAAAACATTCCTCGATGCTCCTTTATCTCTTGGATGGCCTTGCATCAAAGGCTCCCTGCCAATGATAAAATAAGTCATTGGTATCCCCTTGTTGACTCGTCTTGTGTCTTTTGTCACCATCCAGCTGAGATTGCACACCATCTTTGGAGTAATCGTAGCTTCTCTTGCTCAGTTCTGGATGACCTTATGAACTGACTGCATATCATCTACCGAGCACCTTCCCTCCATGGATGGATTGAGTGGATCCATCACCACCGAGGTATTAATGGTTAATTTTAATTACAAGCTGGTGACAGACAACTTAACTACCTTCATCTACTATGTCTGGAAATATCGCAAGAGTATCATCTTCATCAATGAGGCTGCTCCCAACCCACGCAACTACTCCCGAGCGATCATTCTCCATCTCAAGAACTATTTGGGTGCTCACAAAGCCGACTTTGTCCTTTGAGCATCCCGACAGATCTTTAGGTTTGGTTTTTTTAGAGCTTTTTGGTTCTTTGTTGTATCTAAAAAATCTTCAGCTCTGCTATTTTTGATGTATATCCTTTTCCCATGTATATATACAATTTAGTTATCTTTTCAGAATTTTTTTTTTTACCTTAGCTCATATTAATAATAACCTATTATATTAAATTATCTATTGTAAGTTTGTAACACAGTGAAAAAAAATATTACAAATCTTTCGTTACAAAAAGTCCGAGAGTTGGTAGTGATGCATGGTAAGGCACGAGAAATAAACCAGATTAATTACTAGAACCCGGTTTAGTAGTCTTGTAATAAGGTGATTAGTGAGTGAGAAATGAATCACGATTTCCCTTGATTCGTTCGGAATCTCTCTTCCTTCTATTTTTCTAATAATTTTCACAGTTTCGATCATTTAGCTCAGTGATATTTCTTTTCTGCGTTCGGTCGAACATTATCCTTTTAGCCTTTTAGGCTTATTTCTAGTCTTGATAGCGAATTTGTATATGTTGACTAGCAGAAACGAAATAGCGAAATTCTGATAACATTTCCAAGGTATTCTGAACCTAGCTAGCTGTTTCCGATATAACGTTTCCTCCCTCATGAATAAATACAATGGCATTGACCGGTGTAATTATTAGAGATGAAACCATACAAATCGATCGCTGTATTTTTTGAAACGAAGTTTTCGATAACGAACGATCATGATCGAATGCTAGTAGCTAGATGCAAATCAACCCTAAATTTTGTTAGTATTTTTTTTTACGATTTTTCCTTCCGCTATTATTGAGTGTTTAATGCAACAACTAAGCTGGTTGACAAGTATGTATATAATATGATTTATATTTAATACTGACAATGTTGGGTGTGTCATCGACCAAGCAACAAAACCCAAGTGCTCTTTAAACTTGGTTGTTCTTCTAATTATTTTATGGTCGGACATCTCTTAACCCTCTTAACTGTAAACATGACACTAATTAAAATCTCCACATAATGATGGATATAACACAGTTTATTCAACGTTTTCATTATATGTACATTTCCACTAGGCTAGGACCTATGTCGTCTATGTTAACTGAATTGCATTTGAATCTCTGTCACAAGATTTGAAATGCAAAGTTCGAATCTGTTTTGGGTAAACTACACAAAATAACATAAAAATTCGGAGAGTTTTCAAAATTACTCACAACTGAAGTAGTGAGAAATATTGCAGTTGACTTATTGAGAGTTTGAGACCGGGCAAGATAGATGGTTTAGTATAGTCTAACTTTCTTTATATGAATGATGATTTGTGTAAACCCTGGAAATTTAAGGGTAGTTTTGTATTTTTAACCCTTTTTAAGCCGGATATTTTTAATGAGTGGATATTCATGTATTGGTTGCAAGAAAAAGATGGAAGCAGGTTCTATAAACTACGGAGATAGATTAAGGTGGAGTTTGGTTGCCATCTTTTTCTTTGTTCCCATTGTTTGGCCAGGACCTCTCAAAATGGGGCCAGAAAGTACCCGGTTAAGCCTTAGGACATCTAGTCAAGCGGTTAACCCTCCAACGGTAATACCCAAAGGTCACTGGTTCGACACTCATGAACCCGATTGAACTAGGCGAGCAATAAGGCAAAACCTAAAAAAAAAAGAGTTTTACAAAGTAACATAACTTGATCAATTAGATACTAATATACTATATAGATATATGCTTCCATTGTACGTCTTCTTGGATCACCATGCAAAATGATATAAAAATGCAGTCCCATCTTAAGAACAGGAAAAACATCCCCAAGAAACATTAATGCCAATTGCTATAGGCCATATATAAGTCTAATCAGCCATTAATCCTACCCATGGTCGCTAATCAAAACCGTTGAGCACAATCGTCGATCTTAATGAAAGAGTTGGATCGATAAGCTAGACCCACTGAAGAAGAAGAAGAACACACACCAAATTAAACCAGCTTTCTAAGGAAGAAGCAATGCCATGTGCATTTATTAGGGTTTTGGCCAAAACAGTGTAATCACCTAATCCTATGTCTCATCATCTATCCATCAATACACACATTTATTGATCGAAACAGATCCTTCTAATCAGTTCCAAGTGAAAAAATTAGACTTAATTCATTAATGTAATCGATCCACCAACTAAAAAATTCCTATGTCTAACTATATATTGATTGTTCTAGAGAATACGATTGATGGAGTCGAACAAGACTGAAATCTGGCTAATTCAATTCATGTGATCACGACAATTACACCGGAGGCACTAGGCAGCATCACATGGGAGGAGAATTCAACAAAGAAATGATGATGATGATGAGGCCCATAGAGAGGGGAAAACGGGTGCAAAATAATGCTGGTAATAATAAATGCCAGATGATTTTGTAACAGAACCCCAAATATGATATATGCAAGTACTTGTTTAGCTTAGGAAATGCAATTATAGCAAACATATCTTTTGTCTGACATTGAATGTTTGGCTAAGAAATTGAAGCTAGGATGCCACTGGAAAATTTTCAAATATGGCAATCTCCCATGTGGGAGTTCACTCACACTAACTTCAGAATCCCAAGAATTTAAAAAAAGAATCAAGAAAATTATGAACCGAAGGCCAACAAAAAGATTGTCCCAAGCAGTTTAATTAGCACGTAGGGCAGGATTAAGAAACTGGCACACTTTCCAGTTCCATCAAAAAAAAGGGAAAGAATTAAACTTGCATACTATAAGCGCAATCTATTATTTGTTCTCCTTTCGGTTCTCAATAGATGTATTTTGTGATAGTGTATTCCACGTCTGAGAATTATGAGAATAAATACTTGGTATATAATCTCTTAATTTACTCATATTATCAATTAATTTTAAAATAAAACCACCCTAGTTAAATTTATATGCTAGACTTAACTATCTAATATAAGCGGCTAAGCGCACACCTACTTACTAGCCCACCAGACTTTTGTCATATTTCTAGCAAATTTACACATCAAAAAAAAGTTCAAATACAAATGTGTTAACTTGATCTTTAACAAATAAACATGCTTTGATTTAGAGGTCCCAGGTTTAGTCATTATCGTTGCCCCTTCACTTTAGTGAAAAATAAAGTCTCACTATTTTTCCTCGATCCCAATTGATCTAGCAGGTTGGCACAATCCGATTTACTTGGTTCATGTGCTTTAATAACTAATTTACGAACTCAGGGTTCCCTCGTTAAATAAAAAATAAAAAGGAGTCCGGGGATTGCTTTGAAAACACAAATCACTTGAGGATGAAAATAACATATATATATATATATATATATATGGAAGGTAAAAGTATTGTTTGTATTTAAAATGGCAAATGTTAAGAAACAAACCGATTGGTATACATACAAAAGAATGAATTATTTATCTTCGGTCATCTAATTAAACGACTAGAATCTCAAGGTAGACTAGAATCTCAAAGTAGTCTCTGTTTCGACTCTCAAACTACATGTTCATCAATCATTCATTTTACATACATATTTTTTTTAATATCTCTATAATTTTGCCCCAAATGAAGAATCTTTCTAGTTAACCAGTCTTCTCCGCATGAGATTAATTTAGAAATTTAGAAAATATATTTATAGAATCTCAAAATATATAATTAATAAATTAATTTTTTTTATATGTCTAAATTGAAATCTATTGTGAATGATACATAAAGGAGCGTGATTTTGAGCTTCATCCACTTACATAAAGGTACACGGAGTTTGTATTGAGAACAATTCTAATCATTTCTACATCTAACTAGAATTGTATAATGCCCATGATTTTCAAGTTGTTTTGTGAATAATCGAAAGCAACCATGTGATGTGGTACATCATTTCCAAAACAAAACTATAGTACATTTCTTCAACACGTGTTTGCATAAAACTTACTTTTAATATAGTATGTTTAATGTAGTATAATGCTAACCAAATATAACGTGTGTTTACTTTGAATTTAATTCTTCGTTTTTAATTAACATACCCGATAATACGTAAAATTTATTAGACTATTTTCTATATATGAAATTCTAACCGTTAAATTATTTTTTTTCAAAAAGAAGCTTATAATTTGCTGACAATATCAACTTTCAGCCTTTAAAATTAGCGGGCTTTGGAATGGATCGGGTGTGCCCAATGATGGGCTGTCAGCGAGGCCCATTTCTGTATCTACATTATTTCAGGCCCATCATGAACTTGTTTACAACATGTCAAGGTTAGCAACGAAAAGGAAATTGCGAAATTCAATTCAATTCAACCCAAACATATATCAAGTCTACAGCAAAAAATACAGATGAACAAGATGTGTGGATAATTAGGAATAAAAACTTGCGTGACCAACATACATGGTTAAATTGGTCAGTTGTATCCACCAGAAGAGAACCAAAGAACAAGTCCACAAAATAAAAGAAGAAGAGGGATGAGGTGCACCGCCTTCTCCCCGAACGCTAACTCTCTTTGATGCTTCTTGATGCCTTCATCTCCGCCGCTGTATATTGGCAGCTCGTCTCCCGAATCCGACGGCTGGGAGCCAAGATCAACCAGGAACTCGTTCGATCCTCGAGTGGCACTACCCGAACGGTGCATCTCGGCTCTCGATCGAGTCCGTTGTAATAAAGCTTAGCTAGAGTTTGGAGAAAATGAGGGGAGATTGAATTGAATGGTTAATTTGGAGTAGGTGTACGTATCATATCATATGTATTATAAGAAAGAAATTGCATATATATAGATGTATGGAAGTTAGGAATTGGGGAAGGCAGCCTAACTTATATTTCAAGCTTGTATCCACCACGAAAGTCAAGAAAATTGCACGTGAAAGTAGCGTGTCAGAGAGATGTAAAGGTGTTTATTAAGTTCAAAGTCCAAGCTTTGAAACTTTCGAGTTTCGAGCACATTCAAGTCAACGCCTAACCCAACTCCTCTAATATTGCTTTAACTATCTTGTATTAACTTTTATAGCTTGTAACAAAATAAAAATTGATGATGATCCATCATAGAGAATAATATCCAGATATTAACATGTAGATAGAATTAGTTTAGTACTTGTGTCTTGTACGGGGTTGATGTTTTATAATTTACTAGCTAGTGGTACATGTCGTACCATGTACGAATATTGCTGTTGGTGAATTACAAGTTGTTGGGAAGAAGAGGAAAGTTGATATTGTTGTCGATAAAGGACAAGGTGTTGGGAAAAAGTCAAAAGCGAAGGTGCCATTGAGAGCTTTGAAGCGTGGTCATTTATCGTTGAATCACAGGAACTCTACAAAGCTGATTTGTGAAATTATTGCTGGTTTTGAAGGTGAAAGCAAGTTTACTGCTCTTAAAGAGATGGGGTTTGAGCACCCCATACAGTGGAATGTGACTGATCTACCTAGTAAGTTGTGCTACTATGTTGCTAGCTGTTTCGACCCTGCATCATGCACATTGAAGATTGGTGATGGACCAGGTGTTAGGATAACACCTAAACTTGTGCAATTTTTCCTTGGTCTACCTCGTGGTCCAAGGACAATTTTTGTCCCAAGACTGTCAAGCATTCAGATATGTACAATAGTTTTAGAGAACAATTTGTGTTGGCTGGAATTGATGAGGTGACAGGGAGGAACAAATTGATGGAGTTTGAGAAGATCAAAATTGGGCTTTTGAGTACAGTGATCAAGAAGGATGAGAATGGTGGTGCTTGGTTTAGGAGGAACTTTATTATACTATTCTACACGCTCTGTATAGAGAGCATTCAAAATGGTGGTGTAAACTTAAGGTTCTTGGATCATTTGGTAGACTTGAACAAGATTAGTGAGTACGATTGGTGTGATCATCTTGTTGAGAAGTTGGTTGAGAATGCTGATTCATGGAGGAAACAAATAATGGGTTTTCCAGAGGATATATTATATTGTTGTTGGTATGATTTCTAATTTGTTCATTACTACCATCAAGTTGTTCATTGGTTTATGCATATTTGTTCATTATTAAGATTAATTTGTTCATTAATTTTGTTTCATGACAGATTGTATATTGTGATTGTATGGTCATCTATAGTCGCTCTGCAACTCCAAGATCCTTTCCCGTGATCAAGCATTTCAACCATGATTACTTGGTTGAGAGAGAGAGAGTTTCAAGGTTTCCAAGGGTGGTTTTGAAAAAGGCTATTTTAGAGGTTTGCCTGAGTTTGTTTACCCTGGTGGTGATCATGACAAGAATGAAGGGAAAGCCCCTACTTCTGAACAATTTGAAGAACGAATTGATCTTGGTGATGGCGGTGATGTATGTGTTGTTTGATTTTTGCATGTTTTTGTCTTTATTTTTTGCATGATGGTGATGTATGTTTATTTGTTCATTAAAACTAGCATATCATTTGTTCATAAGATACTAGCATTTGTTCATCACAAATTATCATTTGTTCATCATAACCTAGCATTTGTTCATCACAAACTAATATTTGTTCATCAAAAACTAGCATTGGTTCAACACAAACTAACATTTGTTCATATAGCATGTTGTGTCTTTTTTTTGTACTTATATAGATTACTTCTTCTGCAGTCATTTCTGAAAGAACATCTTGAGATGTCAATGGAGCTTGCATCAGCTTTGAAGAGATATCTCGATCATGTGCAAAGAGCTCCAACTGAAATTGCCAGCCACAGACTTTTCACCAAGATCAATGAAGCTTTTGAAAACCTATTGGGGTTGAAGGGTGTTTCATCATCATCCCAATCTAACCCCCAAGAAGATTTTGAATCGCCAAGCCAAAATTCATTCTGGGAGGAAGGTACAAAGGTTTTGGATGAAATTGAGGCCGCAATGAAGGCAAAGAAACGGTTTGAATTACCTTCTTTTGACCTGGGTGTGTCTCCATTGAGGGATGATTGGGATGGGGTTGCAAATATCGCTAGGAAAAGTGTTATTATGCAAGAAGATGAGTTCAGGAAGGTTGATGCGACAAGGAAGAAGGAACTAAAGATTTCCTTTATTTGCAAGGGATTAACTAATGAACAAATTAGAAAAAAGGCTGAGGAAGACAAGAGAAGGATTGAAGAAGAAGAAGAAGAGAAGTTGAAAAGGGATGAAGAGGACCAGAGGATAAGAGAAGAAGAAAAGAGGAAGCAGGAAGAGGATTTGTTGGAATCTATAAGGAGGGAGGATGCATTAATACAAGAGGACGAGAAGAGAAAGAAAGAGGAGGAAGAGAAGAGGAAAACAGAAGAGGAATAGAAGAAGAAGTGGGAAGAGGAGGCAGAGAAAAAGAGAAAAGCAGCGGAGGAGGAAGAGAAGAAACAAAGAGAAGATGAAGAGAAGAAAAAGCGGGAAGAGGAGGAAGAGAAAAGGAGGCAATTAGCTGAGGAGGAAGAGAAGAGACAATGTGAAGAGGAAGAAAAGAGAAAGCAGGAAGAGGAGGAAGAGAAAAGGAGACAACTAGCTGAGGAAGAGAAGATGCGTCTAGAAGAGGTTAAGAGGTTGGAAGATGAGGAAGAGAAGAAGAGGAACAAGGGAGAGGAATATAAGAAGAGAGAAGCAGAAGAGAAAGAGAGCAAGAGGATTGAGGAGTTTGAACAACAGAGGAAGGAAGAGGAGGTGAAGGAGGCAAGAGGAAAGGAAGAAGAGGAATGATGAAGAGGAAGAAGAAATATGTTGAGGCGAAAAAGAAGATTGATGAAGAGAAGAGAAAGGAAGAGGAGAAGAAGAAGAAGAAGAAACAAGATGGGATGCAGAATTGATGAGGATTGGCATGGAGTTGAAGAAGAAACAAGAGAAGTTAGATAAGATGAAGGAGGATGAAGCAAAGAAGAAGCATGAAGAGGAGCTGAACAGGATTCAAAATGAGGTTTGTTCATTGATTTTACTTATTTGTTCATTGATTTTTGCTTATTTGTTCATAAGTTATTTGTTCATTGATTTTGCATGTATTTTGTTCACGAATAATATGTGTTTTTACATTTGTAGATCAAGAATGAGGCGTAGGAGGTTGGTTCTAGTTCGATTGATACTCCCGTTTGTGTTAAACTTACTGGTGAGGATGTACTTGATAAAAGAACATTTAAGCCTTCTGATTATGTGAAGTCACCTTACATGGGAAGGAGTGTTGTTTTTGCTGAAAAAGTATCTCCTGCGGCCAAGAAATTGTTCGATTGGCTTATTGAAGACATTCCTGATCAAAGAGGGTAACAATGCGTAGGATAGTGTTTTTTGTTTACATATTGTTCTTCTAATATCTTCAAGTTGATTTTATTATTAAACTTAATCATGTTTTTATGTTTCTGATTTGTACAGTATTGAAATCTTTAAGATGATGCATGTTTCCGCCATGAAAAAGGATTTTGTTTCAATGGCGGTAAAATCTGAAGTGGAAACCAATATAATCGGGCTTTGGAGCTGTTATCTCAATATACAAGAGCAATTGAAAAACGACCCAAAACACTTGAGGTTTTTTATGGATCCTGAGGATTTGGTAAGAAAAGGTTTTTTATATTCACATTGTCTTATTTAATGACTTTCTGATATTCTCAATCTAATTTATTCTTATGTATATTTTTCAGTTATTTCCACTAAAAAAGGATTTTAGTGATGAGGATTCGAAAGTGTTTTTCATTAATACCGTTCTTGAAAGTCTTGGAAAATTCAAGTGAATTAATGTGTACAAGATTGGCCTGGTATGACATTTTTGTTCATTGATATTCTTTTATTTGTTCATCAATACTACATATTTGTTCAGAGGTATTAGCTATTTGTTTATTAGAAAGATTGACTCTTCACTATGTTGTTTTTAATCAATATAAGGTTTTTTCTTGATTGTTTCCCTCTGCATTTTTACACTTTGTGTTTCCTATGTGTATCACATCGCATTACTATTGTATTGCGTTGAATGTGAGAATGCCACGTTTCCACATAATTGATAACTCAATGGCAGATGTACCCTTGGAAGCAAAGTATGAGCACGTACCTGCTAAATTGGTGAGTTTTATGTTGTTTTTTGTAATAGTTTGTTTTTCATCATTGACACGTGTGTTTAATATTGAATGAGTTGTGTTTGTTTATTGTTGTTATTTTTGTAGAGAATGCTCTTTGTCGAGCTTATGAAGACGCTCAAGATGGATGCGAGGGCTACTTTGTTCGAGGATTTGGATAGGGTTCCATATGAACGTCTTGAGATGAAATGGAGAGATAACAGAAACAAGACTGATTGTGGAATTTCTATGATGCGACACATGGAAACTTACTTCGGCAGCGGCTTGTCTGGTTGGGCATGTGGACTCAATAAACACGATCAGCATCAACTTGATGACTTGAGGATAAGGTACCATAATGAGTTGTTGTTAAGTCCATTGAATGAACACAAGGCAACAACTGAAAAGCTTGTTCAAGAATTTGTCCCGCGTAAACAGACAGTCGCATCTCGTGCTCCTCTTACAAGGAAGGCAAAGAATAAGAAGTGATGTACAATGATATGTGTTGGTTGAAAACAGTTTGGAATGGATTTTTTTTTGTATGGTTTGTGTTAGAATACAATTTATGGTGGTGTATGGATTGAATGCTGCAAACATTTGGTTTTTCCTTTTGTATAGTGTGGAATGTGGATGATGGTTATTAAACAGGTTCTTTGTGTTAGAGTGACATTTGATTCAGAAATGATTTATCGTAATTTGTTCATCAACACCTAAGATTTGTTCATTTATACGTTAGATTGTTCATCGATACCTTTAATTTTTTCATCGATACCTTATATTTGTTCATCGATACCTTAGATTTGTTTATCGACACCTTATATTTTTTTATCGATTGAGAATGTGTTCATAATTTGTTCATCAATATTTTCTATTTGTTTATCCATAACATAGATTTGTTCATCAACACCTTAGGTTTTGTTCATCCAATGGTGTCATTAGGTTTTGTTCATACATTTAATTGAAGAATGAAGAGTTTTTTCATTATGTAGTAAATTTGTTCATTACTTACTACTAATTGTTCATCCAATGATTAATGAGTTAACTAATTGGGAACATAGGTGCATGTCCTGCTGTTGTGTCCAAGCTTCTTGCATCTTGCACAAGCCTTTTGCTCCTTGTTTGCTTTCTTCATTGCCTTCTCTTTACCTCCCATAATACGCCATTCTTTCTTCCTGCCCTTTGTCACTACTCGTTTTGGAGGGTGTACCTCAATAACACTCGGTCTGTTTCCCAAGAATGTTTGAATTGAACTCTGCCTTGTTGATGTAGATGATTCCCCTCCCAATAAGTTCAGATAGGTTTCCTTTTTTTCTTCAAGAAACATATCAGCTCTTTGAGGTGTTCTGTGTTGTCTCGTATGGAATTAATGCAAGAATGTACCTCGCCTAATAAATCAGCAATCAACAGCTTCTTTTCATTCATCACATCACATTGTTCAACTGTTGAACCTTTTATCTCAAAAGTAGGAGTCAGATTTGGTGTCTTCGTCCATCTATTCTTGATGTATTTAGTTGACACCTTCCTCAACCCAATGTTTTTTAATACGAAAAACAGATGGCGGCATGGAATCTCGATATTCATGAACTTATTGCATGAACAAATAAACTCTTCGTTGTGTAACTCATGTTTCACAACATGTACCTTCCCAAACTGCCCATTGATGTGATACTTGTGGATGTTGTCTTCCTTGACCAAATTGTTTAGACCACATTCAAATACAGAAGCAACAATTTCTGTCTGGACGTCATAGAAGACGTTTATGGTGTAAACAGATGCACAATGTTTCTCTAGATCCAATGGTGTCATTAGAGTGGGAGAGTTTGTTGAAGATTCAAAGTCTAACCTCTGCTGATTGTGCCTTTGTGAATCAATTGCACTCTCAAACTACATCATTAAAATAACTAGAGAAGATGTGGATCCAATGAAATGCGAGAAGAAGAAGTTCTGGCTCTTAGACCTTGAAGTTGTTCTAAGAAGTGCACCCATGTCTACATCATTGAAGTACGCAGAGATCCATAAGTGACGTAGCTCAAACATCAGCGACAACCAAGTTTTTGACTCAAGTCCAAATTCAGCAATAATGGAATGCCAAGTCTGCTCAAAATCTTCCCGACTAATTTCATTGCTCCAAACAAGATTGTTGAACTTGCTTCTGAATTGATCATTGTTATACACATCATTTGTAACCTTTGACGGTACCTTGAACATGATATGCTGTAATATCCGCTAAAATTCTAAATAAAATAAAACGGATATTTATCCCAATAAAATTTTTTTTCCTCAAAAGTAGAGAATTTAATAACCTTATAATTTCTTATTAAATTATAAAGGGTTATAAAAGTTATTACAATGGCAATTAAAATTTTTATTAAATATATTCAGCAAATCCGATATGCATTTAAATATTTTTTCTCTTAGAATAGAGAGTTTGAATATTCTTATAATTTTCATAATAAACTATAAAAATGTTATAAAAAGTTTATCAAAGTAACAAATGAAAATTAAAAATAAAGATGGTTCATATTAATTTCGAATTTTTGTTTAATGTCATATCACAAGCAAGTAAAAGTAAAAGGAGGGGCAAAATAAAAAAAGGTGCCAAGTGGGAGACTCGAACCCGAGACCTCTTGAACCTTTCACAAACTCAAACACAATCAATTCCGCTAGGCTAACTCAATTTCATCTACCCAAATTACAACTCTTTTAAATTTATATCAACTTAGTTTTCTTCTTCCCCAATTGCCTAAATCAATGTCTGATTGATTTGACCTGAATTCTAGCCATGGTTTCCACCCATGGTTTCCATCCATTGTTTCCATCTCTTTACTTGCAAGACTATCTTAAACCTTGCATCACCTTGTGTCATCATCAAAGAAGCACAAGCTTCACCATTCATCATCAATCTCCTCTTCCCCCATTGGTTAATCTCCATTGAAGAGGATCAAGGGAGCTCCAAAATTTGCCTATAAAAGGGGCTAAAAACTCCATAGAAAAATCACACAAACTTCCTCCTCTCTTCCTCTTACAAATTCAATCTCATTCAAAGCCTAAAACCCCAATTTAAATTTTGTTTCAAATCTGATTTTTTTTGGGAAAAATCCCCCAAACCCCTTTTCTTCCTCTCCAGTGGCCACCGGAGCACCACCCCCTGGTCGGACCACCACCTGGAGCGCGCGCCCGGCGCCGGCTGTCCTGGTGCGCTGCCTCCAGCCACCCACCTGCGTACGAGAGTCCGTCGTCGTTCGTACGAGAGTCCAGCTAAATCAATTAAACCCATATGTCTATTAGTAGCAATCAGAATTTTTAAAAAAGGGAAAGGAGAAGAAGAGGCCCAAAATCTCGCCCACCTCGAAACCCGTGCCCTTTCCGCTCTCGTTTTTGCTCGGTATATATTCCCGACTCATAATTTATCTACTATCTATTTTAAAATTATTTTTTTTCATATAAATAATATTTGTTTAAAACAATTTGAATAAATATTACCATGGGCTATTAAAAAAGGAATTTATGGAATAAATTCTATTTGCATGCCATCTAGGAGTAATATAATTTTAATAAATAATATATGGATTTCCTATAATATCAATATTCATAAGAATGTTTTTAAGGATATTGGCTTAAATATGGGAGAAATATTAACTTAGGCATCTTTTCCCTTTATTATAAAATAAGTAACATGAAATAAATAAAATAAGGTTTTTATTAATAAGAAATACCCATGCATGTTAACTTAGTCCTTTTAGGTTATTTAATAAGTTAGAAAGAAATCAAGTAAGGATTTAATTTAAATAAAATATTATGTTGGAGATCTTGTTAGTTGAAGTAGAGAAACAAATTAAATTATTATGGTAAATATAATTCTACAAAAAGAAAATACTTAAATTGTTATTGTATGTTAATATTATACTAGACATGTGATATTTATAATATTACAAGATTCTTACAAAAAGATTATTTTATAAAAATATAGCATATGAGGTATAGTTCTTAATATTAAAAATAATACCTGTATAAAGAAACAAAATTTGTATAAGATAATGCCATTACCTTTAGAGAAGTTAAAGATTTATGAAATCAAATACTATAATAATAATAACAAAATCATTATTTAAAATTGCCATACCTCTAGGTGTAGAGAATCGCCATAGAGATAGTTTTATTCATAATATATGCTAGTGGTGATAAAATTCTTATGAAATCTTATAATAATAGTTATTCTAAATAATTTGTAAGGGAACTTTTATAAAAATATTGTTATAAAAGTTGTAGCTATGAACTATAGTTGGATACTAGAAATTGATCTTATAAAAAGATATTATAAACAATAGTCATATTACTAAAGTTATCATTTAAGAAAGGAATGTTAGTTTAATATATCTCTAGGTGTAGAGATTTCTTACAAGACATAAGTTCTATTTTAAATATAAATTTTTTTGATCTTATATTGAATTTATGATAATATATAGTTATGTGGATTACTTGCATGAAAAGAAATAATTAAAATATGGCAAAGATATTCTTTTGTCACCTAAGATATTATGTCTATAAGTAAAGTAAGATATCTATTTAGCCATGATCATGTTTTTATAAACCCTATAATATGAGAAGAATTATGGGAATAAAATAAATGAGATTATTTTAATATATGTTGATTTTAGGAAACTTACCTTATAAAGTAGTAGAAAGTTCTAATTATGAAAATTTCCAAGAAAATAGATTATAATTATTCTATACTTAAATAATATGGCTTATGTAGTTAAATAAGATTTATTAAGAGAATATTATTAATAAAATATTCTTGGAAGGAAAATAATACTTTAATTTTATAATGAACCTTTGTAAATTAAAAGGGGTAATATTGAAATTTTAAAATAAGTTTAGTAAATTGTTTAAAAGAAATTCTTTATAAGTGGAAGAAAGTATGCACACTTAAAATGTCTTTTTGGTCAAGTGTTATCAAATATTTTAGGAAGTTATACTTGTTTAAATATATTAAGAAATTAGCAAGTGAGAGTAAAGGAAATTATTTTAATAATATTGAATAAGGATTTTTTTTTAGAATAAAAAGGATATTACAAGATCAAAATAATAATGAAAGAATATTATTATTTTTAAATAAACTCCTAAATTATTATCATAATAATTTAGAATTCCATTTCTCTTATATAAAGTATTATAAGAGAGAATCCAATCTAAGAAGAATCCGTATTTAAAATCCGCTCGTAAATTCCATGTCATTAGGTCGGGATTCGCGCTCGAAGTTGCGAACCAAATATTCCGTCAAGACTCGATACTATACGCGTGTAAGCAAAGGCAAGTGGAATTTCCCCTTGAAACCTTTATACTTCATTCCGTAAGGATTCTCGATGTTGGGAACAACTTGTATGCTTAAATAAAAATGAACCTAGGGAAATATCGATTGCTAGAAATAACGACCATTGTGTAATAGCTGCGGTTTTTGAGGATATTTTTGAATTTTTTTTCGGATATCCTTTTTAACCTTTTTGGTCCGTTTTAACGCTTAATCCAATATTTTTGTTGAAGATTAAATCCTAGAAAATTGTTGGTGATATCCTAAAATCACAAAGAAATGATTTTATGGATCGGTGTGAATTCTAGGATTTTTCGGTGGAAAAAGAATATTTATTAGATAAGCCTTCTTTTTAATTATGTACCGAAAAAGATTTAAAATACGAAACGGAAGCCTTAAAAATTGAAGGTAGCAAGATAAAATCATGGAAAATTGGTTTTATTGGTCTACATAATTTACGGAACATTTTGCATTTAGTAAGTTTTTCCACCCGAGGTACATAATTTTACCGCTTTAACGCGATTCCCGTTCCGAGACGAGTTTTGAGTTTTAAATTCATATCCTCTCTGCCTTAATAAGGAAGGAAGGCCAAAAATTTGATGATTACGTTCCACTTTTGGATAAAGATAGAGGAAGGGTTGGGAGAGTTTCAAGACGAGAACGATGGGCTCGAATTGCCGACTTCTACACCGCCGGTTGCCTTCTTCCCCGCCTTATCCATCCACCTCCATCCTCACCTTGTTCCCTTCTTCCTTGTTGTGCTAGCTACTGCACAAAGGAACCAAAGCCATGAGAGAAACCAGGACGGAGGATCGACGGACTCGGGGAGATGAATTCGACTCTCCATCGCCGGCCTTTTCCTGGATCAGCCACCAACAGTAGCTCACCGGACCACCATGGCTTGATCCAGGGTGAGCTCAGCCCGAGCCCAGAACACCTGCTGCCTCGAGGAAGGAAGAGAAATCAGGCCGAGCGACGGGCTCGGGGTGGAAGTGAAGAATCGTCACCGCCGGCGTTAGTCTTCTCTACCTCGTTATATGTCGTCATCAGCGACCACTAGCTTGTATGACCACCAACCACCACGAGGTACATCATCGGGCAACGCCCAACCACCCTCGGGCTCGGGGATCGAGCCATGATCGAGCCACACGAGCCATGGGCTCGAGTGAAGGCATATACGATCGAAATTAATTAGCGGGCTAGTTGCGGAGCCACCGTAAGGGCCTTTCGGTGCCTCTTTGCTAATCAAATTTATGGTTTTTATAATCTTGACGTTGATACAGTTCTACAGGTTCAAACCGCTCGTGAAACGGACGTCCGAATCTTCCGTTATAGCGAATACAAGTTTTGGTTACCGATTGGCAGGTAAAGGACTTCGGTTAATTACTCGGGATTCGTTGTTAATCCGTTTGATCCGAAATTTGGTAACCTTTAAGAACTGTTGCTGATGAACAATTTTTATTTAGAAAATTGTTTCAAAAGTGAAGCGGATAATTAGTTATAATTCCGCCAAGATGGCTCCTTGAAGCATGATAACTAAGGATTCACTATATATCGATATTCGGAAATTAAATCGTTTATCGATTAGGAAGTTGTAGGAGTTGAGAATACAACTAAGAGGTGTTTCTGTGAGCTCGTTGTTGAAAATCCTTTTGTTACATTTGTCAGAGGGATGATACAGATTACTATTGGAATTGCTAAGGACGTCGAGCACGCCTTATATGGCAAGTGGACGATTCTCTCTTGCGTTATTGTTATTAAATGAGGAATTGGATCCCACTTAATATTTGCGTTGGGAACAACTTGTATGATTAATAAAATATGATAGGTCGTTATATTTGTTAGAAATAATGCCCATGTTGTTTATTCAGTTTCGCGCTAGAACTGGATTTAGGTCCGTTATGTGTGACCATGTTTGTTGTCTCATGTTGAGACATTATTGTGAAATAAGTTAGTTTTTCAGGGGTAGGAGCCGAGTCTCCGATGACCTCTTTATAACACAGTCTATGTTGGGAGGTTTAGCTCGTTACTATCATATCCCAACATTCGGGTCATGACTCATACCTCACTCAACGTTGGAAGAGGTGTTTGTGCACTCTAGCTAAGTGCAAATTGGTACTAGGTGTTCGTCAATGATCATGGATTTCATCCCTCTCATCTTGACGTCTCCATGTACAGGTGGATTCACTACAGTTTTAGCCGCTTAAAAGTTACCAACATGTTTGTGAAAAGTTTTGAAAGTAATAAAGAGAAGTGCGTTAGGCACATTAATATACCCGAATGGTTAGTCTATTCGATAACCATTCTTGCTTCCGGTTATGAATGATTCTTAATCAACTTTGATTAAGTTAATCTGATTAGTCGATGGAGGCTTTTCAAATTGTTATGTGATGAATATGAGTTCCCAACGACTGTTTATGCTTCTTAAAAGAAACCACAAGCGGTGGTGTTCTCTCTCTTGATTATGCGAGTCTCCTTCTTATTCTCTATAAGACTGCTAACTGTTGGATCATAATCCGAGTCTATTCGGATTTTGGATGCCAATATGTTTAGTTACTGTAACACCCCGTCTTCCGACGAGGCGCTACTAGGGAATAGACCTTACAAGGTATTATTATTTAGGTTGACAACTACACTGTAGGATCTTACAACGCGGGCACGACGAGAAAAACATAATAAAACATCCAACCTTTATTTAATAAAACTTAGAAAACGTAACCATGCATGAATCCCTGTAATTTATAAATATTCAAATACGTCACTACGCCTACTGAAATTGAACTATTCGAACAAAATTATAATAAACGAAACCCAATACCAACTCTGTCTAAACAAATATTAAAATCAACATTCTAAACTATTATAAATAACTAGTAAAACCGATCCCACTATGACACGCGCTCTCTACCGCTCCGGCCCGCCATCTTGCCTCGGTTCCTGCACGGCTCCCTGATTCATACCTGGAACTGAAAAATGTTCCCCGAAGGGTCAGCGTCTAATCTACCAAGCTAGAAAGAATACGAAACTGTAGAACGTTTTGAAATCAGTTATCTAAAGTCAGCATACAAATCCACAATCGCAATCATAACTCTAGAGGCCAATACCTAGATTAGTTATATCAGTCACACAATTCACATACGCATTTACAATCTCAATCACATAGCAATGCAATTCTTCCTTCGTCCACAATCCGACTTCCAAGGCGCTCATCACCGCGTCGAGTGCAAAGGCAGGCCCTCCCACTCCACTTCCCAATCTCCCTTCTAACTCCTGGCTAAGCCTCCACTGGAGCGCTTGCCAAAAATACACAGATAATAATTTTCGTTTGAAGGGGTACGATTTTCCCAGTCACACGGGTCAAAGTAGCCAACTCTTCCTCAACACCAGCTACAATGGGCCGTGTCGGAAACGGTACCAACACAGAGAAAACGTTCCAAAATAATTTCCGATAAAATATATTTAAAATCATTAACGCACACAACACACAAGGAGTTCAAAACAATTTAAAAGGTATTCGGGACTAGTTCCCAAACCCGTCCTACAATATCGATACGCAATCTAACAAGGGAGAAAAGAACCGAGCAAGTCGAAAAACGACTTACCTTGAATGAAGAATCCTCAGAAAGACGAAACTAGATCTCAAACGGAACGATTCCCTAAAGAATTATTAAGGGAAAGATTAACTTAAATATAAATCGATATACATAACTTTTATTAAGAAAATTCTAATTAATAAATATTAGAGTATGCTAATTAACCCCTTGTAAAATTTATCTCAAAATTTATCAATCTAGTTCATCCAACCCAACTAACCACATTAACACTAAGGAACAATTTTACCCAATTCGAAACCCCTCTCCATTAAATCGGACCAGCCCAAATAAAAGAAGAAACCAGCCCCAATTAATTACCCATCTCCCAGCCCATCGTACAAGAAAATTGAAAGCATGATCGGCCCAATTTTAGGCCCGAATTCAACCCAAGTCCGTCTCCCTTGCCCTTCAAAATTTCTGGCCCATTCTCCCACTAAATACCCATTTGACTGAACAATTAGGAGAGTTGACCCACAATGAGGACCCCACCCCCATCGTCTTCAACCTCTCGCTGGTGTACCCCGCGGCTTTCGACCCGACTCGATCGACGGTACTTCCGATAGCGACCCCTCCACCGCAACTCCGTCTTGGTTGAACTCCCCACCCGAAATCCGATGGCGACAACAGCGAGCGCCGTCGAACCTTTCTCACCGCCCCTGTTTTCGCCCGCCGGTATTTCTCGACTTCGACCCCACTCCACCGGCGATTCCATTCCGTGACGATGGCATCGAGAAAGAGCGGAGAAGGACATCGCTTGCCTCCCCTGCTGATCACCCCGCCCCACTTCCGATTCGCCCTCTGCTCCCGCGTAAGGATCGCGGTGATTCCGATCCCCCACGGTGGACTACAACAGGTGACTCCTTCCGGTCACCCCTTCCGACGACAGCCTTCTCGATTTCAAAAGGGTGGTGCCTATTTCCCCATCCAGCACATTCCCTTGGCCTGGAATCTACCCCGACGCCCCCTAACTCGGACCCCAATTCCCGACACTGCTCGAAGAGTGAAAAAAAAACAGGGGAATGGAACTTAATTGAGGTAACGAGAACTCACCGGAGTTATGCGTTCCAAACTGTCGGCGAGGACGGAATACCACTGGCGGTCCGACGATCACAGCGGGGTGTCCTGTGGTGTCAATCGATCACAAATACGCCGAGGATGAAGATTGATAGAGCGGGGAAGAGAAAAGATTTTATGAGAGCGATGTTGTCAAACGTCGGTTTTTCTTTTAGGGAAGCAGAAGACGTAATATAGTGGTACATGGATTAGGATTAAGTTGATTCTCTTATCTTTAACTAAAATCAACTAGTTAGATACGATAAGATTTTATTAATGGCCAAACCGTTTGGGATCGAGATTTGGTTTTTATCATACTCGTACAAAAACGAGATTGGCTATCGGTTTGGGTTTAGCGTAAGAATTCATTATCATATATTATAGGGGTAAAATAACAGTTATCGATGATTTCAACCAAATTATTAAAACGGGTTATAAACTATGGATATTCCTTAAACAAGGTTACTTGCGGGTCAACAAATCGATTGCTTGTAAGCGAAAGAACCCGTTTTCGGACTAACGATATCTAAAACGAATACGGATATTACATTACTACCCCCCTTAAGAAAGTTTCGTCCCGAAACTTATATACTAAAGAAAAGATATCCGAGGTTTTCACAAACCTCTTCCCCTAAAAGAGGGTTCGTCCTCGAACCAAAATTCATTGATAACGATAATCATAATCAGTACTATCCATCCAAAACATATATCACGTCAATCAATAATTAAACAGTCAATCAAACAAGTCAAGCGAACGAGAGTCACAAACAAAACATCGATTCTGAAAACAACACACTAATTACTAACCTTCCCTTCAAACGCTTCTACTAAACCCGGGTAGATCTCTGGATAATTCTCACTCATCCTGGACTCCGTCTCCCAAGTGGCCTCCTCGACTCCCCGTCGAGACCACTGAATCAACACCAGAGGAATCTCCTTGTTCCGCAGCTTCTTCATCCGTCGATCTAAAATCTTCAGCGGTTGTTCCCGGAAAGTGTGATCTGGTTCTACCACCAAATCCTCATAATTCAGTCTGTGACTAGGATCCAGGACATACTGTCGCAGCTTTGAAACATGGAATACAGGGTGCACTCCCTCCAAAGAAGGCTGCAGCGCTAGCCTGTAAGCCACCTCGCCTACTCTCTCCAGAATCTCGAACGGACCGATATATCGGGGACTCAGCTTCCCTTTCACCCCGAATCTTCTTACCCCGCGAGTAGGCGATACTCTCAACCAAACATGGGCTCCGACCTCAAACTCTAACGGTCTACGCCTCTTGTATGCATAGGACTTCTAGCGACTCTGAGCAGCTAGCATTCTCTCTCTAATTAAGGCCACTTTCCCGATCGTTTCCTCAATCATATGTGGCCTCTCTCCTACTACATCCGAGGGATCATCCCAACACAGTGGTGTCCTACACTTCCGACCATATAAGGCCTCATAAGGAGCCATCTGAATCGACGAATGCCAGCTGTTATTATAGGCAAACTCGACCAAATCCAAGTGATCTGACCACTGACCTCCCCAGTCTAATACGCAGGACCTCAGCATGTCCTCTAGAGTCTAAATCGTCCTCTCTGCCTGACCGTCTGACTGTGGATGGTAGGCAGTCGTGAAATGTAATCTCGTCCCCAATGCCTCATGCACTTGCTGCCAATATCTGGAAGTGAAACGCCCATCTCGGTCCGACACAATCGTCTTAGGCACTCCATGCAGTCTAACTATCTGATTAATAAACACCTCCACTAACTTACTCACTTGCCATGTCTCCCTGATAGGCAAAAAGCGAGCAGTCTTCGTCAATCTATCCACCACTACCCAAATGGCATTATGGCCTCTTCTGAGTCTCAAACCGGTGACAAAATCCATGGATATATCCTCCCACTTCCATTCCGGGATAGGAAGCGACTGAAGCATTCCTCCGGGTCTCTAGTGATCGATCTTCACCTGCTGGCAGACCTGACATTTAGCGATGAATCTCGCCACATCCGGCTTCATGCCATCCCACCAATAAAACTGTCGTAAATCCTTGTACATCTTACTCGCCCCAGGGTGGATTGAGTAAGGTGTAGCATGGGCCTCTTGCAAAATCTTCTGCCTCAACTCTGCATCTCGAGGTACACAAATCCGACCATGTAAACACAAAATACCATTTGCTCTCTCTGCAAAGTTGGGTGCCTCTCCACGGCTCAATCTCTGCCTCAACTCCTGAATCATCGGGCAATCTTCCTGCTTTTGTCTTACTTCTTCAAGTAAAGACGGTCGACATTCTAGGGTTTTTAGACTGCCCTGATAACGCTGAATCTGCACTTCAATTCCGTACCTCATCAACTCTCTCTGTAACTCTGGCTGGGCCGTCAGATGAGACAACATACTCTCCTGAGGCGTCTTTCTGCCAAGGGCATCATCGACCACATTCGCTTTCCCCGGATGGTAAAGGATCTCAAGGTCGTAATCCTTCAGTAACTCAAGCCATCTCCTCTGTCGCATATTCAACTCCCTCTGAGTGAAAATGTACTTGAGGCTCTTATGATCTGTCATCACTTTGCAAGTACTCCCATACAAGTAATGACGCCAAATCTTCAAAGCGTGTACCACAGCTGCCAACTCCAAATCATGAGTAGGATAATTCTGCTCGTTCGGCTTCAACTGTCTCGAGGCATAAGCAATCACTCTGTCCCTCTGCATCAGCACACAGCCCAGGCCTATCTTGGAGGCGTCACTGTAAATCACAAAATCCTCATTCCCTTGAGGAAGAGCTAATATAGGAGCCGAAGTTAACCTTCTCTTCAGCTCATCAAAACTCAGCTGGCAAGCTACGTTCCATTCGAAACGAGTAGTCTTTTTAAGCAAATTGGTAAGTGGTTGGGCTATCCGGGAAAACCCTTCCACAAACCTTCTGTAATATCCTGCCAATCCTAGAAAACTCCGCACCTCCTTCACATTTTTTGGAGGTTCCCATGCCTTAACAGCTTCAATCTTTGCAGGATCTACCATAACTCCCTGAGCAGAAACCACATGCCCTAAAAAGGTAACTTCATGCAACCAGAACTCACACTTGGACAGCTTAGCAAACAATCGATGTTGTCTCAATACTCCCAACACCAGCCTAAGATGCTCGGCGTGCTCCTCCTTACTCCGAGAGTAGATCAAAATATCGTCGATGAACACTACTACAAATCTGTCCAAGTAGTCTATAAACACCCGGTTCATCAACTCCATAAATACAGCGGGTGCATTCGTCAGTCCGAACGGCATCACTACGAACTCATAATGTCCATATCTCGTTCGGAAAGCCGTCTTAGGTATATCTTCCTCCCGAATCCTCAGCTGGTGATAACCTGACCTCAAATCCACTTTGGAGAACACAGTAGCCCCCTGCAACTGATCCAACAAATCATCAATACGCGGCAGCGGATACTTGTTCTTGATGGTAACGTGGTTCAACTCCCGATAATCGATACACGGACGGAGAGAACCATTCTTCTTCTTCACAAACAGAACTGGAGCTCCCCATGGCGACGCACTCGGTCGTACGTAACCCTTCTCCAACAGCTCCTCCAATTGTGCCTTCAGCTCCTGCATCTCCATTGGGGCCATGCGATATGGGGCTCTCGCAATCGGCCTCGTTCCCGGCTCCAACTCAATCCCAAAATCCACCTCTCTCTGAGGAGGTAATCCTGGGAGTTCGTCAGGAAAAACGTCCTCAAACTCGCACACTACTGGTATATCCTGAATGTGCGGTTCCGCCTTGTCCCCCTCAAGGACATAACACCAATATCCAACACATCCGTCATTGAGCAACTTGGCGGCCTTCACAATACTAATCACCGATCCGGGCCCCTCCTGCTCTAACTCCTGGCACACATGTCTGGTCCCATCATCTGCGGTTACTGTAACCGTACCTCTGTGTGTATCCAAAACTACTCGATAACGCATCATCCAGTCCATCCCCAGAATCACGTCATCATCTGGCGACAACTGCATTACTATAAAATCTACATACCAATCTCTATTCCCTATTCTAATAGGGCACTGTAAAATCTCCTTATTCCCTCTTACTTTACTACCGTCAGGCAGCCCCACCACAAAAGATACCCCCTCAGTACAAGTCAGTCCTAGTCTAGCCACGCAAGCAGATGACATAAAAGAATGGGTAGCACCCGTATCAAACAGTATGTGAACAGGTCTAGACTGAATCCAAATCGTACCTGTAGCAGTCGGCGCGTGTAGGGCGTCGGCCCTCCTCATCTCAAACACTCGGGGCTGATTGCCCCCGGTGTTGCTAACTCCTACGCCGCGTCCTCTGCCCTGACTCGGTGCCTGCTGAAACTGTTGAGGCTGACGACGAGGCATCTGATTCACCGTTCCCGGTGAAGATCCCTGTGAAGGTGCCCCCACAGTACAATACTGCTGCAAATGGCCAGGCTTCCCACAACTAAAGCAACTCCTGACCGGCTTCGGACATTGACTCCTCAAATGAGCAGTGCTTCCACAGTTGAAGCACTCTCTCTGCCCTCCAGTGGACTGACTCTGACGACGATGGTCCTGACGACCCTGTGGCTAAAACCCTGATCGTTGCGGCTGAGAAGAGCCGGGACGACTATCTCTCTTAGATTCCGCCGAGGCAGACAACTTCTGCCTCTTGCTTCCTGTGGTATGCACCTCCAGCTGAATCTGTCGGGTCGTGGCCATAGCATAAGCCAAAGCAGACTGCTGAACGTCTGCCAATGTCGCAAGTCGGAGACCAGACACATAAGCACGTAGATGCGGTTGCAACCTTTTCAGAAAGGTCGCAATCTTCAACTCCTCAGTCGGGGCGGCATTTGGCACCGCTGCCAACTCCTGCTGAAACTTCAGAATAGTCTCAGATACTGTGATATTTTCGGGTCCAACATCCCGAAAAGCAGCCTCCCGAGCCGCCCTCACCACCGGAGGACAATACTGATCTCGAATCTGTCTCTCAAACTCCTCGAAAGTAACCTCAGTTCGGTGGTCCCTACACAGCTCCCACCAGTCAAAAGCGCTCTCCTGTAGCAGACTCTGTACTAAGGACATCTTCCGCTCCTCCGGTGCCTTAATAGAATCCAACGCAGATTTCACCCTCCTCAACCACTGCTCTACGTCTGAACCCTGAGCTCCAGCAAAGTTCGGTACTCCAGTCTTCCTAAACTCTGCGAGCCACTTATCAGGCTGAGGCTCACGATACTGTCTCCTCGGTTTAACCATCTGATCAGCTATCACTGGTCCTCCAGAAGCTGGCACTGCTCCTAGCTGGGCAGCCAAAATAGAATTTGTCCCTGGTGTCCTCCTCTCAGCTCCTTGTTGCCCCGCAACTACGTTCAGATTTGGTGCAGCTCTCGCACCCATCAAAGTTTGCAATAACAGCTGGATCGCAACAGTCACCTCTGGGGCCAATCCTGCTGGTGATACTACTCCTCCCACCTGAGCCCCGTTTGCTGGGAGACCTCCTCCAACGATAGAGGCACTGTCCTCTCGATGAACAGTAGCAGCCACATCCTGACTCTCAGCAACCTCCTCCTGATGATTATCCTGTTGTACCTCTGGCTCAGCAGCTACAGGGGTCTCTCCTCTACCCCTGCCACGACCTCCTACTCGGCCTCTACCGCGGCCTCTTCCGCGGCCTCTTCCGTTAGCTGCAGCAGCTCTAGCTCTGGTTGGTGGGGCCATCTATAATCGAAAGTCCCACAGTCAAAACTTAAACATTCTATCTATTAACGTAATTCTTACTATTCTACGTGAGGTCCTTCGGCTGATGGGGCGGAGTCGCGACGTGTCACCTACCCCCTATATGCATCATGTCTACCCCAGTAAAAACATTTGAAAACACCGACCGGTTTTTGGTTTTAAGTTGGACCTCGGGTACTCTTTGTTGGTCAGTTCTATGTGCCCTGTTGTGATACCAATTTGTAACACCCCGTCTTCCGACGAGGCGCTACTAGAGAATAGACCTTACAAGGTACTATTATTTAGGTTGACAACTACACTGTAGGATCTTACAACGCGGGCACGACGAGAAAACATAATAAAACATCCAACCTTTATTTAATAAAACTTAGAAAACGTAACCATGCATGAATCCCTGTAATTTATAAATATTCAAATACGTCACTACGCCTACAGAAATTGAACTATTCGAACAAAATTATAATAAACGAAACCCAATACCAACTCTGTCTAAACAAATATTAAAATCAACATTCTAAACTATTATAAATAACTAGTAAAACCAATCCCACTATGACACGTGCTCTCTACCGCTCCGGCCCGCCATCTTGCCTCGGTTCCTGCACGGCTCCCTGATTCATACCTGGAACTGAAAAATATTCCCCGAAGGGTCAGCGTCTAATCTACCAAGCTAGAAAGAATACGGAACTGTAGAACGTTTTGAAATCAGTTATCTAAAGTCAGCATACAAATCCACAATCGCAATCATAACTCTAGAGGCCAATACCTAGATTAGTTATATCAGTCACACAATTCACATACGCATTTACAATCTCAATCACATAGCAATGCAATTCTTCCTTCGTCCACAATCCGACTTCCAAGGCGCTCATCACCACGCCAAGTGCAGAGGCAGGCCCTCCCACTCCACTTCCCAATCTCCCTTCTAACTCCTGGCTAAGCCTCCACTGGAGCGCTTGCCAAAAATACTCATATAATAATTTTTGTTTGAAGGGGTACGATTTTCCCAGTCACACGGGTCAAAGTAGCCAACTCATCCTCAACACCAGCTACAATGGGCCGTGTCGGAAACGGTACCAACACAGAGAAAACGTTCCAAAATAATTTCCGATAAAATATATTTAAAATCATTAACGCACACAACACACAAGGAGTTCAAAACAATTTAAAAGGTATTCGGGACTAGTTCCCAAACCCGTCCTACAATATCGATACGCAATCTAACAAGGGAGAAAAAAACCGAGCAAGTCGAAAAACGACTTACCTTGAATGAAGAATCCTCGGAAAGACGAAACTACGATCTCAAACGGAACGATTCCCTAAAGAATTATTAAGGGAAAGATTAACTTAAATATAAATCGATATACCTAACTTTTATTAAGAAAATTCTAATTAATAAATATTAGAGTATGCTAATTAACCCCTTGTAAAATTTATCTCAAAATTTATCAATCTAGTTCATCCAACCCAACTAACCACATTAACACTAAGGAACAATTTTACCCAATTCGAAACCCCTCTCCATTAAATCGGACCAGCCCAAATAAAAGAAGAAACCAGCCCCAATTAATTACCCATCTCCCAGCCCATCGTACAAGAAAATTGAAAGCATGATCGGCCCAATTTTAGGCCCGAATTCAACCCAAGTCCGTATCCCATGCCCTTCAAAATTTCTGGCCCATTCTCCCACTAAATACCCATTTGACTGAACAATTAGGAGAGTTGACCCACAATGAGGACCCCACCCCCATCGTCTTCAACCTCTCGTTGGTGTACCCCGCGGCTTTCGACCCGACTCGATCGACGGTACTTCCGATAGCGACCCCTCCACCGCAACTCCGTCTTGGTTGAACTCCCCACCCGAAATCCGATGGCGACAACAGCGAGCGCCGTCGAACCTTTCTCACCGCCCCTGTTTTCGCCCGCCGGTATTTCTCGACTTCGACCCCACTCCACCGGCGATTCCATTCCGTGACGATGGCATCGAGAAAGAGCGGAGAAGGACATCGCTTGCCGCCCCTACTGATCACCCCGCCCCACTTTCGTGTTGCCCTCTGCTCCCGCGTAAGGACAGCGGTGATTCCGATCCCCCACGGTGGACTACAACAGGTGACTCCTTCCGGTCACCCCTTCCGACGACAACCTTCTCGATTTCAAAAGGGTGGTGCCTGTTTCCCCATCCAGCACATTCCCTTGGCCTGGAATCTACCCCGACGCCCCCTAACTCGGACCCCAAATCCCGACACTGCTCGAAGAGTGAAAAAAAAACAGGGGAATGGAACTTAATTGAGGTAACGAGAACTCACCGGAGTTATGCGTTCCAAACTGCCGGCGAGGACGGAATACCACTGGCGGTCCGACGATCACAGCGGGGTGTCCTGTGGTGTCGATCGATCACAAATACGCCGAGGATGAAGATTGATAGAGCGGGGAAGAGAAAAGATTTTATGAGAGCGATGTTGTCAAACGTCGATTTTTCTTTTAGGGAAGCAGAAGACGTAATATAGTGGTACATGGATTAGGATTAAGTTGATTCTCTTATCTTTAACTAAAATCAATTAGTTAGATACGATAAGATTTTATTAATGGCCAAACCGTTTGGGATCGAGATTTGGTTTTTATCATACTCGTACAAAAACGAGATTGGCTATCGGTTTGGGTTTAGCGTAGGAATTCATTATCATATATTATAGGGGTAAAATAACAGTTATCGATGATTTCAACCAAATTATTAAAACGGGTTATAAACTATGGATATTCCTTAAACAAGGTTACTTGTGGGTCAACAAATCGATTGCTTGTAAGCGAAAGAACCCGTTTTCGGACTAACGATATCTAAAACGAATACGGATATTACAGTTACAACCATAAGAACCAAGTTAGATTCTCCTCTTGCTCAGTCTTTCATTAGACTAACCCGTCCATTTTCTTTTCTTTTATATGGTAAGCTGGTGTCCACCGTTGGTTTACGATACATCAGGTTCTTCTTGGAAGTTGATTCAAGAGGCGGGTTCAAATGTTTGAAGCTCTAGAATTTGAAGAAAGATTTTCAATGGCTATACTTAAAGTGAAGTTCTTGGTTAAGTTGCTGCAAAGCGAAGTATAAAAGAAGTTAAGAACTCAAGGAAGACTTGATGAAGATTTTGTTTAAATAGAAGGTTGTATGTTTATTTAATCTTTTTGGGTTAAGGTTTGTATAAGACCAATTGTATTTATTCCGCTGTAATGTTTCTTTTAGTTTGTTCAGTCAATTTAAAGCCTTGGGTAGCTTCGGTTTAGTCTTAATCGGGGTTATTGGCGGTAATACCTCCAGGGTAGGAAGGGGGTGTTACACATTGTTAGCATAGTAAGTTTTATATTCCTTGTTAGGATTATATATGCTAGTGTGTGTGTTCTCTTGATTGATTACAATCTCGTTCAGAGATTTGAGTTGAATAAACTAGAAAGGGATGCGGGTTAGTCGACACCTCTATATAATCTTACTAAGTCGTACGTCCATACGACTTTCGGGATCATGATCTCCATCCGCTCCGATTACAAGGAGGGATTGCGCGCACTCTAGCTAAGTGCCGGGGAATTGAAGTTCTCCTTCGGGTGGCTCGAATTATCCGTGTCCCACCACTCTCTATTAAAAATCATTAACAAGATTGAATATCTTTCGTCACTATTTAAGATAAGTGCGAATGCACATTTAAGATACCAAAACCGGACCGGTCTCAAATGATCGTTCCGGCTCTCGGTCCGTTCAAAGCGCGAGAGGTTTTCACTTGTATGAATTAATAAATGTTCCCAACATTCTATTGAAATCCTAGAGAAGTCTACAATCTAGTAGTTCTTCTATCGCTTTTCGAGTTATCTTTGCCTAAGATAAACTCTTCTTCGAACCATTAAAGCTCCACATAAACAAGCCTTATCGCACAGCCTCATCGTAAACACAACCCGTTTATCTCTCTCGAAAATAATTAGAAGTTACCGAATTTACCTCGGGAAGTTCCATTCCCGCTTGCTTAGTCTCTTAGACTAATTCTTTTTTTTCCGCATGTTTGCCTGGCATTCTATCGCCCCTCGCGAATTATGTCAGAATCTAGGAATCCCCATAAGGCGTGAAGCGAAGTGAAGACGAAGGAAGAACGAGAATTTTCAAGATGTACTCCGTTCATCATTTTGTTTTTAGTTTCAATATGTTTCAAGGACAAGTTAGTTTCGCATTTAAATTTCCGAACAACTTTATATTTAACAACGATGTAAGATGTTTGTAAGAACCAAGTCTCCCTCGGGAGCACCTTTTCTCATTATGTAATATGTTTTTATTCCGCATTTAATCGTTCTATATCATTCTAAAAGTCTTGGGTGACTTTAGATGGTAAAGTCTGAGGTCACTGGCGGTAATACCCAGTGTTGTAAAATAGAGGTGTTACATATGCCACATGCAGAAACGATGCACAACATTGTCAAAAACTTTTTCAATTGCAACTCTTATTGCAGGATCTTGATCAGTGAGAATGACAAATGGTTCATGCCCTCTCATTGCATCTTTGAAGCTTTGGAATATTCAGACATAAGATTTGATATCTTCTTTTAGTAGCAACCCAAAGGCAAAAGTAATGCTCTTCTTGTTGTTGTCAACCCCTATGAATGGTACAAACATCATTTCATACCCGAAGGCAAATAATTAAATTTGTTCATCAACATATGTAATTTGTTCATCAATATGTACGATTTGCTCATCAATATATACGATTTGTTCATCAAAAGAATTAATTTGTTCATTGTAAATTCCTGAAGGCAATTATTAATTTTGTTCATCAATACATACGATTAGTTCATTAAAACAATCAATTTGTTCATCAAATTTAAGCCTTTTTCAAACCTGTTTGATTTGTATGTTGCATCAGCTGAGACAACATCTCCAAAATATGAGAAGTTATTCCTTGCAATAGGATCACACCAGAATAATTTGGTTAATTGATGTTGTTCATCAACATCATATTCAAAGAAAAATGTGTCACATCTTTCTTTTTTCTTGAATCAGTTGTCGATGACCATTTGAGCATCATACCCAATCATGAAGGAGTTCAGATCACTTTTAAAATTTCTAAAATCAATTATAGTTGCACCAATTTTTGCATATGGACCAACAAACTCCTTGTAGACCTTGTATGACTTGCTTGTACCAACGTTTGCTCGAATGCAATTCATGATGAAATCTTCATGGAAGGAGGTGAGTTTCCTATTGCTCTTTGCAAAGTGTTTTTGCCCATTTTCAAACATAACATGAGTGTGACTCTCTTCAAATTTCTTAACAATATATCTATTTCTTTCAGAAAGTTTCATAGCCAGTTTAGCAATGCAACTACACCTTTTGGTTACTCTTTTTCGCTTATTCACTTTTCCTTGTTGTCCTTCTTCTTCATGATTCTCTACATCATCTTCTTCATCATTATCTTCGTCATCTTCTTTTTCTTCTTCTTTACTAGATGCAGTATGTTCAGGTTTTTCTTCTTCTTTTCGAGTTGAATTTTTAAATCCTGCCCGATTATACAACATGTACTTCCAAACTGTAGTGTTAGTTCCATCCGAAGACTTCATAATGGTGCCAGCACGTGCTTGGAAACCACATGCATCTGTGTATGCCTTGTAGAAATTTACTCCTTATTTCCAGGTTCTAAACAACATCCCCTCTTTAGGTCTTAAGTTGTCATCACAAAATGGTATGTAGTAATGCTTGTGGCCAGGCGAGATCACGATCTTTAATTCCTTTTTATCTTCTATTTTCCCTTCATTATAGGGAAAAGAAACATGTAAATACGCATCAATATCCACTACACGTACAAGTGATATCATTGAACAAATGCGTGATATCTATGAACAAATCAGTGATATCTGTGAACAAATGTGTAATATATATGAACAAATTTTGGGTGAACAAATTTGTAATATTAATGAACAAATGCGTGATATGTACGAACAAATCCGTCATATTTGTGAACAAATGCTTGATATCTATGAAAAAATTTTGGATGAACAAATGTGTAATATCAATGAATAAATGCGTGATATCTATGAACAAATCTGTGATATCTGTGAACAAATGTGCGTTACCTATGAACAAATTTGGAATATTACACATTTGTTCATACTAATAGTTGTCTTCCCAAATAAATCATAGCTATGTCCCTCAAAACCATAAAATGGAGTTTCTTATTGCTAATACGTAAACATAAATAAATTTTGACGATATATGCTATGAAAACTTTCAAAATCGAGTTGCATTAGCTATAATCAGGGAAAAAATCGTTTATTACCTGGTTCCATTAATCGTAATGAGTCAGATCTTCGAAATCGTAAATCTGAACAAAGCTACTTCGAAAAGGTTTAGTTTTCTTTCGGAAAAGAGAAAATCCAGTTAAATCGAAGCTTTAAATGATGAATGTGCACTCATATAGCAAGATTAGAGTAGAAAATTAGAACATATTTACCAAATCGTAAATCGTTGTGTTTCAATCCAGTTTAGAAGCTTTATTTTTACAGAGGAAAAAAGAGGTTTTTTGGTTTTGATTTGCAAAGAGGATAAAAAATTGCCTTTTTCGGGTTTGCTTGGGCAACAAGTACCTTCTGGTAGCGCTTGAAGTACACGCACGCTCGATTTTTTTTTGAATTATTTGGACGCGCGAATCGCGTCCAAATAATTCAAGCTAGATCGACGGCGGAAATACGTTCTCCTTTTGCACCCAGGGCCCATTCGCTCGTGAACCGCTCTCTATAAATATTACAAATTTATAATTTATATAAAAAATATTGTGCATAAACAATATATATATATATAATAAGACATTATATTTGTATTAATATATATGTAACATGGTTTATCAACCCTATATATGTTATTTATTTTAATTTCTCAATATAATTAAAAAATTAATAATATATGTATATTTAGGGATCCCTAATTAGTATTTAAAAATAATGACATGTATCTAGTTAATATTTTTAATATTATATTATATCTATCAAATAAATATGTTGTAACACCCCGACTTCCGTCGAGACGCTACTAGGAAATAGACCTTACAAGGTACCATTAATTAGGTTGACAACTACACTGTAGGACCTTACAACGCGGGCACGACGAGAAAACATAATAAAACATCCAACCTTTATTTAATAAAACTTAGAAAACGTAATAATGCATGAATCCCCAAAAATCATAAATATTCAAATACGTCACTACGCCTACTGAAATTGAACTATTCGAACAAAATTATAATAAACGAAACTCAATACCAACTCCGTCTAAACAAATATTAAAACCAACATCCTAACTTTGTAAATGAACTAGTATAAACCAAACTCACTATGACACGCGCTCTTTACCGCTCCGGCCCGCCATCTTGCCTCGGTTCCTGCACGGTTCCCTGATTCATACCTGGAACTGAAAAATGTTCCCCGAAGGGTCAGCGTCTAATCTACCAAGCTAGAAAGAATACGGAAACTGTAGAACGCTTTGAAATCATTATCTAAAGTCAGCATACAAATCCACAATCGCAATCACAATTCTAAAGGCCAATACCTAAATTAGTTATATCAGTCGCACAAGTCACATACGCATTTACAATCACAATCACACAGCAATGCAATTCTTCCTTTGTCCACAATCCGACTTCCAAGGCGCTCATCACCGCGCCGAGTGCAGAGGCAGGCCCTCCCACTCCACTTCACAATCTCCCTTCTAACCCCTGGCTAAGCCTCCACTGGAGCGCTTGCCAAAAACACACAGATAATAATTTTCGTTTTGAAGGGGTACGATTTTCCCAGTCACACGAGTCAAAGTAGCCAACTCTTCCTCAACACCAGCTACAATGGGCCGTGTCGGAAACGGTACCAACACAGAGAAAACGTTCCAAAATATTTTCCGATAAATCACATTTAAAATCATTAACGCACACAACACACAAGGAGTTCAAAACAATTTTAAAGGTATTCGGGCGTAGTTCCCAAAACCCGTCCTACAATATCGATATGCAGTCTAACAAGGGAGAAAAGAACCGAGCAAGTCGAAAAACGACTTACCTCGAAACTAGCTAGGGATCCTTTGTAGAAGACGGAAATAAGAGCACGAGCGAAAACGATTTCCTAATAAAATATTAATACGTGAGATTAAATTAGATACGATCCGAGCCATGCAAAACTCCCCTTAAACAAGCACCACTAGTCTTTCAAACTCTACTGAGATAACCACATCCTCTATACGAACGAATACTAATCTTAACTATTGTAACTTACACTAACGTATATTATTCTAACTTATAATATAAACAAAGTCTAACTCTGGTTTTACATATTCTGAGATCAAACGTATTATTCTAACTTATAATATAAGCAAAACCTAACTCTTGTTTTACATATTCTATGATCAACGCCATGTTTTTATTTGTGCTAATTAGTTATACTCTTTACTATTCTAACTAAAAATCATTTAAGTGCTAACCCATCCAAAACGTAACCCACCATTAACACCTCCACTTGCTTGCATTGAAGCCATGAATTTAGCCATGGATGTCCTGCTACAAACTCAAACCAAAACCCACAGCCTAACTCCGCCCCCTACATAACCAGACAACGCCCGCACACAACCGGCAACCAGCCCCTAGCCTGACCAAATCCTACCGATATCCACACCCGACAGCACCCGACGCTACCCCGCCCACTGAACCAGAGGGAAACACGACTTACCGGAAAAAAACAACGTCGGCGATGCAAAAACGATCGAAGACAACTTCGAAGACAAAACCAAGGAGCTTTGATTAATTCGATCAGCGTTCGAGGATGGCAAGGAAGAAGGAGATCGGCTGGAACGACACCCACCCTTATCGGTGAACGAAGACGGCAACCCGAGGTGCTCGTCCGGTGGAGCGCGAGTTCTCTCGTTGCTTGCTATAAGATCGGAATACACGCCCGACGACGGCTGAAAACGACGGTTCACGGTTGGGTTCGTCGGAGAAGGACACAAGAGGAAAGAAATCTAAGGTAGAGAATTAAACGGAATCGGTTTTTACCCCAAAGGTGCTGATCGACTTTGGGACGCTAGCGTTGGTGATGTCGTTCCTTGAAGAAGGCAGAGGAGCATGAGGTTTTGAACTAATTCAATAGCGGTGGATTAAGATGGCGTAGTAGCTTAGAATCTATTAGGTTAAAAAGTGATAGGATAGGTTTAATTAAGATATATTTCTATTGCTAGATTTTATCTTGTTGCAATCTAGTTAACTAGATATTGGTTCGGATTGCTTAACTAGGAGATAAAGGTTAACCCCCTTTTTTTTTAATTGGGAATAAAATGACTAAATATTAATATTAATACTTATTCCCAATCCAATGTTACTTGTAATTAATGAAACTCGTTTTCGACGTAAAAGCCCTAAAACGAACTCGGATATTACATATGTGGATTGATTAGAAGTTCTAAATCTTGCTTAAGTATATTCGATAATAGAATATGAAAAAAAATAGAAAAAAAATATATTTTAATTGTTGCAATATTTGATAATATCTAAATCTACTATATATATATAAAAGCAATAAGGTTTGGAGTCCGCTACAATGCGCCACCTCATCTTTTGCCACATGTCATTCCTAAATTACGCCATCTCAACTTTTGCCACATGTCGTTACCATATTAAATAACATAATTTTTCTTTTTTTTTCTAAAAATACCACATAAACTTATTATTTTAATAAATTTGCCATGTCATTTACACATCATAAAGATATTTTTATATTGTCATAAAAAACTAAATTTATTTTTTTATTATTTAAGAATATTTATATTGTTATACTTTATATGCAATTTAACATTATAAAAAATTCATGATATTTTACACTACCAAAAGAAAGATTAACAAAATTGATCAATTTTGTAATTAAAATCTTCAATTTCACAAAGGGGTGCTATTTAATTAATTGAATTAGAATTCACATATATCGGCACTTATTGTTATGATTTGCAAAAAAAAAATTATAAATATTACATTGCAAATGGTAGTTTAGATTTAGATTTTGGATGACTATAGTTTAAATTTGATTACGTAAGATTTGTCAAATCAAAACTACCTTATTTTATAAAATCTCATATCTTCCATATATTATTTCATTTTTAAAAAACATATTTATAAATTTATTAAAGATTTTCTACATATATTATTTCATTTTTTAAAAACTTATTTATAAATTTATTAAAGATTTTCTACATACATTTTTAAAAAATCAACAAATTACACATTTTTTTATCTACTCATAGCCTTTTTATTTGGTCGAAACTCATAGCTTTTTTTTAAATAATAGTAACTCATATGTATTAGTTACACCTCACTTTTATTTTATTTTGGTTAAATTTCATTCTTACATAATAAATCACTTTATTTTGGTTAAATTATAATGGATTTTTATATATAGAAATCAAATTTTGAAAAGATTTGGTGAATCTTTTATTTAAGATATAGTTGATTTTTTTCTAGGATTTATTAGTTATACTAGTGTAATCCCCGTGCCCTGCACGGGATTTATGTAAAAATTTACTTGATTTTTTAAAAATTATTAAATGTGTTATTCTAGTTGTTTTTTTATTGTTTAGATGTAAACTAAGTGCATAAAAATAGACAGTATATTGTTATTTTTAGTACATAAAAAGATTAATTAGCAATCATATCTTTAACATTAATAAATCAAGTATAATAAATTAATACATAAATAAAAAAATCAACTTTTTTTGATCAATTTTTAGATGGTTATAAATATGGATCGAAATTAAACATAAAATATATGTTTATTGATTTTTTTTTCTTGCATCACATTATTAAAAATTTCTTCAAATTGATAATTCTTAGGAATAATAAAAAGCAATTGCAAATAAATAAAACTATTTCAGCATTGTTAAAAATTAATTTTGCAATCTTCCAAATGTCGAACTATTTCTAGTTAATCTTATAAAAAATTAAAAAGTTTTAGTTAAATTTTATGTAATGTTATTGTTAAAAATCATAACGATAATTTCACAAATAAAATAACATAACAATATATTTTTAGATAAATGGATAGTTAAATCATATCTAATGTTCTCGCTAAAAAACTCAAAACAATAATTACAAATATAAAAATCATAAGTAAGTATATATTGAAGCTATGTTGTAAAAAGAAATACATGTTAACAAAATACATATATTTATTCTGGTTGCTAAAATTCATAGTTAAATTTAAAGAAATAAAAAAAAAAGTTAAATCTTATGTTATTGTTAAAAATCATAACAATAATTTCACATATAAAAATATGTATTGTTAAATAAAAAATCTCGTTATATCTTACCTAATTATATTTTAAAAATGGAAAAAAAATAATAATTCACATATACAAATTCATAAAACTTATTATAGCTATACTATTAGATAAAAGACAAATACGTATTAGAAAAATATGTATAATTATCCCAGTTGCTGAGATATTCCTCGTTAAAATCTTATCTAATATTACTATTAAAATTTCATAACACTAATTTCACATATAAATAATCATAGAAAAAAATATAGATATATGTAAAATCAATACATAAAAAATTATATTTCATAAAATCTAATTAGGTAATTTGTTAATCAATTTGTTGAAAAAGGATGTCACAATTATAATAGATATTTTAAAAATATTCTAATTTATTAAAGATTAAATCTTGATATGAATATTTTTAAGTAATTTTTGGTTGAGTGATTTTGGAAAAAGATAAATACTCCTACATGCATTCTTTTTACAAAAGTTAAGAAATATAAGCATTAAATATTCAAATGAGGAGAAAATTATGTGCAATGCTCATAAAACTTAATGGTAATTTTTTAAAATTGTGAATTGTAACAAAAGGAAAATATTTTGACCAAATTTCTCATAAGGAAATATTTTGATTAAAAAAACTTAGACCTGTCAAAATATATAGGCCTATAATCATTGATTTATGTAAAATATTTTGTATAAGACATAGAAAATAATAATTTTGCATAATGACCCAAAACAATTTTAAAATTTTGTTTAAATGAGATGTGGTATAGTTTATATATTTTTTTATTAAATAATGTTGTTAAACAATTATATTATTATATATTTTATTGATTGAGTGAATATATTTTCTCCTAACAAATGATAAAATATTAGTAGACCGTACATTCTAGAAAGGATTTTATGTGGTAATCTAATATAATTGATTAATATAATTTTAATTAAAATGTAGAAATCCTTTCAAAAAAGTAGGGTATATTCATTATTCATACTATATAGTTTGTTAGGATTATAGTTAGGATTGTGGTAGTTTAGATTACGATAAGATCAAATTATTTTAATTATGTGAAGGTAAAAAGTGACTTCAATAATTTCGGTAATAACAAATATTAGGCAAGAACTCTGATATACTGTATCAAATATTTTTGGTAAAAATGACTTTAATATTGATAATAATATTTAAAAAATAGTGGGTTTATAATAGAAAGAGATATAAGAGAAAATTCTGATGTCTACGCATATTGCAGTATTTGAAAATTAGACTTAATTCACATAAACATCATTAGCATAATAGCATTAGATTAAATGCTAAGAAAATTGTTTTTTTTTTTTAGGTAAAGTAGGAGGGCTAGAGCCCGTTTTATTCAATAATAATAGTTAAAGGCATTACATAGTAGCTTTATTCTTATCTTCAGTACATATACTGAGTAAACCTTCAGGTGGCTCATTAAATAAAATAAAATCCCCCATAAGCTTCCTTCCCAGCTTGGCAATCCAGTCAGCTGCGTTATTAGCAGACCTGTTGATAGCTTTTAGTTCCACCGTCCAATTTTGATCCGACAAGAGCTTGCGAATTTTCAAGATAAGAGCATAAGCGTCGTTCGACGCAGCTTCCGATTGAGTGATGCATCGAATGGCTTCAGCAGCATCCACTTCAATTTGAAGTCTTTCAACCCCCAATTCCTTGGCTATGGTGATTCCCTGTAAGATTCCAAGCAACTCCGCTCGGAGCGCCGAGCTTCCCGGTCCCGACATGGAGAAACCCTTCTGAAAATTGCCCTCATGATCACGCAAGATTCCACCTGCCCAAACCTTCGAATCGCCTGGTAAATAGGAACCATCAGTGTTGAATTTGAGCCAGCCCATTGGTGGCGTCTTCCACACCGAGTTCGAACTCGCCGCTGCAGTGGTAGTCCCCAATTGAGTTTCCCCTTTCTCTTTAGCCTTGATGTATTCTAAGGCCTTGGCTTTGATGAATTCCGATTTTTCAACAGGTACTGTGTTTGGGTTTCCAAAAATTTGGGTGTTCCTCCATCTCCAGAGCCACCACACACAGGTAGAAAACAGCGTGTCCCAATTGCCTTGTTGTCGGAGATTAGCAGCAATCCAATCGAGCCTATCTTCTTCAAAAAAGGTTGGATTTAGGGCACCAGGCAGAAGACGAGTCCAGACATCACGGGCTTCCGGGCAATCTCGTACAATATGAAGAGCAGTTTCAGAAATTTCGCCGCAGGTGGCACACGATGGGTTATTGGTGAGTCTCCTTCTCTGTCTTTGAGCATTAGACAGTATACAATCATGTGTGAGCATCCACAAAAACATCTTGACCCTTTCGGGTGCCTTTACTTTCCAAACTCTCCTCCAAATTGCGTTGTCTATCTCTTCTGGATTTCTTCTCAATATCTCCATGGCAGATTTTATTGAGAACTCTCCATTTCGGGTACCTTTCCAGTAAAAATTATCGTTGGTCTCTTCCACCGCAATTTGTATTTCAGCAATTCTGTTCAAAGCCTGTTCAGGAAGAATGAAGGCAAATTCCTCCCACTTCCAGTTCCCTTCATGCCAATATTCAGCAACTGTTCTTCCCAAATTTTCTTCCTGTATTTCTCCTGTAGCCAGATCTTCCAGAGGAACATCAGTAGCCCAAAGATGAGACCAGAAAAGAGTTTTCCGCCCATCACCAATTGCCGATCTTAGACCATGGAGGAGCACTTCTTTGGATTTAACAACCCCTTTCCACTGGTTAGATGCTCCCTGTTTGTGTTGAAACATGTCTTGATCGCATCTTCCCTGACAATATTTATTTCTCATGACTCTTGACCATAAAGCATCTGGCTCTTTTAGCATTCTCCAACCCATTTTTGACTTAAAAGCACTATTTGCTTGTCTCATACTTCTGAATCCCAAACCGCCAGTCTCTTTTGGTTCTTTCACCTTTTCCCAACTAAGAAGGTGAATCTTTCTCTTCTCTTCTGTGGATCCCCAAATGAAGTTTCTGGTCTTCTTTTCAATAGTATCACAAATATGCAATGGTAGATCCGCCGTTTGCATTGAGTAATAAGGCACGCTTTCAATTGCTGATTTAGCAAGTGCAACCCTTCCAGCCATCGAAAGATATTTTGCTCGCCATCCTGATAGCTTCGCATTCACCCTATCCACCACATGTTTGTACAGCCCCTTGTTAACCCTTCCTTTGGTCAGGTTGACCCCTAAATATCTTCCTAGGTCCTCCGTGGCTGGAATCCCACTCTCCGTGGCAATAGCTTCAGCAAGATCAACAGGCGTGCTGTTAGAGAAACACACACGAGACTTGGGAAAGCTGATTTTAGACCCCGATGCTTGACAAAATTTATCAAGGCAAAACTGGATGACTTGAACTTGATCAAGGGATGCCTCAGCAAATAGGACAAGGTCATCTGCGAAGAATAGATGAGACAACTCCGGTCCATTCTGGCTGAGACTAATTGGTTTCCATGCACCACAAGCCACAGCCTCATCAATAATATGCCCTAGGCGCTCCATGCATAAAACAAAAATATATGGAGAAAGCGGGTCCCCCTGTCTCACACCACGAGTCGGGTAGAACGTCTGGCCCACTTCACCATTCCATAACACCTTCATGCTGCAAGAAGTAATGCAATTCATAATCACCCTAATCAGCTCTTCGGGCAAACGCATTTCATGAAGAGTGTCTTCAATAAAGGCCCATTTGATTCTGTCATAGGCCTTTTCGAGATCAATTTTCAAGGCCATCATCCTTGCTCCTCTCCTTGCTTTCATTGAATGCATAACCTCTTGGGTGATCACAATGTTATCAGAAATTTGGCGTCCAGGAACAAAGCTGGATTGGGTCGGGGCCACCATCTTCTTCATGATCACTTTGAGTCTTGTGACAATAGCTTTCGTTATGACCTTAAAAGCCACATTACATAAGCTTATTGGTCTCAATTGGTTCACACAGTGCGGATTTTCCACTTTCGGAATTAGAGAAATAAGTGTTTCATTCAGCTCCTGCGGTATCTTATTCTCATTCAGAACCTTTTTTGCTTCTTTTTCAACTGCCGCTCTCACTGTATTCCAGTTTTTCTGATAGAACACGGCATGAAAACCATCGGGACCCGGGGCCTTCAAGGGATTCATATCAAATAAGGCTTTTCTGATCTCCTCATCATCAAACTTCTTATAAAGAATATCATAATCTGGAATAGAGATTACAGGGAATCGACCTCTGGGCACATCAAACGGGGGGTCGATGGTGCTTTCTTCCGTGTACAGCTTCTGAAAGTGCTCCGTGACCATTGTCTGCAGTTCTTCCGGGTCCCAAAACCATTGACCTGATGCATCCTGGAGTGCATCAATCTTGTTTCTTTTCCTGCGAATCACCACACAAGCATGGAAATATCTTGTGTTTCTATCCCCCTCTCGAAGTGCATCTGTCCTTGCCTTCTGGACCCAAAAGAGGTAAATCTGCTGCAACACATGTTCAAGCTCCACCCTAAGTTTGCCGTCCAGAAGGATGAGATTTCTGGTTGGTCTTCCACACAATTTTCTTTGGACCCCTTCCAATCTCTTCCAAAGTCTGTTCCTCCTTCTAAATAGGTTTCCAAACACCTCCTTGTTCCACTTCTGAAGCTGGAGTGCTAAGTTCGTGAGTGCTCTAGGAAGTTCCATCCCTTTATCCCAATTGTCAGCCAAGAATTGTTGAAATTCCTCGTGAAGTAACCAAGCGGCTTGGAACCGAAAGGGTTTTTCACCGAGGCCATTCCCCGCAAAGCCATCAGATTTCATCAAGAGCGGGTTGTGGTCAGATTGAACTGCAGCGAGATGCCTCACTGCGGCCTCTTCAAATTGTTCTCTCCAAGCAAGATTACATAAGGCTCGGTCGAGTCTTGCACTCGATCTGGTACCTTCATCATCACCTCGATTCCAGGTGAAACGAGGCCCTGAATACCCCATGTCAGTCAGCTCCATCTCCTCAATCCACTCTTTAAATTTCCTGCATCTTCTTCTTAACTCTTTTGAATCTCCCGTGCGTTCTTCCAAAGATGTTGTTTCATTGAAGTCACCCATTAGCAACCATGGGCTATCGTGAGGGGGTCTGAATTCAAGTAGTCTTTCCCATAGTTCTCTCCTACTATTAGGCTGGGGGCTAGCGTAAATTGCGGAGAAGAACCAAGATGCTTGTCCTGCTCTAGAGACTTGCATTGTCACAACCTGCGGATGTACATCAAACTGGCTGAGATTCACTCTGTCTCTTCTCCATAGAACCCAGATTCCTCCTTTAAACCCTCTAGCCTCAGCTCTTACAATGCCATCGAAGCCAATCCTCTCACATACTTTGTCAGCTTGCTCTCCACTAATTTTAGTTTCCAATAAGACTAAAATCGTAGGATCATGGTTTCTTACTAAATCCTTAAGGACATACATGAACTCCTTGTTTGCCGCACCTTGGACATTCCAGGAGATGATTTTAACAGTTGGCACAACCATGGATAACAGATTGTTTAGTTTGTGGTCATCCAACATCCAAAGAAGGACTTTTTCAATCATCGCACTCGTCCATGGTGATGTCTCCACCATGAGAAAGTGCGAGCTCCTGGCTCCTCCTCCTTGTGTCTTGTTGATCTTGATCTTCCATTTGGATGTCATTTTCGGAATTCGCCCAACTTTGGGTTTCATCCTGGGAATGGTCCACGACCATGTTGCCATCATCTAAGTCTGGTGGCTTGGACGAGTGGTAGTTCAGGCTTTGATTTTCTGGAAGTGTGTTATTTTCTGTCGCACTAATTGTTCCTTTGCTGTTGCTTTTAATGGTCTTGCCAGACATATCTTCTCCAATATATTTTCCTTTTAATTCAACCTTTTTTGATCCATCTTTGCCATACATTTCAATCTTTCCTTTAGCTGATTCGTCCAAATATTTACTTGCCTTTCCTTTGATTTCTGTGATCCCTTTCTTCTCAATATCTTTTCCTTTTTTATTTTTCTCATTCTCAGCCCTTGTGGATTTTTCACTTGACTTTTCTTCCGTGATTTTCTGCTTCCTTGATACTGTATCTTTTTCTCTTTCTTTTTCAACCGTCTCTTTTCTGGGCAAGTTTTTTCCCTCAGAGCTTCTTTTTGGATATTCTGATTTGTCCTTGTGAGCTGCTTTATTGATTTCCTTTTCCATTCTTTCCTTATGATTCATAGTTTCCTGCCTTAGTTCTTGCTCTTCCGACTTTCCTTCATTAACCGGCAAAATTTCAAATCTGGATCCCGAGGTAATATCCTTTGTTCCTTTTGCGTTGGACCCGGTTCTTGACCGGTTGTTTGTTTGTTGACTGATTCCTACCGGTTCATTCACCGGTTCATCTCCTTCCCTGAGAGCGACTTCCCCAGTAATCCTGCCTTCTGCATCTGTATGTTGATTTCCAGTTTGATTTCTTATCGGATTTGCATTGAAATTTCTTCTTCGTGCAGGTTTGTTGGCAATCATCCACTGTCCAAAGTCTTCGACTTCTTCGGGATTGGTGATTAATGGTTCCTTTATCTCAGAATTGTTTTGTATCTCAGGGTTTTTACTAGGACATTGAATTTCTGTGTGCCCAACCTTTCCACATCCAAAACACACCATTCGAAGCCCTTCATACTGCACTTTCCAGATCCTTCCATTCATTAGAAACTTGGACATCAAAGGCTTCTCTATGTTGATTTCCACGCAAAGCCGGGTATATTTTCCCCTTTCTCCTTTTGCCGTGGTTTTATCAACTTTGAGGACTTTTCCTATGTTTTCCCCAATTAGTGCTAGTATTTCTTTGTCAAAGTACTCCATTGAGAGATTAGGAATACGTATCCAAGCTGCTATGTGTTTGATGGTTTCCTCTTCTGCCACAAAATTCGGTCTCCATCTTTGGATCGTTAGATAGCTATCTCCAACCATCCAGGGGCCATTCGTTATCACATGATGAAGATCATTGACATTTTGGAATTTCACGATATAGAAATCATTTCCCACATCAATCATTCCAACTTCTCCTTTTGGCTCCCATTTCAGCATGAGTTTTCTTCTGAGTTGGTTATAACCAATTGCTTGGTCAAAGACTTTTATTATAATAGCATCTCTCCACGGTTTTCTTATCCTCTCTTTATCTTTTGCAGTTAGCAGGATCACCGGACATTTGGGATCGACTTCATCTGGCATCACATCATCCGTGAGATCCTCATCTTTGGAGTCATCATCCCAAAATGGGTTGTCATATTGCGTGAAGCCCTCATTTCCTTCTTTGCCTGCAACTTTATCTCTAAATGACATTTGCAGTCCACTGGCATTGCTAGTTTGCTTTTCCTTTCTAAAGATCTCGTTGATTGAAGGAAAGTCCTGCGCCATGGCATTGTCCAGTTCATGATTTGAATTGGTCCCATCAATTGTTTTAGTCTTCTTAGCTTTTCTGTTTTCATCATTGTTTTCCGACAGGCGACCGGAGATGTCCGGAGGTCTGCCACCGGCCGAATACTTTCCATTGTTTGAAAAACTCTCTCGATATGAAAGCTCCATCCTTTAAATGCTAAGAAAATTGTTATACATGGCTTTATTAATCTTGTGCTCTAGGTCGGTTTGTTCTTTTTTTGGTATATTGTGTTTTTTTTAATTTGAAATTTATATTCATGGGGTACATATTTAATTTAAAAGAAAAAAGATATGGACCGAATATATCAGAACTAATTTGATTAGACTAAATCTCAATCACATTTAATTTTGGATAGAATAAGGATTTTGGGTTTGAAAAAGAGCTCAATAAAATGAGATTTTGTATAAGGAGAAAATGCCAACGTGTAAGAGATGTGTAAAAAATAATTAATGTGTAAATTTTAAGAATTGAGGTGTAAATTCTAAGAATGAAGGAGAAATTGCTAAGTGTTAAAATTCTAGATGGATTAATATTAGAATGACATGTGTTAAAAGTTGACATGGCGCAATAAGGTGGCTCCAAACCTTATTGCTTTTATATATATAGTAGATTGTACCATAAAATAATTATTCAAAATATTATGTGAAATATATTAGGGTAATCATAAAATAATTAATTAATGTGATCGAATATTCTATGAAATATTGTCCCATTCTACGTATAATATTTTTTGGTTGATTCTCATATTTCATCGAAAGATAAAGTGGTTACGAATTTTGATATATATGGTAATTATAATTTTTATTGTGCTTATTAGGGTAAAGATATCTTGCATATATGGATTCGAATATTATGTGAAATATTGTCCCATAAAATAATTATTAATTAACAATTTTTTAATAGTTTTTTTATTTATAATTGTAGTTAAATATGAAATGTTAATGACATGGCAAAAATAATATGAAGTGGCATATGAAGTAAAAAAAATAATACGACATGGCTTAATAAAAAGATGACACATGGCAAAATCCAATGTGGCACATTCTCGGGGCGACATGTGGCAAAATCCTAGGTGGCACAATGTGGAGGCTCCAAACCTTATTACTTTTATATATATAGTAGATTTTAGGATTTTAGGTTTTTTATTTAACCATGTGAATATTTTACAACTTATTGTTAGTCCACAAAACGACTAAATTGTACAAACTAATATGATTACGTATATGGAAGAAGATATTTTTTCCAAAATAAACAAATAAAATCTAAGACTTCTAAAAATAGATGAATCTTTGAAATACAATAAAAAGGGATAAAATATAGAACATTTAAATACATGTTTTTTTTTAAATGGCAAAGCAAGTTAATAATTTAAAAATCTTAACCATCTATGTACGCAATCCTATCCGCTTAGAATTGCTTAGTATTTTTAAAAATATAGTTGGTTGTGATGATATCTACGAGCAATAGTGGTGTTTATTTTGAGCTTATCCAACCTTAAGTTAAAAAATTAACTCGGTCCCTTCTATTTGACACAAAGAGTTGATGACGCTTATTGTAGGTTACGAAACTTGATCGGAGTTCAAATTTTACCTAAAATTTGAGCTACCCCTCCCAACCTTATCCGATCTTACAGGTATTTATTTGATTTGTTGGGGATTTGGTTGAAAGATCGACCGACGCCCACCCGATTAGAGGGACTGAGAATTTTTTTTCCAATGAGTGCTCTTGACTTTCAATTTTGGAAAATTTAGAAACACGTTTGCTTATATTTCTCACATATCACTTGAAAGAAATAAGTTCATCACATTAAATTACCTTATTTTTGCCACATATCCTTCCCACATTAATCCACCTCAATTTTTTGGCCATATGCAACTAATAAGAAACAAGAGGTTACCACATTAAGACACGTCATATTTTTCACATCTCACTCCTCCTTAAGCTTCCCATTTATATTATTGGACCTCACGTAAATTATAAAGTAGATGAAAAATAATTATTTTAACTATATAAAATTTGATTAGTATCAAATTTTAATTCTTTCATCCAATTATGTTAAAGTTAGTTTGTCATTTTTTTAAATAACTAGATCATACTTAATTTATTTTTATATTCAAAACTAGTGCAATATACGTAGAAGTAAATTTATTTTGTGTATTCAATCTATGACATGACCATGCATTAAATCAATATACAATATGATAAATTTTAGATGTGAAATTTAAGTAAAACAATAAAAAAATTCGCACATGGCGCGGGAATTACGCTAGTATAAATCTAAATCCAAATTACATGTAAATTTGTATTTTTTACATTCAATGCATTCATTTTCTTACATTTAATATTTTCTATACACAATATCATACTTGCACCTTAGCCTCTTGTCTTCAATTCTAGAATATTTAAAGACTATTGTCATAAAATAATAAAATAACACATTTTATGTTTTAATTTCTTACACTCAACACTCCTACCATTATAATCTTTTTGACTTCTCCCTATCACAATTAATATTTTAATTTTCTACACTCTTACATGTATAATCTCTTTGTCTTCCACTTTTAATGACACTTCTATATTTTTATTTCTTCTTACTTCAAATTTAAAAACATTAAAATATTTGATTAAGAATCTAAAGGGATGAGATTCCTATATTTTTGTTCATTCTTAATTTAAAGGAAACAAATACAAATTCAAACTTGATCTTTGCCTCTTAGTTTTTCACTCTAGAATACTTAATGGTTATAATCTCTTTGTCTTTCACATATAATGACATCCTTATATTTCTGCTTTAGAATCTATTTTTCTTTTTTCTTTTATTTCTTTTCTCCTTCTTCCTACTTGCACTGCCTTCTCTTTCCTATCTCAAACATGCACAAATTTGAATTTTTCGTATATATTACAAAAAATCCCCTTGATATGTCATTATGTCCAAAAGAGTTTTATTATAACTTTAATAGTATACATACAAGTACTAATTTTATTTTAATGTCTAAACAATAATAAAATATTATTAAAACATAATATCCAACACAACCAAATAAATAAACAAATAACACAATATTTAAGCAAAAAACTATTGATCCGTGCGAAGCACGGACATACCCTTCTAAAATTGAAAAATCTTTTCATTTATGACCACCTCCAATTGAATTCATATGGGAAATTAAAGTTCATTGTAAACAAAAAAGAAATGCAAAACATTTTGAAAATTTTGGTCATTTATGACCACCTCGAATTGAATTCATATGTGAAATTAAAGTTCATTGAAAAAAAAAGAAATGCGAAAAAATTATGTGCAAGCAAACCAAAATGAAACGTAAAAAAATATAAATGAATTAAACATAAAAAGCAGTTACAATAAAAAGGAAAAAGAAAAGTAAACCAATTTATTATCATCTCCATTTAACATTTTTTATAATCCCTTTAACAACTTTTGAAATGGGAGAATAGCAACAAATAGTGTCTTTAACTTAATTTAAATCACATCACATTTATTGTTAGTAATATATTTGTTTTCGAAAAAAATAGTACAATTGGAAAACAAAAAGATAAACCCATTTATTGTCAACTTCGTTCTTCAATTAATCTACCATAAATTTCATGTATTCAAAGGATCAAATATAAAGTCAATCTCAAAAACTCAATTGAAACGTAGAAATGCAAAATATTTTGAAAATTTTGGTCATTTATGACCACCTCGAATTGAATTCATATGGGAAATTAAAGTTCATTGAAAAAGAAGAAATTCAAAAAAAATTCGGGCAAGCAAACCAAAATGAAACGTAAAAAAATATAAATGAATTAAACATAAAAAGCAGTTACAATAAAAAGGAAAAAGAAAAGTAAACCAATTTATTATCATCTCCCTTTAACATTTTTTATAATCCCTTTGACAACTTTTGAAATGGGAGAATAGCAACAAATAGTGTCTTTAACTTAATTTAAATCACATCACATTTATTGTTAGTAATATATTTGTTTTCGAAAAAAATAGTACAATTGGAAAACAAAAAGATAAAACCCATTTATTGTCAACTTCGTTCTTCAATTAATTTACCATAAATTTCATGTATTCAAAGGATCAAATATAAAGTCAATCTCAAAAACTCAATTGAAACGTAGAAATGCAAAATATTTTGAAAATTTTGTCATTTATGACCACCTCGAATTGAATTCATATGGAAAATTAAAGTTCATTGAAAAAGAAGAAATGCAAAAAAAATTCGTCAAGCAAACCAAAATGAAACGTATCTAAAAGAATTAAACATAAAAGTCAGTTACAATAAAAAGGCAAAAGAAACGTAAACCAATTTATTATCATTTTCCTTTAACATTTTTTATAATCCGTTTGATAACTTTTGAAATGGGAGAATAGCAACAGATAGTGTCTTTAACCCAATTTAGTTCGCAACACATTTATTGGTAGTAATATACTCCCTCCGATTTAAATTAATTGTCGTTTTAGCACTTTAAATTTGATCCATTTTATATATCGTTTTAGGTTTTCTAGGCAATTGATTAGGAGTGAGTTACGAGAATTGTTATTGGAATGTGTTTTTATTAATAAATGTTATTCATTCATTGGTGGAAAAAAGGTGATGGGTGGTAAAAATTATAAAAAAATTATCTTTTTGAGTTTAGTTAATGCTTTTCTTAATTCTTATGTCGAAAGTTAAAACGACAATTATTTTGGATCGTAGGGAGTATTTATTACGGAAAAAAATAGTACAATTGCAAAAAAAAGATAATCCCATTTATTGTCAACCTATTCATCTATCCGTTCTTCAATTAATCTACCATAAATTTCATGTATTCAAAGGATCATATATAAAGTCAATCCCAAAAACGTTGTTGAAGCGTTACAAAATTGTTGTTGTATTCATGGTGTTAATGCATATCATCTTATTCAATTTTTTTTTAGTATATATACAACGTCAACTTAAGTGCCATAACAACCACTTTCAAAAATTGGTTCCGCATCGAGCAAAAAGAGCAGTGCTATAAGAATGTATTATCTTCCATCCCACTGATAATCCTTTGTATTCTTAGCAAATTATGTTTATCGAATATTTCCATTGCTACAAACACACAAATATTCATTTTGTATTTGCATCAACACATACAACGAGGGCATATACTTATAAAAATGGGACGTATACAATCTGTATAGAATACATACTTGAGAACATATTGCATGTTTAAATGGTGTTAAGGTATATATAAATCCTACAATATTCTTAAAATATTAGTTTTGCATTCCGTAATGACTTTTCCATGGATTTTTTTTTACATTATTGTTCACATGTTCTTCATACACTTTATTTAAATCTGGAGAAATTCAACAGTGGAAAAATGGAGCCCCTATGCAAATGCAAATTTTCTAAGATGGGAACTGCTCAATTTAGATATATTTTGGTATTCATATGAAATTTGATCTTATTCATCTCAATTCACTTAGGGGTAGAGGCCAGGATCCACTTAATATTTAGTCGTTTTATATATACATTTTAATATAAATGGATTAAATTAGTACATTTGATATTGTATAATTAAGAAGTTGAGTCAATCTAATATATTGAAAATATTACTCATTTAGAAAACGACTTAGATTTTTCATATAATAACAAATGTTATCAAATCCAAATGACTTAGTATCGAATTAAATGTATGATTTTTGAAAAGGAATTTTCACTCTTAATTAATAAAAAACATTATGAAAATTATGGCTACTATATCATTTATAAAATTATATATAATACAAATATTATCTTTAATTATTTAAGAATTTTATATTTAGTCAAATAATTAATTATGTTTTATCCTTTTTTCTACCGAGAAATTATTGTAGTTATCAGTATTATTAACTAATTTAATTTAAAATGCTGAATTAAAATGCAAATGAAAAAATTTGACCCTTGTAAAGCTTTACAAAGCAATAGATGTTCCATTTGAACCAAACTCCCATTAACATAACCAATCTTTCTCAAAGATATGTAGATGATCCATTCTATTAGTGAGTAAATATAAAAGATCGAAGTCATCTTGAACATAACATGAGTTGTATGGCTTGATTTTTTTCCCCGAAGAATTTTCCTACTAAATAATTTTTTTCAAGATAAATATATCGTAATTAGTAAATTTAAAAATCTTGATTTTTTTTTTCTAGTTTTAAGTTGGTATTGTTACAAAATGATATCTTTACCTTTAGAGTACACTTCAATATAATATTTTAATTGTTTAATTATACAAACATAATTACAAAAAGATGTTTGAATTGCTTCTGGAAATTTTTGAAATTGCGTATGTAAATTTGTTTTTCTATGGTTCAAATGATGTTTGAATTTTACTGCACGGCCTATGCATTTGAAATGGTTTATTGTGAAATTATACAAATACCGCATGATGTTCTAATTATTATTATTGTATATTTTTTTAGTTTGATTCACTTTGCAAATTATTATTGTAGGAAATGAGGATAGGCAATAGAATTCCTACACTTTGCAAATATTATGCTGAGAATGATCAAGATTTTCGGGATAGTATAAATGAAGTCATTGAATCAAAGCGCATATGTTAGTTGCCTTCTTCAGTTCTTGAAGGTGTGCGAGAGCATGAATAAAAAAGATAATTATTCTATAATTAGATTAATTGAAGAGACAATGGAGAACTATAAGGTGATAGATGACAGCACGAATGTTATGGGTTCTCTTTTGACAATACTGATCGGTCGTCGATCAGAATGAACCCCACTTTAGAGGACGTTCTCTTTCTGACCGAATTGCCTATAATTGGCAAACTGGTGTTCCATGAGAATAGTAGGGATTCGGGTGCCTTTGCTCGAGTGTTTGAGATCAATTTGGTCAAAGATATAAATTTAACTAAGATGCAATAAATCGCGAATGGTGCCAGTTATCCGACATCAAAAAGGATCACTGTTGTCCTTTTGTTGATCATCAATTGCATGATCATCCCTTCGCAAGATGATCATAAGTGCGCGAGCAGATATGTCTAGTTTGTAGAAAATTTGGAGGAGGTGAACTCTTATGCGTGGGGAGCCTCGTTGTTGGGATTTCGCTACAGTGACACGAACGCTTATAAAAAGAATGAGTTGAAATCCATTAAGAGCAGCACTGTTTCTTTAGGTAGTGTCTCTTTTTTTAATCTTTTTCGTTTTTCATTTATGTTGATATATTTTTGATGAATTGGATTCTAATTGATATTTTTTTAAATATTTTTTTCTAAGGCCTTTCTCGTATACAACATACCCAAAATCCAAAATGCATTGAATATTAAAGTTGAGACGGTGGAGCAACCGATGCTTTTCTTGACTATGATTTTGCGTACACTTCACCCAATTCGCCAAGATCCAATCCACGGGTCGCGGTTCCGGGTGAGTGTTGGCGAGTCCGCCGAGCCCACCTGACATAACGCGTGATCCCTCCTACCAAACGTTTCTCCCACAACTGATGCTCCTTCGAATAGTACACTTTAAAATCCTGAGCATTGCCCCCACTGTTTCCCAACTCTGTGATAGGCAAAAAAAAAATCCCCAATCTTGTTTGTGTCTTGGCATTCAACCTCATGAAATTGTTTTGCTATAAGATGTGGTGAATGATTCACTACATGATTGTAGCAAAACAATGGAGTCAAGAGGATTCTATACCTGAGCTGCTGATGAAGATCCGACAACAACATGTTTGAGGCATAAGGATGCGAACAAATATCCTAGTTAAACAAGGGGGTAAATGAACAATTAGTACAAAATATAACAAAGAACACAAACTGAATGCAAAAAGAACAAACAAGCAACACTGCTTGAGCCAAGACAAATACAAATACCAATCCTCAAGTATAAACTGAGAAAAACTAGGCTAAAGAACAAAAGGAGCAGTTCAGCCGTAGCATCATCCAACCCAGTGCAGACACAGTGAGCAACATTTCAGAAGCAGTGCAAAAGGAAGAACATGCAATAATACAAACAATAAGCAGACTAGAAGATTGATATTTGAACCTCCTATATACTCAATCTTGTTCAAGCTTTTACACATACAAGGGGTTAATGGATTTTCCATAGGTCATAGTTCAATTGACAGATAAGCTCGATTTTGTTAATGAAAGCTCAGTTGAAAGAGAAGCTCAGTTTTATTAGATGCATAATATTCCAAATTTTTATCAAAGATACTAATTTTCCAAATATAGCACTGAAAAATATTCCAAATTGTTAATTATCTTCTATACAATAACTTACTACCAATTTTACAACATATATGCTACTTTGTTATCATCCTAAAGGCAAAGGTCGATTACAAATTATAACATAGAAAAATATGTTTCTAGCTTCATCATCTGGGAGAATAAGTAATCTTTTCCCAATAACAAGATCACCTACACTCTACACTGATCCATTGAATATCAAGCAACAAAGCAGACAAGGAGTTGTAGCAATCTTACCTCATCAATAAGGTTGTTAGAAACGGGGTTCACGATCTTATGCTCTTTATGTCGTGGCAAATTGAGCGAAGAGCACGCAAAACCGGAGTCAAGAAAAGCATCAGTTGCTCCACCCTCTCAACTTTAACATTCAATGCCTTTTGGATTTTCGGTATGTGGTATATGAGAAAGGCCTTAGAAAAAAATATTGAAAATAAATAAATTAGAATCTAAGTCATCAAAAATATATCAACATAAACGAAAAACGAAAAATATTAAAAAAATTGCATTAACACAAGAAACGGAGTGTTGCCCTTAATGGATTTCAACTCGTTCTTTTTATAAGCGTCCAGGCCACTGTAGAGGAATCCCAACAACGTGGCTCCCCACTCATAAGAGTTCACCTCCTCCAAGTTTTCTACAAACTGGACATATCCACTCGCGCACCAATGATCCTTTTCGATGTCGGATAACCGACACCCTTTGCGATTGAATGCATCTTAGTTAAATTTATATGTTTGCCCGAATTGATCTCAAACATTCGAGCAAAGGCACCCAAATCCCGACTATTCTTAGGGAACACCATCTTGCCAATTATAGGCAATCGGGTCAGAAAGAGAACGTCCTCTAAAGTGGGGTTCATTCTGATCGACGGTCGATCATTATTGTCAAAAGAGAACTCATAAGCATTCGTGCTGTCATCTATCACGTTATAGTTCTCCATTGCCTCTTCAATTAATCTAATTATAGAATAATTATCTGTTTTATTCATGCCCTCACACACCTTCAAGAGTCGAAGAAGGCAACTACCATTGCGGTTTGATTCAATGGTTTCATTTATACTATCCCGAAAATCTTGATCATACTCAGCATAATATTTGCAAAGTGTAGGAATTCTATTGCCTACCCTCATTTCATACAATAATAATTTGCAAAGTGAATCAAACTAAAACAAAATATATAATAATAATAATCAGAACATCATGCGGTGTTTGTGTAATTTTACAATAAACCATTTCAAATGTATAGGCTGCGAAGTAAAACTCAAACATCATTTGAACCATAGAAAAACAAATTTCCAGAAGCAATTCCAAAAATTTCCAGAAGCAATTCAAACATCATTCATACATCAAAATGCATAGGCTCCAGAAGCAATTCAAAAAATTCATTAAACTTTCTATGTTGCACCTATACAATTTCCAGAAGCAAATTTCACAATGACCCCATAGAAAAACAATTCGAACTTGATGTACCTCGTATCCTTTTCTTTTGCTCCAATAGTATTCTTTTCTTTTGATCCAATTTATGTAAGGATATATAGAGATGGAGAAACTCACTGGTGGACGGTGGGCGCAAGGCAACGATGGGCGCGACGGCGAGAAGGATCGATCGAGCAAGGGGATGGACGACGGACGGGAGCAAGGGGATGTATGGAAACGGCGAGCAGGATCGAGCTAGCAAGGGGATAGACTGTGGACGCGACAGTGAGCTAGGGGATCGATGGTGGCGACAATTAGGTAAGGGAGTAGACGAAAGGAGACTTCGATCTTTTGCTTGGTAGTAGAAAATAGGAGGAAGGAAAATAATAATTAGGTGACTGTGCATTATTATTATTTTCGGATTGGTCAGATTAGTTCAAAAATTTGCGGATTTAATCCGACCCGACCCGACCCGTGAGCATCCCTATGGAATATGGCTGATGTAACACCCAGGTTTTAAATATCAGAATGTCACTTGGTTGTGGACCTCACTTGGGTCCACTCAAGCTAATTTAATAACAATCTCACAATGTGTGACCTTGCAACAAAGACACTACGAGAAATATAAGAAAACATCCAACTATGTTTCCTAAAAAGTAACAAAGTCATGCATGTATGCATTAGACAACCCCAACACAACCCTCATTTCTGATCCCTAAATATCAACCGATATTTACAAACATCGAACTTAGCAAGACAACATAGACTCCTAAGACCTTCAGTCCTACAAAACGTTATTCGACTGCATCCTAAGACACGCCACGTCGATCTGGTTCACCATCATCTTGGAGAAGATTCCTTGGAGCATTATTCATTCTAGAGTGATTTCCTAAAAGAACAACAACACCCCGAAGGGTTAGCTAGCAATTCCAATATGCATTGAATAGTAGATGCAACATGCACAAGCAACTCAATTTATTCAATTACATATTTAATAATAGTAATATAATAGTTCACATATAGTACATTCATAATAGCAGACAATTTCACCACAATAATTAAAGTCATACAACACTTAATAATAATAGCATATTGTCTCGCTTTAGTATATCCTCAACCATCTTTCGCCTCTATAATAATTCAACCATAACTCATTCATTCAAATCCGTTAACTTCCTTTATCTAATAAGAATGGCACCCTCCAACCTTACACAGTGTAGTGGACGGCGGCCTCCACCGTTTTTCCGAACCACTCACACCCTCATCATTCATCTTCTTACCCCTGGTCAAGCCTCCACTGGAGCACTCGCCAAAATATTTTATTATAATTTTGAAGAGGCCCTCCTTGACATACAACGAAGTTAGGGATGTCTCCGCCTTCCCGACTATCCCTAATCATAGCTGTATCAGTTAGGTGCCAATGCTTACAAATCCAAAAAAAATACAGAATATTATTCATCTATTATATTTCTCAAAATAACGAATTATTTTAAAATAGATATATAGTAATATAAAGGGATAAATCCCAACATAAAGTTCTACACATCCAACACATATCAAAATTGATAACTAAGTAAGTCCATGCGATTTACTTCAACTGAAGGTTTTCTAACCATATCAAAATGAACTCGTCAAGAATTTGAATAATGCTCCTAAGGAAGATAATCATGACTTTTCGACTTACCATTCCAAAGAAAAAGACTTAACCCATGTATCTACTATTTGACCCAATACAAAGATGGATAATCTTATTTTAAATTGACCAAATCTTATAAATATTTTATGCCATATCTTAAGAATCACTAATTAACTATAACTTTTAGGCTAACATAACCATGTACTCATATATAGTAACTTAACTACCCTTCCTAACTTATCTTAATCTAATTAGCTTTTAATCTAAAAGTACACCCACATGGAAAGGCATATACGTTCTTATGATTTCATGACCAACCAATCGTACGAACATATATACACACTTATCAAATTATTTACATATTTCCTAATCTTTAATACTTAACCTAGCTAATTAATTCCTAATCCACCTAAACCACCATACTGTATTAAATATATTCGCCCCTTTTCAAGACATCCACAATCATACGCTCTTAACAATAATATAGAGGGATGGTTTTAAGAATATACCACATATAAGAAATCTATATTTATATATAGCGGTGGAGGAGTTCCGATGTCGACGGAAGTGATCGAGCTAACCCCATGGAATCCGATTTAGCGAAAGAGCTCGAGTGATGGTGTGAACTAGTATCCGTGAAAATTGAATGATTGAGAGGCTAGGTGGTGAGAAACTAAACAATAGTGGTGTAGCTCTTGTATAAATAGAATAAATTGGGAGAGGTGGAGAGGTCTTCTTACGTGGAAGGAGAAGGCAAGCTTATCATTTGCTAAATTTTATCCCTTTGCTCAAGTAAAAGTGATCATATGATTACACCTATGTTACTTAGCTAGGTGCATAGTACCAACACTAAAACGATTGCGTGCTTCCTTAATTGAAAAGTCAAACTAAGAATTGTACACGTATATTAGAGATTGATATGTACCCAAATGAGTTGGTTCATGTATTCAAATTAGTCTAAAATAACGGCTCACATGAATGAGCTAGAGGAGACAGTAAACAAAGATATAACAATGATAAGGCCATCTCATATTTTATAACCTTCTTAAAAATTTGACTCTTAACCATTAAGCTAGAAAGAAACATGTACAACTCTTATAATGAAAGGAATTTGTCAACTATGCTAACCTTTTCACCTTGGTACTTGTAAACCTTATCAACTATAATAAAATTATAGTAATTATTTAATAAAAATAGTATTCATATAATATATAAATTAATTAAGTAATGAAACTCTAACTGAAAAGATTACCCGAATATTAAATATACCCCTCCTTAAATAAAGTTTTCCTCGAAACTAAAGTTAGAGTTGAACTTCACATAGATAACTTCATATCGACTTATAAGTATCAACATCATAATAGCATTAACAACACTTGCAAAAACTTCCATCATTTCACACATAATTAATTGGTAGAAATGCATTAAGATAGGCTTTGAGGGAAGTTAATTTATCATATTAGATAATAACCTTCATAACAAAATATCCAACTCGGTTTAAGTAGAAGTGAGATTCAAACTCCGTGGATCAAAATTGGGATTCCTAACCTTATAACTTTGCATTCTCATAATATTGTTATTCGTCATTATACTCATAGAATTGACTGAAGCAGACATAATCCCTATGATTCGACCTACTACTAAAATAAATTTCTTATTCTTATGAGTGTGTGGAAAACCATCACATCACATGCTTTGAGTCTAAATCCATCTCCTCTAGTTTGCCACTTTCAAGCCACTAAAATCAAACACTTCTTATATGTAAATGAACCCATTGACTCACAAATGACCCCAGTACTTTGAAATTCCTAATCATTCAATTGAATAAGAATTACTGATGTTCGTGTTTTTAATATAGTTTTTGGTGTGTTTCTTAGATTGTTTAGTTTAGTTTTAGTAGGCTTTAGAGTTAGTTTTGTGTGTTTTTGGATGAGTTTGCATATTTTATGAAAAGTATGGAAGCTACTCTGTTTTGTGTCTTTTTGTAGGTTTTTGAGCAGGAAAAAGCGCTTTTTTTTAGCTGAGTTGAGGTCTTGTGGTGGAGGATGGAAGACATGAAGATAAGGAAAAAGTTTGCATAAGAAGATTGAAGTTAAAGTCCAAGTTAAAGTTGAGAAGAAGTTAAAGAAAAGCCAAAACAGAGGCTCGTTAACGATCCTGTGAAGGTCGTTAACAAGGCTAAAAGATAGAATTTTTCAAGGGAATTTGTAATCTCTACCGACCTTGTGTGGGGTCGTTAACGAGGGTCCCATGTCGGTAGAGGCTTAGTCGACTTTGGGTTGGGTATATCTTTTATCTTGTTATCTTTAAAGTAGGGTAAGTTTTTATCTTTTAGGTTATTTAATAGATAGTTTCTTAGTATAAATATCCTTGTTCTAAGTCTAGGTAAGGGGGGAGTCAGATTAGTTCTAGGAGAAGTCGAGTAGGAGAAGATTTCGAGCCAGGTTAGATAGATAGATAGATAGATAGATAGATAGAGAGAGAGAGAGAGAGAGAGAGAGAGCTTAGGATTGTTGATTGGATTTTTGCTCGGTGTTCTTAAGTGTTTTCGGATTCTATAGAAGTTTGTAAAACGATATTTTCTTATCAATTTCAAGTAAGTTTAGTTTGTTTAATGTCTTCTTTGATTAAAGTTGTTAGCTTTATTATCATGAGTAGTCCTTTTATCTAGGATCGAGGTTGAAACCCGACATAGTTGTGCATGATTGAATGAGTAAGATGATGTTTTGAATGCCTTTTATCTATTAAATTGCTTGTTGTGCTTATGCTTAGGCGATAGTCGAACCCTTGTCCTAGATCCTTTATTTTATTGAATTAGTTTGTTTGTTTTCGAATCATTCGTTATCGAGTTAACATACCTTGGTACCGAACCTGAGTTTAGGTCGTTAAGTGTTCTTTGTTCGTAGGTTTTCCAGGTTCGTTAACGACCTTGACAAGTTCGTTAACGAGGTTGGTCGTAGGTGTTTTTGCTTGTTTTGCTTTGTTTTTCTTATTTTTAGTAGTTGATAGACAAACAATCGTGCTTCCTGTGGAACGATCCTGACTTCGCTATACTCAGTGGGGTCTTGACTACAAATTTTATTTGTTGTTAAGTAAATACCTACCAACAAATTGGCGCCGTTGCCGGGGAAGCAACAGTGTTTGTTTGTTTATCTGTGGGTCTGGGAATAGCCTGACCCTGTTTTTGTTTTCTTATTTTTGTTTTGTTTGTTTGTTTTCTCAGCGTATGCCAGCAGGACGTCGCAGGCTCGAATTTGACAATATCGGTTACTATTCCGAACCTGAATTTACCAAGACAACGGAGTTGAGAAAACACATCACCTCCTATCACTAGCTGCCTAACGAGACCTTTGTAGAGACATGGGAAAAGTTTAAAGAGATGCTTAGACAGTTCCCTACTCATGGACAACCTTTATATGTACTCTAAGAAATCTTTTTCCAGGGGATTAATGCAGAAACAAAGAACCGCATCAACACACATACATCGTGCGATTTTATAGAGATGGATCCCACAGCTGCATGCGAATTGCTGGACAAGCTTTCTAACTACGATGCCATGTATGGTACCCAACAATCACCCCAGCCATAGAGACTTCTCTACGTGCCTACTAAGGACGAAGTTGATCCCGATGTCAAAAATCAATTTCTGCAAAATGAGGTCAACCGCCTTAAGAAACAGGCAAGTTTTCTAAAAGCCTCTCAACCTTGTCAAGAATGTGGCTCTTCTGCCCATAATACTTCTGCTTGCACTAACATCGAGCAGATAAGAGCCGCTGAGACCTATGCTGAAGTGAATTACATGAGAGGCCCATACAGGAACCAGCCTAGTAATTTTGACAGGTCAAATAATTATCCAACGTGGGGCAATCAAAATCCAAATTCAAACTATGCAACACCTCCACCGGATAGACGACCTGCGGCATATCGACCCCCAAGCTACCAAGAGCTGCCATCCTGGGCACAAGGGTTACAGGAAGGCATTAACGGAGTCCGTAATAAGTTTAATGAAGTGCATAGCAAGATTGATGGAATCCAAGCCAACCTTAACAATCAAATAAAAAGATGGGGAGAGTTCGATGTGTGGAAGAAGAATGTCGACTCCCAGCTAGGGAACCTTGCTACACAGATTCCAAGACCACAAGGGCAACTCCCGGGTCGTCCCGAGGAGAACCCTAGAGGACAAATAGCGGCGGTGCACCTTAGGAGCGGAAAGACACTACCGGAGCGTGCCCAAGTTAAAGAGAAGAACCCCGAAACTGATAAAGAAGCCACGGATCAGTTCGATAACGAACCAGAGAGGGTCGCTACCGAGCCTGAACAATTTGGTAACGATGCTCCCAGGGTCGTGAACGACCCCAGTCCAGGTAAGTTCCCTATTCTGAGCTCCTCTCTCAGTCCCAGGCTTGTTAACGACCCCACCAGGTTCAGTATAGTTCCTCCAAATGCACCAATCGACCCTAATGTCGACCTAGTATCATCACCTCTCGAGCCCGATTTGGCTCCGATATTGGTGAAATCTCTTCCTTTTCCTACTAAGAAGTCTAAGGACTCTACTGAGAGCAAGTTTAAGCATTTCATTAAGATTCTCCAAGGCTTAAATATTTCTATCCCATTCACTGAGGCCTTAAGCGAAATGCCGGCTTACACAAAATTCTTGAAAGATATTTTTAGCAGAAAACGATCCATTACAGAGCTTCAAGATGAGGTCCGATCCATTACTCTTCTAGAAAAATTAGGCGACTCAGAGAGATTTGCCATAACAATTGGCATAGGCGACCACTGATTTAAGGCTCTATGTGACTTGGGAGCCAGTGCCAGTTTACTCACTCTATCAATCTGATCAAAAGCCAACATGGGACCATTGGAGTCGATCAACATGAGGTTATACATGGCAGATGGCTCATGCGTCAAGCCAACAGGGGTTGTAGAAGACTTTCCGGTTCAAGTGGGAAAATTTTTTGCTCCTAACGATTTCATTGTTATGGCAATGCCCAAAGACCCGGTGGTTCCTATTATCTTAGGGAGACCATTCCTCACCACAGCCGGAGCCATAATTGATGTTAGGAAGGGACTCCTAACTTTCGAAATTGGGGATGAGGCGGCGGAATTTTGGTTCAACCCGACAATGAAGGAGACAGATAGAGTTGAAATCAAGATGCTCTACACCCACAATGAATTTATCAAATCTGAGGACCCCGTTGGAAGACTATTGTCGAGTGATGAATTCTCAAGTCAAAGATGGGCCGAGATATCTCCTACAGTTTCGGTAACTAGTTCACCAACTTCGGTACCGAATCTCCTGGCAGAAGAAAAAGGCTCGTTAACGACCCTACCTGCATCGCTAACGACCCTGGTCGAGGACAATGCAATCTTGGCGTTTGAATACCTTGAAGAGGTGTTGAAGACGGAGCCAAAAGAACCAATTCTCATTCCAGTTGAACCTTCTCCAACACTCAAGCCTCTTCGAGAATATCTCAGGTATGAATGTCTTGGTCCTAATTATACTTTTCCTGTCATCATTAATGTTAGTTTCAAAGACAAGGAATTAGATAAGCTACTCACTGTGCTTATGACACATAGAAAAGCCATAGGTTACTCCCTTGATGATATAACCGGCATATCTCCTTCACTTTGAATGCATAGGATATACATGGAGGATAATCATAAACCCACTATAGAGCATCAACATGGGTTAAATCCTAATATCAAAGAAGTGGTTAAAAAGGAAATCATTAAATTACTTGATGCTGGGATCATATTTCCTATATCGGACAGCCAATGGGTTACTCCGGTCCATGTAGTTCCTAAAAAAGGAGGAATGACCGTAATAGAAAATGAAAAGGGAGAGCTAATCCCCACTAGGACCACAACTAGTTAGAGGATGTGCATTGATTACAAGAAGCTCAACGGTGCTACTAGAAAAGATCATTTTTTGCTTCCTTTCATTGATCAAATATTAGAACGCTTAGCCCAATATGATTATTTTTGTTATTTAGATGGCTATAATGGTTTTTGGCAGATTCTCATTCATCTTGATGATCAGGAAAAGACTACCTTTACATGTCTCTATGGGACTTTTGCTTATAAAAGAATGCCATTTGGGCTTTGCAATGCCCCTGCCACCTTCCAAAGGTATATGATGGCAATTTTTTCTGATATGATAGAGGATATTGTAGAGGTCTTTATGGATGATTTCTCTGTGTATGGTTCTTCCTTTGATGTTTGTCTTGCTAACCTTGTATGTGTTCTTAAAAGATGTGAAGAAACCAACCTTGTGCTAAATAGGGAAACATTTCATGGTCCAAGAGGGGATAGTATTAGGACATCTTGTCTCTAAAAGAGGGATAGAAGTAGATAAAACAAAAATTGAGCTTATTGAAAAACTACCTCCTCCCTCTTCTGTAAAAGACATTAGGAGTTTTCTAGGGCATGTTGGCTTTTATAGATGCTTTATCAAGGATTTTTCTAAGATAGCTAAACCACTGACTAACCTACTAATGAAATATGTAGTGTTTAAGTTGTCTCCAGAATGTCTTGAAGCATTCTACAGGTTAAGGGCAACCCTCGTCTCCGCCCTTATTATGCAGTCTCCGGATTCGACTCTACCTTTTGAGATTATGTGTGACGCCAGTGACTATGTTGTTGGCACAATCTTGGGACAATGGAAGGATAAGAATCTTCATGCCATCTATTATACAAGTAAGATGCTTGATGAGGCGTAGAGTAAGTATACCACAATAGAGAAGGAGTTTCTCGCTGTGGTATTTGCTTTTGAAAAATTTTGGTCCTATCTTGTTGGTTCGAAAGTGATTGTTTATATTGATCATGAGGTCGTTAGATATCTAATGACTAAAAAGGATGTCAAGCCTAGGCTGTTTCGTTGGATGCTCTTATTACAAGAATTTGATCATGAAATTAGAGATAAAAAAGGGGCAAAAAACTTGGTGGCAGACCACTTATCTAGGTTGCTAGTTGAGCACATCACAGTATCCAACAACAAAGTGCCAATAAATGACTCCAGACCAGACGAACACCTAATGTTGAACGAGGTTGAACTCGACAAGGCCCTCGTTACCGACCCCTTCAGGGTTGGTAACGAACCACCGAGGTTGGAAAGCATAGATCTCAATGGCGATAACTTGAGGTGCATCGACACCACAATCGGGAAGGCCGTTACCAAGCCAATTGAGAAGAAGTTAAAGAAAAGCCAAAACAGAGGCTCGTTAACGATCCTGTGAAGGTCGTTAACGAGGCTAAAAGATAGAATTTTTCAAGGGAATTTGTAATCTCTACCGACCCTATGCAGGGTCGTTAACGAGGATCCCGTGTCGGTAGAGGCTTAGTCGACTTTAGGTTGGGTATATCTTTTATCTTGTTATCTTTTAAGTAGGGTAAGTTTTTATCTTTTAGGCTTTTTAATAGATAGTTTCTTAGTATAAATACCCTTGTTCTAAGTCTAGGCAAGGGGGGAGTCAGATCAGTTCTAGGAGAAGTCGAGTAGGAGAAGATTTCGAGCCAGGTTCGATCGAGAGAGAGAGAGAGAGCTTAGGATCGTTGATTGGATTTTTGCTCGGTTTTCTTAAGTGTTTTCGGATTCTACAGAAGTTTGTAAAACGATATTTTCTTATCAATTTCAATTAAGTTTAGTTTGTTGAATGTCTTCTTTGATTAAAGTTGTTAGCTTTATTATCATGAGTAGTCTTTTTATCTAGGATCGGGGTTGAAACCCGACATAATTGTGCATGATTGAATGAGTGAGATGATGTTTTGAATGCCTTTTCTCTATTAAATTGCTTGTTGTGCTTATGCTTAGACGATAGTCGAAGTAATTTGAGTTTTTAACTTGATCGAAAGAGAAAGTTATTAACTTGAATGTTGATATTGTTCGTTAACGAAGGTTTCGAGCTTTGGATTCAAAACAAGTGATAGAGTGAATTGATTTATGAGAATTGATTGATTTGCTTGATTATCAGCGAAAGTTGATGAATTTATCTTTAGAGGCATGATCTTTATCTTCGTACGAGTTTATATGCATAGCTATGTCGTGGTAACTCTTGTCCTAGATCCTTTATTTTATTGAATTAGTTTGTTTGTTTTTGAATCATTCGTTATTGAGTTAACATACCTCGGTACCGAACCTGAGTTTAGGTCGTTAAGTGTTCTTTGTTCGTAGGCTTTCCAAGTTCGTTAACGACCTTGACAAGGTCGTTAACAAGGTTGTCGTAGTTGATAGGCAAACAACCGTGATTTCCATTGAACGATCCTGACTTCGCTATACTCAACGGGGTCTTAACTACAAATTTTATTTGTTGTTAAGTAAATCCCTATCAACAATTACCTAACAAGAATTAAAACAAAGACTTTATAATACTGCCCTAAAATCGTATACACATTTTCAGCCACGGACCGAAATTGATATGTTTGTATGGTCTACAACATTTAGTAAACTTATTAAACTGGCATGTAAACAAAGTTCCAGTGCTCTAATTGTATGAATCCAAACCTCGTTTCATAAAATCAGTGCGGCTAAACTCAATTCACCAAAATTACTAACAATTAATGTCCGACTTTTAGAACAGATCAACTTCGGTCCATTTCTATACATGGCACTTCAAAGTTTCGGTGATGAAAATTGTCAATTGCTTTCAAGACAACAGATGATGACTCATGAAGACCTATTCATCAATTCATCGGCTCACTTATCCTTCACATCTTTGTCACACTACCATGACTATTACTATCATCTTGTTTATAAATTACTATAATCACGTACTCATCCACACATATCATCGAATGAATTAGTCCAATCCGTGTTCTTTTTTCATTTCAGTACTCAAATCATCAACATGGCAAAAAAAAAAAAACGATTAAACGGTCAAGTGTACAAAATCAGCATTCTTTTCCCCTCCAATTTTGTCTTCCTCATAAACTAATCCCCTAACACGACATAACAATAACACCAAAGGCCCTTAAAAATGGCAAGCAAGACTACCAAGATATCACTCTCCTTGCTAGTCCTCGCCTTCCTCATCCTCATCATCGTCGTCTCCGTTCGCCTGGGCCCCACGTGGGGCATCGTCTTCGCCCTCTGCACTGCCATCGCGGCCGCCATCACCACCCTCCTCTACCTCCTCCTCCGCTATCGCACAGCCACCGGCGGCCTCCCAGAGCGGGACCTCCAGCCACGTGGCGGCACCACCAGCTTCATCCACCGCATAGCGGGTGTCCCCACAAACTTCCCCTACAAGGAGCTAGAGCACGCCACCGATAACTTCAACTCCCTGGTGGGCAGGGGCGGCTCCGGGACCGTCTTCAAGGGGATCCTCAACGACGGAACGCGGTGGCCGTGAAGCGGATCGAGGCTGGCGAGGAGGATAGAGGGGAGAAGGAGTTTTTGTCCGAGGTGGCCGCCATCGCCAGCGTGCAACACGTCAACCTCGTTAGGCTTTTCGGGTTCTGTGTGGTCCCGGCCGGGCCCAGGTTCCTTGTGTATGAGTTTGTTGAGAATGGGTCGTTGGATGGCTGGATATTTGCCCGCCGGGATGGGAGGCGCCGCCCCGGCGGGTGCCTGCCGTGGCATCTCCGGTTTCGGGTTGCGGTGGATGTGGCCAAGGCGCTGTCTTACCTCCACCATGATTGCAGGTTAGTAAATCCAAAGCCAATATGAGAACTTGGAAATTAAGTTTAATTACATGATAAACAACAACTTCCAACAGGTCTCGGATACTCCACCTAGACGTGAAGCCGGAGAACATCCTGCTAGACGGCGGCTTCAGGGCAGTGGTGGCGGACTTTGGGCTTTCAAAACTAATGGCAAAGGATGAGAGCAAGGTGGTGACCCGAGTACGCGGGACGCGTGGATATCTTGCTCCCGAGTGGATCCTAGAACAAGGAATCTCCGAGAAATCCGACGTCTACAGCTACGGGATTGTCCTGTTAGAGATGATCGGAGGGCGGAGGTGCATCCAACAAGCGGATAACCGAAAATGGGAGTTCTTCCCCAAGATCATCACGGCGAAGATCAAAGAGGGAAACCTAATGGAAGCAGTTGATTGGAGGCTGCTTGAAGGCAGGCAAAAAGTGGAGGAGAGGGAGGTCAGGCTGATGGCTTATGTTGGGCTTTGGTGCATACAAGAGAAGCCCAAGGGTAGACCCACTATGGCCCTGGTGGTTCAGATGCTTCTAGGGCATGTACCGGTGGAGCCACCACCAGAGACCGAGATGATGGTGGCGGCTCTTCTGTCGGTGGATAGGGATCGAGACAAGAAGCAGCAACAAGGAAGCCGCCAACATAGGCCGGGAACTGATGGGTTTAATGACAGTGGTTCTACATCAGCCGACTCACTCGGGTTCGGGTCAGTGCTGGCAGGGAGATAGTTTTAGGGCTTTTGTGTGTATGGTTTGATCCTAGGAGGATTTGGTTAGTTTTATGTGGCTTGCCCTCTTTGTGTGATGATTAATAAAATTAGGGTATCACTTCTCATTGACATGTTTCACTGTTTTTATATGTATCTCATGTATTAAAGTGCCACCATGTATGTAAACTTGGGTGTAGATCTTGACACTTTTTGATATAATGGATAAACATCTTAAGTTTTGCTACTGACACAGGAAAATTGTGAAGTATTGTGAGAATGATATCATTATGACACTTGAATTTCAGAATATATGCAATTCGTATATGCAGATCAAATGATGCTCGAATCTCAGTTCTGAACAAACAAAATCTCCCACCTCCTCCTTGAATGCCCTTCTAGATCAAAATCTTCCCAGTCTCAGCCAAAATTACAATGATTCTAATTACTTGGAAAAACACAACTCAAATCGATGACCAATCTTGTTTGGCGACCATAAAATCAACCGCCATGGTAACTTTCAAACGGACGGAATAACTAGAAGAAAAGAGAAACAATGATCACTTACATTTCTAAATCCTTAATTCAATGTCTGTGGATTGTGTAGTTGGGAGAAGCTTATCTCGGTCAGCTTCATCACTTTCGGTGTGTTCATGAGTACCATCATCTGCTGATGAACATAAGTTATCATCTTCTGAAAAAACAAAGCAACTTGTGAGATCTTCACACACGATGAAAAGACTCAGCCAACTGATTCAAACTCTGTTTAATGTCCAATAAACTACTTACCTTCACACTCATGATACTCGGGCAACAGTTTGACCGTTGTGGATTGAAGACTTTCAGGAAGCAAGCAACTGCAAACGTACCCTGGAATTTGGTGTGCATATAGTTTTCAGCAAACAAAAATTAAAACAGAAAATGAGGGAGCTGAAGAAGAGAGTAAGAATTTTAGTTACCTGTACGAGCTAACCGATTTACCCATCCAGGTATATGTTTACCAGTCAATCTCCAAGCTATATCATCAGTGAAATGGTTGCAGTTTTTTGTGAGCAGCTGATAAGTGCACCCATGATATTCAGATGTAATATTCTCAATGAATGTTTCGAATTCAGACTCGGTCATATTTATGTAGCCCAGAGATATTGAGCAACGGTAAATAAAGCCTGGACAATTCCTGGGTTCCATTACAAAAACGCCGCTGACTGCGAAATCATGTGCTCCAAATCCATACTCTTTCCCATGAACTGTGTATACCAGGTACAGCAAATATGTTCATAATTCATAAAATTTGAGAGCAATTGAACCAAACAACTCAATCCATGACAATCCAATAAGCTGACAAAATAAACCTCCAACAAGCACTTGTTTTTGACCTAATAAATAATGCACTATTAGATAAACAATACAGGATTGTGTATGCATTTGATTGTAATGACAATATTTCCATCATTTAAAGCCCAGAAGGCCAAATTACAAGAAAATGTAAATTCCATGTCTCTTGTTTACCACATCATGTCAAACAGCTATTCGAAACTAAAGGTGCTTTAATTCAAATACAAAACCTGGGTAAATTAGATAAAGGCAATGCAGAAACAAGAATAAACCCTTGAAAGTGTTACCAAGATATCATAAAGAGAGCAAAAGACACAATCTTTTCAGCATAAATGAACAAAAGAGACTAATCTTGACCAGAAAAGAAAAAAAAACTAGTTTGAATCCTAGACAAAGCTAAACACCTATATCAAAACTCAAATTCCAACCGGATACCCATAAAACCAGTTTTCGTTTTTATAACCAGATTTAGAAACAGTCAATTTCAGTTCATTTCCCTCTTTCATTGAAACAATACCAGACAATGAGACAAACCCCCCCAGAATACACAGATAAGCCCCAAATAGAACGGAATTCAACACCAAAAGTTGCCAAAACAAGAAAAACAGCTGAATAACAAGAATAGTAATGAGAATAACCTTCAATTCCGGAGTGAAAAATCCCAAAACCGAACCAGTTGGTGTAGTTATTAAGAGGGGTGAGATCGTATACATTCACCACCACCGGAGTTTCCCTGCCATCGACGTCCGAATTAGTTTTCTAAGCTTTGCCTTCTACTGCCCCCATCTTCTGAATTATAACTCAAAAAAAGATCTAATAACAGCCCAGAAATTCGAACCAGGGAATGAATTTCCCTTATAATGGATTTTTTTCCAGAGACTTTGATCTGGGTGAGAGGAGGGTTTCTGCCTTTCTGGGAAGTGATTGATGTTGAAAAGGGGTTTATGAACAATTAAAAATCAGATTGTGTTTGTATATACTTTTAATTTTGTAGAATACAATCTCCAGCGAATACACAGTGACAGCAACATCCAGCAAAGAAGGCAAACCAGTAAACCACTTTGCATATGGGAGAGAAGAATAAAAGGTTTGGTTCCCAATTATTTGTTTAACAGTAAAGAATTTATTCAAAAAAATATACAAGATACTTGAATCCAAATTATACACGATATTAAACTTGTAAATTAACTTTCATAACATATTTTTCTGATCATGCATGGAACATTCCAAATTTTGTTTATTTAAAAATAAGGGAATTATTTGAAGTGATACGACCCTTATAATAATGCAATTTGAATATAAAAATATATTAGCTTGGTCAAAAAAAAACCTAAAGTTTTTGCACAGCCATGTTTGGAACTCAATTTTTGGAGCTCGATGTACCCTATATAAACCACACTTGCATACACAAGATGAATTTTGACTAGATCAAAGGAGTTCATATAAAGAAGTCGGCATTTTTTTTTCTGGACAATGCTCAAGAAACGCTGGAAAGCAAGTTGAGCAGCGACAGCTATGATTCATTCATGAAACAAATAACCCTATTGACTATAGTGATTACACGACAAGACAGGACCCGAAACGGATGGATCCGAAGCTGCAACACAAGATGATCATTTGATACAAATTCCAGTCTTTAACGATTTGTATGAAACCAAACCGTCTTGGTTCCGATAAAAACAAAGAGTTCAAAAGGAAGGAAAGGTAACAACTGAGGAGGTGTTTACCCCAAAATAACTTATATATCAGGTGCTTCATTTAACCATCTGCTCTCCCCTACAAAAACCAAGTGACTTGTTATTAATTTGTACGACACAATTAAAAACAAATTGAAAAGAAGAGGGAACTGAGTCTTACAATCAGTCTTTTTTCGGGTATATCACTGAGCAGAAAGGGCAGACAAATCCCTCATTGTTGTTCATATCTTGTAGTCCGTCTTCGAACTCTTCGCCTCTGTACGCCAGAACCACCATTTGAAGAATCTTGGTCCACTTCTCTAGAAGCGGCATCGGTTTGTTCTTCTTCATCGTCCTCAGCAACAACTCTACTACGCCTACGACTTCTTTGAGTACGCGCATCTTGCGTCGTCTCAACCGACTCCACGTCTCTGGGTAAAGAAGTTGTCTCTTCATCATAACTCTCTCCCCAAAGCCTAACAGACCTTCTCCTCACACCAATCTGAGCACCTCTTGAAGTGCCTGACCAGCTGCTGCTTCTTGAGCTACTGCCAGAGTTGAAAACCCGAATGAAAAAGAAAACAGTCAACAAATTGCTATCCTCAAAAGGCAAAATGGTTGCATTTGCAGCATCATGATCTTCACCAAATGAGGATTGTATAGTGCTAAGAACGTCGCCTATGTCTCTCTGTCTTTCCAGCCTCCTCCAGTCACGTTGCCTTTCTGGGTTAGCCTCTGAAGGTCGAATGAGAGGGTGTTCTTGCCTTGCATGCTTTCTGAGGTCAGTATAGTTACCACCAAATTCACACGTCTCACAAGCACAGCTACGAATTTTGTCATTCATGAAGCTGCGAGCAGATTCCACAACAGTGCAACCTAAAATTTTTCCACGACAAAGTGGACAAACAAGTTTTTGATGCAGCTTCCGCATATTAGGCAGATTTTCGGCGGATATAGGGTTATTATTCGTTTCTTCCAGTGGCACATTCACTGCTGGTTCTGAGGATATTATTATAGAAGATGGATCTACTGTATGCAGAGTTGCATCCAGTGACGGTACTGATGGAGTTTCTGCAAATGACTTACAGAACTGATCAAAACAGTTGGAATGACGGTAGCTAGTGTCACACATGTATGGTCTGCAGCCCTTTTCATAAGATGCACAAATGAGAAGAACTGCATTGTGTGGATGCTCAATGCACACAGGGCATCTCGCCTCTTCCCATTCTCTAAGATCTTCCTCGGTCTCCAGAGAGCTAGATGATGAAGATTGCTTTGCACGGCTATAGCTACGGGGTAATGGAGATTGCCTAGAACTGTCGAATGAGACAGAACGGTCTCTCCTTGTCTTTACCATGTTGGAAATCTAAAATTTTGATTGGCTTGACACCTTCATACATAAATGAAAAGACGGAAGTTAATTTGGTTCCAGCATAGACTCAAGAGTCAACTCAAATGCAACTAATTAAAAACACAATGTGCATATACTAAAATGAAGCGTTTAAATATTTTCCCATCAAAATCCGAAAACTTGACCAAGCCACAATGCAGCAACTTAAGAATTGGGGGTCTTAAACTACTACACTAGCATTTTGAGTATCATTTATCTTAATAGAATTAATCAACCAACTAATGAATCAATCCTAGATGTATACACAAATAGAAATAGAGATTTCATGACTGTTATTTTCACAGTAATATTGATCCAGAAGATCTGACACATTAAATGGCATATAGCAGCAAGGAAGACAGCGCATGTAAATCAAACAGCTAACTGGCTAACAAGTATGAGGATGCATAATTTTGAAAGTACAGAAGCAATGATGGATACACATAATAAAATTTCAAAACATGAACCTGTCAACTGTAATGGATGCTAAATTGCTCTACACCCAAAATCATTTACAAGACCCTAGATGAGAGAGGAACGAGAGACAATAGCCCCATTGTGCGATGCTCTAAAATACTGTTAATAACATCATTTGCAACAGAATATCGGCAGATTAGACTGTACACATCCTAATTAAAAACCTTAATTTGCCTACATCAGGATAAATTTTAAGGCGATTGACACTATATGATACTTAATATAGCATAAATTTACAACCTTTATGTTTTCAGTTGTAATCCTCGAAATTGAATTGATATCTCACTAGTATAAAGGGCAACAAAACTGATAATTAAAAGGACATCAGAACATAATGCAGGTTTATATTATAATAGTTTTTGATATTCCCTGGTACAACCCCATGAGAATGGTCATAAAGCAGATGTGGTTAAAGCCAAAGATAATCCTTTTCTTCACGATGGACTCATGACAATTCCCAACATCAACAAAACATTCATGACGGGTCAAGAAGTTGAGACTGCATAGAGCAACGGAGTACAGCAGAATTCACATGAAAGAAGCGTGAGAAAGGAAAAACAACAGAGCAGGAACCCTTCAAGTAACCAAATACCAACAAAGAATCACGCATACATCTATATGCCAAGCTAAATTTCAGAAAACTTAAATTTAAGCTTGATAACCTTAAGCTAATTAGCCTCTGATCCACACGAAAGAACAAACAAATAACTCTGGTACACGCAAATTTCAAAAAAAAATTCCATCTTGGACAAGATATCTCCGCGATTACTACAGCTCCAAATAAAATACTGGATCATAACAACAATAAACTATTACTGGCATTACATAAGCTAGAAACGAGAAAACATACACCAGCAGAATCGCCCAGAAGCTCCCCTGACTCAAAAGCTCAATGGAAACAGCTTCAGTGACACTATACAAACATCCCGAACTGCTAACCCAACCCCCACAGGACCACACCACCCCGACAAAATATCGGATCAAACCCTAGATAAAAGCGGGCCGGAGATCAAGTCCACACAACAAATTCAGATAAGAAAACAAAAATTCTCAACAAACATAAGCCGATTTCGAAGCAACCGGAAGAAATCGGGACCGAGAAATGGAATATTGTCGATTTACCAGATAGTAATCAGAACCTCCGAATGGAATAATCTCAATCAAGCAAAGCGATTCCACGTCGCTAGTTTCAAGATCAGATTTTCGAATGAGATAGCAGTTCGAGAGCCGGGAAAAATCTATGAGATGGATTGAGAGAAATCTCAAGTCTCTCTGCCCCGCTTAGGGCTGTTGAATCTTTTGAGCTACGATGGGAAGAAGGAGAAACGAAAGAGAGCTACAAAACAAGGTGCGCTTTTTATAGGCAGCTGATGTGGAAATTACGCCTTCTCTCAAATTCTTTTTTTAATAAAAAAAAGAAGCTGATTTTCAATTTTGTATTGTTATAATCCGATTATTTTTCTTAAGTCGGCGCCCGGGTTGTCTAATGTTGTTGTATTGGATTTAACTTTTTGATGCGCGCTCTTTCGTGGTAATTGGTAATTACATATTTAGAATCCGTTTGGATTACAATACTTATAATGCAATTTTGCATTATTTTTTTACTATTCATTAACTTTTACTGTTTGTAAGCTAAAAAGGTAAAGCATCAGATTGTTTTACTTTTGTACCATCTCTTCTCCTCTCTCTCACCAATCACCATTACCATCCAGCACCAAGAAATATTAGATCTCACATTCCTATTTCATTTCTCACAATTATATTTGAAATCTCGTTTCCATTAAAAAAATTTTGAGTAAATTTTAGTTGAAAGCTTGATTTGGTGGTGATTTAGGGTTTGTAATTTGTAAGTAGGAGAAGGGGGGTTTAGTCAGATCTATTGAGGTCGGGTTAATTAATGAAAAGTGGCAGCCGACTGGTGGTGGATCTGCGGTTGGGTGTCAGATCTGGGCAAGAGATGGTGAGATAGAGTGCTAGATCTGAGTGGTAATGGCGGTGACAACTGTTTTTGGGCAATCGACATCAATGGAGAGCGGCTAGTACAACTGATGGTCGAAGATGGCGTGGTCGGGGCTGAATGCTCAAGAACGGCGGTGAAGCAATGGAGAGTGGCAACATTGGAACCATCAGTGAACTGGGCGATAGTGAACAGTGACAGTGTACTTCACATTTGGTGGAAGGAGGACTAAAATATCATCACTCTAACAGAGAAAAAAATTATAGTCATCCAAACAGGCTTTTTGAAAGAGAGAAATTATAATGCAAAATTTGAATTATAAAGCATAATGCAAGGTAATCCAAACGCACCCTTACATGCTAAATTATTGATTTAATATTGAATCACAAAAAATTATTGATTTAATATCTATCATGTAATTCAAGTATACTCATTAATGTAAATTATGTCTTTGCACAAAAATTAGCACAAAAAATGTTAGTAACACATAAAGTTAGCTATTTTTAAAGAGTTTTTTTTAGGTATTAAGGAGTCGTTTTCCTTTAACCTTGACTGACCTGTAAAATAATATAGAATAGGTTGTTGTGTTTGTATCCTGAATCCACTTTCTTTCGATGTCTAAGGCAGACTTTGTATTCGTCAAAGTGTATCTAACAAAGAGAGGAGAGAACATATCATTAAATATATAGTGGAAGAAGGGAGCAAATAGCTCTCCAAGCAAGATTGTTTCACTATCTTTTTGTTCAAGAATGGATAGAAGATAAGATCTAATCTTATCTAATCAATCCTAATATCCTTTAATAAAATCTCTTGTCATCTTTAAGAAGATAGAGAGAAACAAATAAGATATTATGGTTTATCTTACAAAAATAAGAATTATATGGACAATATAATATTATCAATCAAGATGCAATCAAGATTTTTACCAACATATCATCATAACTACTAAAGTGGAGGTTAAAATAATGTATAAAATTTTGACCAAAAAAATATATATAAAATAGTCCCATATTCAACCACTATCACTCATCTTTTTAAAAATCAATCAGATTGGTTGAAATTTAATTAAATTGTTTTTAATTAGTTATATTTTGATGAGGTATTTTCGCATTCATTATACCTATCAAAGAAATCTTAACAAACCAAACTCAATAAAGCAGTAAGTAAGGGTCGAACCCACTAAGACTCGTGTATTTATGATTTTACTTGTGTGCCAAGTAATAAAAATAAGGGAGGTTTTGAATGATTGAATAACTATCTTAATCTAAGTAAACAAATAATGTAAAACATATCTAAGAGTTGATTTGTAAATATATGGAAGAAATATGTTCAACTAGTTAACTTTCATTGTGACATTGCTTTGTTGATAATTGATTCTCTTGATTCCCTTTTTCACATTGACTAATCTATCATGGATTTTAATCCAAACTCCAGTTTTAGTTGATAATCTGACCAGATCTAAGAATCCTAATCATCAAGTAACCCAAGAGACCTCCTAAATTCAACTCGACAACAGCTTTACGATTCAAGTATCGAAAGAAACAGTTATCCAGAGCAACTAGACATCTAGATAAATTGTGATTAACTTCTCCTCTTTAACCAACTAGTCCAACTGAATCTAAGTTGATTAAAATTTCTACTCTTGATCCAATTAACACCAATCGGTAATCAACAAGATTCAGTTGTAATTTAAACTAGAAATTCAATTAGTTGATCTTGCTAATAACCCTAGATTAGATTTACTCAAATAAGCATAGAGAAATTAAACTACACAAGGTTATTTAAAATCAATCAAACCCCACAACTCATGCAAATCACAACTTCAATTAACTAGTCAAACAAGAGAGAAATTAACAAGACATAATCAAATTAAGAAAACTTACAATTAGGTTCAAAGATCTCTTTTTGAGAAAAACTCTCTAGAATAAAACCCTAGTCTCCAAATAACAATTGTCATTTATGAAAGAAAAGATAAAACTAAAGTTTTAAACATCTCAAAACAACTTCTAAAGATAAAATATCCAAAGCAACACTATCAAAAAATACATAAGACTAGCCCAAACATGAGGCCCACGAGTCGGTTAAAAACTTCCCATGAAACACCGAAAAGCGCGGGCACGCCCTTGTAAGACACGACTGCACTTCTCTCGTCTTGCTCGCGCTTTCTGGTTCTGCGTGAATTGTGCGAGATAAACCTCCATTGTGCGACCGCGCTTTGTAACACGCTAAGCCGTGTTTCTTGGCTTCTTGCCTTAGTCTTCTTAGCCCCACCTTGCACCACCTCCTAGCACCAATCTTGACATCAAGTACTCCACCAAAGTCAGTTGAGTTCCGTCTCGTTCCCGCTCATTTACCTGTAGATCTGCAATACAGAACAAAACAAGTGGAAAAACCAAATGTTCTAGATAACCTAAGAACTAAGCTAAACTAAGCAAAATAAGCGTAAATATGCATCCTAAACACTAACTATATGCAAGCTATCAAATTCTCTCATGCTTTAATCTTTCTTGTCCTCAAGTAAGACACAAATCTAAATCAGATCACAACATTGTAATCTATACATTCATCTCATAATCCATTGAGCAAGTCAACATATAATCACAACTTAACCAAGACGTCGTAGCATGCAATTTGATTAGCAAAAATCAAAGGTCCTTCATCCATTCTAGACCTTACTAAGGATAATGTGTTTGCACTCTCTCTCAAGTGTTTATGGGACATGTGTTTCACTCAAAATCAACCATGAAAATCTAGACTACAATGTGCTTGCATCAACGTCCTAATTCTCCACCGCTATGGACCAAACACATAACAAAAATCATGAGGACTTTTAAAAGATTGTAATGGGGACAAGGTAAAGACAAATTAGAGGGAAAAAAATTATGGTCAGTTAGTGCTAAATCCGGAAAATAGAACTAACCCCAAACTTCACACTACCTCTTTTGAATTCCAACTTCTATTCACCGACTTTAACTCCATACATACTTTCAAGCTCAATTGTTTCTTTTTCTTTTCACTTTCCTTTCATTCTTTTGCTATTTTTTTTCCACTCCATCAACTCTTTTCAACAATTATGAAGATTAATTTGAAACTCAATTTTCTTCAACATATTTTTCTTCATTTCTTTCTACTTTCACTCTTGAGTTGTATTTCCTTCTACCACTTCATTATAATTCCCTTATACTTAATCACAACCACACAAACAAAGCCACCTAAAGTCCTAGATCCCGGATGGGACAAGCTTAATTAGGCTAGGAATTATTTTGTGGAGCTTATGAAAATTAGGCTCAAGGCTTAAAAGGATGGGGCAACAAAAGCATGGTTGTTGTCGGGGTAGGTAAGGAAAATATAGGCTATAAGAAACGTGCCTTAGGGCATCTCCATTGGTAGAGACCCAAATGGGTCTCTCACCAATTAAATAATATTTTTTTAACTCAAATGGGTCTCTCAAAGTCCCTCAAGGTTCCTCATTTGAGGGACTCTTTTCACAAAATGAGTCTCTCACCAATTATTTTATTATTTTATTTCCATTGTTTTAAATGTGAGGGACCTTATTGAGAGACCCCCAATGTGAGTGCTCTTAATCATTTTAATGTCATGCATCTAGTCATGAAAAACAATCTTGAAAAAGAGTCTAAATGTAAGTTCTAGAACTAGCAATTCAAAGTGATACACTTAATACATATAGAATAATATAATCCATAAAAGGCCAAATCAATCTCACGAGGCAAATATGTCTAGAACTTCAAAATAAATTAAAAAAGCAAGCTTATATACATGCGCAATCCTATAATCAAAGTAAGTAACCAAAAATCATGCCCATATCATAAAAACTTCAACACATCAAGCAAGTCATGTGTTAGGATTTCTTCTAAGCTTAGAAAAACAAGAAGTCATACACAATGGGGAAATAAGAACCTAAAATCCAATTTTTTTTCTGAATTTTTTTATTTGTTTTCTTTTTTTGGTTTTTAATCAATGCAACGCTAAAAATAAACATATCTAATCTAATACAACTATATGAATGCAAACAAGTAATCTCCTTCCCCATGCTTAAAACTTACATTGTCCCCAATGTAAAGTAAAAAGAAAAGAGAAGAGAAATACTCACAAAATGATCTCTAGTGGTTCGGGTATGGCGGGAAATCTGATGGCGGTGGTGGCGAGTACCCTGATGTGGCGGTGGTGGATATGTTGGATACTCTGGGTAAGGTGGTGGAGAAAAACTATACTGAGGGTAGAAATGGTGAGCCAGGTAACCTATGGAGCTCCATCCATCCAATATGAAGTTAAGCAATCTAAACTACTCATCCTAACGCACTTGGAATGCAGAAAAGCGGTCATCCACATAGCTCATCATCCATCGGTAGCTCGTGTCGGTGTGATAAGTGAGAGTAGTGTAACACGTCTCATTGTCCAAATGCATCTTTTCCATCATTTGTTTCATCTGAGCATACTGAGACTCAAAATAATCAACACCACTACTAGAAAGACCAACCCCATCAGTGGGTAGGTCATCTTGCTCCTCATCATCATGTACATCCTCAACAACCTCAAAATCCACATCCTCCTCCTCATCTTCCTCCTCCATCTCTTCTTCCTCTTCTTCTTTTGAATAAACCCTTTCTTGAACTCTTGTGTGTCCTCTATTCGGTTCAGATACAACCCTCGCATCTAGATCCCCTGCTTGGACATTCTGTTGGAATATAGGGTATTTTATATGCTTTGAGGCATGAAAATAATCACTTTCTTTAAAGTGATATTTGTCCCCTATTTAATTGTTGTAGGGTTTCAGACAAACTCACTTTCCAGGATACAACAAAGCCTTTGTGAAAATCAGACAGAAAATCTGAATTTTCTCTTAACTTTTATGTGAAGAAACCATTCTCTTATTTATAGAGAATTTTTCTGAATTGTCTGCGACAGTTAATTCAAAAATCGGTTAGGGAAATCAGTTTTTGGACAGTTAGGAAGTTAATCTAAGAGAATCTCAGTCATTGATCTCAAAGATATCATCTTTAAATCTCAGCCACTGATTTTTCACAAATCAGATCACTCCCTTCCAAAATTCGGAATTATACTTTCCTTTTTAATTAAAATTCATTAAGTCTTATTTGTAGACTTTACCAACAATTCCCCACTAAGTCTGTAAATTAGACTTTTGTAAATAATGTCATACATAATGAAAGTAGTTTTTCAACTTAAACTTCCATTTAGTATAACTCCATCAAAGTGCTAACAGAGTCAATGGTGGTCAATTCCTTAAACCATCTTTCTTTTATCAACACTGGATAAAGTATACATATAACATTTCCAGTTCCTCCACTTAATTTTTAAACTTGCTTGTTAAGCCTTGAGTTCACCTAGAATTCATAGACAACTTACAAAACAATTGGTTTTGTTTAAGAGAAACTCCACTCTTATGCAGTCTATATAGGTAAGATCCTTTAAAACCATTAAAGTTCTTTAAAACTTTTCTAGAATCTTATTAAGAGTATCACTACTCAGCCTACTTTTCTGCACTGGCTGTTAAGCTCTTAAATGCAGTTCCAGTCACTTATCATCAACTTGTTATTACCCTTTAAACTTCATAACTAGAATATCTAGAAAGAAGTTGGGTTTCTGTTGTGGTGACTTTTAGTTTAACCTCAATCCCATAGAAGCTGAGATTTTCCTTACTACTTCTATCGAGAGTGCCTTTGTAAAAGGATCAGCCAAATTCTCACAAGACTTGACATAAACAATAGTAATAACACCTTCATTAATTAATTGTCTAACATATGCATGTCTCAAGCTTATATGTCTAGAATTTCCATTATAAATTTTGTTATAAGCTCTAGACATTGTAGCGGCGCTATCACAAAATACAGAAATGGATGGCATCGGTTGTGGCCACAACTTAATATCCAAAAGAAAATTCCTCAACCATTCTGCTTCTTTTCTTGTTGCACCAAGGGCTACAAATTCAGATTTCATTGTGGAATGAGTTATACATGTTTGTTTCTTTGAAGCCCATGAAATAGCCCCTCCTGCTAATGTAAAGATCCAACCACTAGTTGACTAATTTTCTTCATCATTAGATATTCAACTAGTGTCGGTATAACCTTCCAAAACTGCAGGAAAGCCACTATTGGATAATTTCAAATCCACTGTCCTTTTTAAATATCCTAGAACTCGATTTATCCCTTTCCAATGTTCAATTCCAGGATTACTTGTATACCTGGACAATTTGCAAACTGCAAATGCAATGTCAGGTCTAGTACAATGCATTGCATACATTAAACTCCCAATTGCACTAGCATACTCAGTTTGGGAATTTGATCTACCTTCATTCTTAAATAATTTACATGAAGGATCATATGGGGTATTTGCTTCTTTAATCTTTAGATGCTTAAATTTATCCAACATCTTGTGAATATAGTGAGACTGAGATAGATTAAATTCCCCACTATTTTTTCTGAATTTTAATACCCAAAATAGTGTCTACTTCCCCCAAATCTTTCATCTTAAATTGTGACTTTAAGAAGTCCTTAGTCTCATTTACTCCATTCATGTTATTGCCTAAAATTAACATGTCATCCACATAAAGACAAATTATAACACTGTAATTTTTAGCAAGCTTAGTATACACACATATGTCAACTCCATTGTGTTTAAAACCAAATGACAAGATAGCTGAATCAAATTTCTCATGCCATTGTTTTGGAGCCTGTTTTAATCCATACAAGGATTTCACCAGTATGCACACTTTCTTTTCCTATTCAGGAATCCACAAACCCTTCTGGTTGTTCCATGTACAACTCTTCATCTAAATCTCCATTCAGAAAAGTTGTTTTAACGTCCATTTGATGATCCTCTAGTTTATATAATGAAGAAAGTGTGATGTTGTTCTTGCTATTGGTGCATATGTATCAAAATAATCTACACCTTCCTTTTGTCTAAATCCTTTAGCCACTAATCTGGCCTTAAAAGTCTGTATTGTGCCATCAGTATTATATTTTCTTCTAAATATCCATTTACTAGATATTGGTTTTGAACCCTTAGGTAAATCAACCAAAATCCATGTATTATTGGATCGCATTGAATCCATTTCATCATTTACAGCTTCTTTCCAAAATGTTGAATCTCTAGAAGCCATTGCTTCTTCAAAAGTCTTAGGATCTCCATCCACTTGATCTATTTGAAAAATTATAGGCATTTCATTTAAGAGTCCATTCCTAGTACCTTCAACTAGGAGAAATGATGCGACCTTAGGGTCACAAGGGGCGGATCTAGGCTCGAAACGCCCGGATCTTCTCCGACGGATAGTAACGGGATAAATACGAGACCACAAAGTGGACTTGTGGGCCTCTAGTGCTCGTCGGAACGAGGGTTGGGCGAGGTAGAATCAAGGGCAAGGGAAAGGGTTAGAAAGGGGTGACGTCGGGCCAAGGCTAGGAGGAATCTCACTCTACTATAACATTGGCTAATTCATTTTGACGTGCATAATACAAGGGGGCGTGGCTCCTTTATATAGAGGAGAACCACAAAACCCTAGTCTAGCAAGGGAGAGGCGCCTAGGGCTTGTATGTAAACAAGGCCCAACGACTCTTGGCCCAATAAGACAACATACTAAAAATAGAAACTATCTAGAAAGGAAAATAACAAGGCTAGCCCATACTATAAGAATGGACACGCGCCTAAAGGGAAATGACGGAAATATAAATGACGGAAATATAAATAATAACATAAATGAGACTAAGTCCTAATCCAAGAAGGTCTCTAAGGTCTAGGCCGTCTCGGGTCCGTTGGAGCTGGGTCCGAGCTAGGGCAGAGTCGCATCAAGCAATACATCATTTGGTAATGAAATATCAGAACCAAACTGTTGCTGAATTCTAACTCTCTGACTTCGTCTTGGTTCGATTGGTTCATCAACTTGTCTCTTTTTAGAGGAGGTTGATGGACCCTCAGGTGGTGGACTTTCTTTAGTGACATTTTAAGCATTGTCACCATTCATATCCCCACTGAATTTAGTCTTAAAAAATTCAGCATCTCTGGATTCTATAATTAAATTTGATTCTACATCTAGAAATCTATAAGCTTTTGAATTTTCTGCATAACCAAAAAAAATACTTTTCATTGCCTTAGGACCTAATTTTGATCTTTTAGGATATGGAATTCTGTAGTAGGCTATGCAGCCCCAGACTTTTAAGTAATTTAGGTTAGGTTGTCTACCATTCCAGATTTTGTATGGTGACACTTTGGTTCTTCTAGAGGGTATTCTATTATGTAAATGACATGATGTGAGTGAGGCTTCTCCCACAGATTTGAAGGCACTTTTGCATTCACCATCATAGCATTAATCATGTCACAAAGAGTTCGATTCTTTCTTTCAGCCAAGCCATTCTGCTGTGGCGTATAAGGGGTTGTTCTCTGATGAATAATCCCATTTATTTCACAAAATTCAGCAGAGAAATATTCACCACCTCTATCACTTTAAAATTGTTGGAATATAGGGTATTTTATATGCATTGAGGCGTGAAAATAATCACTTTCTTTAAAGTGATATTTGTCCTCTATTTAATTGTTGTAGGGTTTCAAACAAACTCACTTTCCACGATACAAAAAAGCCTTTGTGAAAATCAGACAACAAATCTGAATTTTCACTTATCTTTTATGTGAAGAAACCATTCTCTTATTTGTAGAGAATTTTTCTAAACTGTCTGCGACAGTTAATTCAAAAATCAGTTAGGGAATTCAGGATTTGGACAGTTAGGAAGTTAATCTGAGAGAATCTCAGCCATTGATCTCAAAGAGATCATCTTTAAATCTCAGCCACTGATTTTTCACAAATTAGATCACTCCCTTCCAAAATTCAGAATTATATTTTCCTTTTTAATTAAAATTCATTAAGTCTTATTTGCAGACTTTACCAACACATTCACCATCCAATTCTCTGTTGCAAGCTCTCCAAGCCTTGTTATCAATCTAATTCTCATTGGATTAGGGAGCCTCATGACCTTCCCGGTATTTTCAATTGCCAAATAATAAGCATTTTGCTCCATGAATAAAGTTCTTGTTGTAAAATAATACATACATGTATATGTACAATTGTATAGAATAAGCACTAAGGTAGAGCTAGGAATTCAGAACCGGGTTCATCATAAGTATAGGGTTTGGTTTTATGGGTGAACCGGGTATAAATGCCACCCCGGATCAAACCGGTTTGGAGGCAAACCCGAGTCACTTATTACCGTACCTTGTCTTTGGTGTAGCTCGAATAAAAGCTTGTGAGCTCGGCCCAATTATGGGCTTGGCCCATTTGCTAGTCTTCAGCCCAAGTTGAAACTGGAGACGTCCTTAGTTGAAACGCGGCGTTTTGTAGCTCTCCCGAGTGACCTAGCTATAAAAGGACATTGAGCTTCGAGAGGAGCACACACTCGCGCGGCGCTAACCCTAGATCTTCAGAGAAAGAGAGAGAGAAGAGAAAGAGAGGAAGAAGAAGAGGAGTTCGCCGACGATACCTCATCTCCGGTGTTCGTGGTTTCTAGTTGGAGTCTAAGTGTGACTCGCAGCCGTGAAAGGGGGCCGAAGCTCATTCGTTTCTAGAACCTTACCTCTGTTCTTGTTTTTGTTCTTAGATATTCGTCTCCCTTCTTGTTTCTGTTGTCTGGCTTTGCCGAGTGCTTGATTCTTGTACATTGTAACCTCTTGAGCTTTGATCTAGTGAAGATGCTTGGGATCGGATCTCCCCTGTTGAGGTCCCCCGGATGTAGAGTTCTTTGAACTCGAACCGGGTCAACAACTCTCGTGTCCCTTTTTACTTTTGATCTTGGCTTGATTGTTTGTGTACGAGTTCGATTTGCTTAGATCTGTTGATATTCTTATAGATCTAGGACAAACCATGATTACAAAGTGGTATCAGAGTGTAGCTTTGATAGATCCTTGTTTTTGTGCTTCCGCTGTTAGATCTGAGTCTTGTTAAGTCACTGTGTAGGCCTTTGGGTCGAGACAGGGGAATCTTGACAGAAGGGTAACGACTTGTGTCGGTTTAATCCCACTGCCGGTTCCTACAGTAGAGAGTCTTTCCATTTTTAGGGTTATTTCGAGTATTAAATTGTCTGTTTTCGAGTTTCTTGGTTACTCCTGGTGACTGACTAAGCTTGTTCTGTACAGGAACCTAAAAATGTCAGAGAACTATAGAGTAAAACCCTATGATGGGCACATGGACTTCTCCATGTGGAAACTGAAGATGAAAGCCGTATTAACAAAAGAAAAATGCTATATGGCGATCACAGATATCTAGCCTGCAGAGACTTCAGCTGCACAGAAGTAGGAGGTTAGAGAACAGGCTCATGCTGAAATAATGTTACGTCTTGCTGATGAGGTAGCAAGACAAGTGGTTAGTCATACTGCTCCTAAACCTCTCTGGGAAGCTCTTGATGCTATATATCTTACCAAATCTATGCTTGGTCTTATCTCTACGATGTGCAAATTCTTTAACTTTAGAATGGACACTTCTTTCACTTTATCTGAGAATCTTGATAAGTTTCTTAGATTGTCATTGGACTTAGAAAGATGTGATGAAAAGGTTAAAGAAAGCTATCAAGTAGGAATTCTGTTGAACTCAATACCTAGTCAATTTGATGTCTTAAAAGACGTGGTACAATTTGCTAGGGATGACTTAACAGTTGAAAAGATTGTAGAATACTTGACTAACAAAAATGACTCTCTGAAAGTCTTTAAAATGAAAAATGGTTCTAAAACTGAACAAAAGACTGAGTCTAAAAATGAAGTCATGTTTACCAAAGGAAAGGGTAAGAAATTCTACAAGAAAAATGATAAGAATACTGGTGAGAAAAATGGTAAAGATATGTCTGGAGTGAAATGTTACTATTGTGAGAAAATAGGACATTATTCTAAAGAATGCCCTAAAAGAACTAGGGATGAGAAAAATAAGAAAAAAGAAAAGGAAACTGTGTCAGTGTTTGAAGAAAAGAATTTCTATTCTCATGAGTTGCTTGCTGTGTCTGGTTGTGCTAATGAAAATGTTTGGATCCTTGATTCTGGGTGTACTATGCATGCTACTCCATATAAATCATATTTTTCTAGCTTATCTGTGCATGATGGGGGTGAAGTTATGCTTGGTGATCACACCACTCTTGCTATCAAGGGGATAGGTAGTGTACCACTAACTATGCATGATGGGAAAATTAGAATCCTGCAGAATGTTAGGTGGGTTCCCAAGTTAAGAAGAAACTTACTCTCTGAATCCATGCTAGATGAGTTAAAATGCAAAATTATAACCCAAAATGGAGTTAGGGAAGTTATAAGAGACAACACTGTTTTAATTAGGAGCATTAGAAAGGATGGTCTGTATCAAGTAATTGCTAGCTTGCCTGAATTAAATGTCTCTGAAAGAACTGACAGTGTAGAGAAATCCAAACTTTGGCACAACAGATTAGGGCACATAGGTAACACTAGGTTAATGCATTTGCATAAAAATGACATTATTCATGAAAATTTATCTGATATTTCTTTTTGTGAAACCTGTGTGTTTGGAAAAAAGACTAAGCACTCTTTTGCTAAGTCATCCTATGAAGCTAAAGGGCCCCTGGAATATGTGCATTGTGACTTGTGGGGCCCAGCTCAAGTACAAACTATTGGAGGCAGAAACTATTTTCTGTCCCTAGTTGATCAGTACTCTAGGAAAGTCTGGGTTTACTTACTCAAGCACAAAAATGAGGCTTTTGAATTCTTTAAGAGTTGGCATGTATTTACTGAAAAACATTCGGACCTTAAACTGAAATGCCTTAAAACTGATAATGGACTTGAGTTTTGTAATAAGACTTTTGATGACTATTGCAAAAATAATGGAATAAAAAGACATTTAACTGTGCCATATACCCCACAACAGAATGGCACAGCTGAGAGAATGAATAGAACTCTTCTAGAAAAAGCTAGATGCATGCTAATTAGTGCTGGTATGAAACCATCCCTATGGGGAGAAGCAGTTACTACTGCTGCATACCTCATTAATAGGTCCCCTTCCTCTGCTGTGAGTTTCAAAACTCCACAGGAAATGTGGACAGGTTATAAACCTAACATCTCATACTTAAAACCCTTTGGTTGCACAGCTTATATTCATGTCAATCAAGGTAAGTTGCAACCTAGGGCACTTAAGGCTGTCATGTTAGGATATCCTGAAGGTGTGAAAGGATACAAATTACTTGTAATCCAACCTGGAGGTTACAAAGTAATAGTGTCCAAAGATGTCACATTTCAGGAAAATGAGTTCCATTTCAAAGATAAACTAATGTCTTCCATTGAGAATACAGGTACTCAAACACAAGAGAGAGACACAATGGCTCAGGTGGGGCCATCCTTTGTTCCTGGTAATCAAAACAATGACCAACCAGGGCTTGAGGAGTTTGACATTGGTCACAACAACTCCTACTCATTAGGTACTTCAGAAGAAAAAACTGAAGAACAACAACCTGATGAAGAAATAAGCAGCAACTCAGAAAATAATGAAGCTGCAGAATCTGAGCACAATGGTGACCAGGATGAGGCTGAAGAGGGCAACAATTCAGGACAATCCCACCAATTAGGTGGGGCAGTAAGTGAACACCCCATCCCTAATCTTGATATGCATGATGAACATGATGAACATGACATGCATATTGTTGATGATGCTAATGCTATGATGAATAACCGACATGATGATAATAATATGCATGACTTGAACAATGTTCCTGAGCATGATTTATCTAATTATCAACTTGTTAGGGATAGGGAACCTAGGATCAGAATTCCTAATGCTAAGTTCACTTCTAATATTGTTGAGTTTTCCCTTCTTGTTCCTGATGTTGTTGCTCATTTTAATCCTGAATCATATGAACAAGCCATTAACTATAAGCATGCTAATGAATGGTTAAAAGCTATGCATGAAGAAATACAGAGTATGCATGTTAATAACACCTGGTCCCTTGTACCTAAATTTGATAAAGTCAAACTAGTTGACTGCAAATGGATATTTAAGGTTAAAGAAGGAGCCACTGACCTTGATCCACCTAGATATAAAGCTAGGCTTGTAGCCAAAGGGTTTACACAAAAGGAGGGCATTGATTATAATGAAATCTTTGCACCAGTAGTTGAGTACAAAACCATGAGATTATTACTTGCTATGGCTACAGTTTTTGATTGGGAGATTGAACAAATGGATGTTAAAACTGCCTTCTTACATGGAGAGTTAAAAGAAACCATTTATATGAGACAACCTAAGGGCTTCATAGATAAAGAGAAACCTAATCATGCTTGCTTGCTTAGGAAGTCTATATATGGCCTGAAACAGTCTCCTAGGCAGTGGAACTTGAAGTTTAATTCCTGTATGATGTCCATGAACTTTGTTAGAAGTAAATGGGATACATGTTTATACTTCAAGCATGTTAAGAATAATAACCCCTATATGTGCTACTCTATGTAGATGACATCTTGTTGATTAGTAACTCTAAACAGGATATTAATAGAATAAAGCAGGATTTGAGTAAGCATTTTGATATGAAGGATTTAGGCCCTGCCCAGAAAATCCTAGGGGTTAAAATCTTAAGAGATAGAAAGCATAAGATAATGAAACTATCTCAGGTTGATTACTTAGAAAAGGTGCTTGATAGGTTTTCTATGACTAATTCTAAACCTGCACCTATACCATTAGGAGGGCATCTTGAACTAACTAAGAAAGATTGTCCAACTGATCCTGATGAGATTAAGAAGATGAATAAAATACCTTATGATGTTGCTGTAGGATCTGTGATGTATTCTATGTTGTGTACTAGACCTGACTTGGCCTTTGCTATAAGTGTGTTAAGTAGATTTATGTCTAACCCCGGTGAGAAGCACTGGTCTGCAATGAAGTATTGTCTCAGGTATATAGCAGGTACAAGGAAGATGGGCTTAGTATATTCTGAGCATAAACCCAGGACTGAATTAGAAGGGTATGTGGATGCTGACTTTGCAAGTAACAAAGATATCAGAAAGTCTACCACTTCCTACTTCTACACCTGGGCAGGAAACTGTATCTCATGGAAATCTCAACAACAATCCATTGTGGCTTTATCTTCAACTGAAGCTGAATACATAGCTGCAGTGGAGGCCTCAAAAGAGGCTTCATGGTTGAAAGGCATTCTGAAAGAGATTACTGGGAAAAATTTTATCCCTAACATCTCTACAGATAGCCAGAGTGCATTATATTTGTGCAAAGATCCTGTCTATCATGAGAGGACTAAGCATATTGATGTGAGATTTCATTACATCAGAGATGAGATTGAAAAACAACTGATTAGTATTGTGAAGATAGCTGGAGATGTGAATCCTGCAGACTTTGGTACTAAGATTGTGCCTCTTAACAAATTTGAGTTTTGCAGGAACTCACTCCACATCAAGGATGTAAACTGAGATGTTGACCCGGACCAATGATAGAAAGGGGAACCAGATCCTAGCATAGTCACTATTGAATTAGAGCTCGAGGTGTAAAACATGTTTGTATTAAGAGGGCATATGTTGTAAAATAATACACACATGTATATGTACAATTGTATAGAATAAGCACTAAGGTAGAGCTAGGAATTCAGAACCGGGTTCATCATAAGTATAGGGTTTGGTTTTATGGGTGAACCGGGTATAAATGCCACCCCGGATCAAACCGGTTTGGAGGTAAACCCGAGTCACTTATTACCGTACCTTGTCTTTGGTGTAGCTCGAATAAAAGCTTGTGAGCTCGGCCCAATTATGGGCTTGGCCCATTTGCTAGTCTTCAACCCAAGTTGAAGCTGGAGACGTCCTTAGTTGAAACGCGGCGTTTTGTAGCTCTCCCGAGTGACCTAGCTATAAAAGGACATTGAGCTTCGAGAGGAGCACACACTCGCGCGGCGCTAACCCTAGATCTTCAGAGAAAGAGAGAGAGAAGAGAAAGAAAGAGAGAAAGAGAGGAAGAAGAAGAGGAGTTCGCCGACGATACCTCATCTCCGGTGTTTGTGGTTTCTAGTTGGAGTCTAAGTGTGACTCACAGCCGTGAAAGGGGGCCGAAGCTCTTTCGTTTCTAGAACCTTACCTCTGTTCTTGTTTCTGTTCTTAGATATTCGTCTCCCTTCTTGTTTCTGTTGTCTGGCTTTGCCGAGTGCTTGATTCTTGTACATTATAACCTCTTGAGCTTTGATCTAGTGAAGATGCTTGGGATCGGATCTCCCCTGTTGAGGTCCCCCGGATGTAGAGTTCTTTGAACTCGAACCGGGTCAACAACTCTCGTGTCCCTTTTTGCTTTTGATCTTGGCTTGATTGTTTGTGTACGAGTTCGATTTGCTTAGATCTGTTGATATTCTTATAGATCTAGGACAAACCACGATTACAGTTCTCATCTTGTGGAACATCTTGAAATCCATATAGGCACTGGTTCAAGATTAATAGCACGCCAACTAAGATCAATCCCAATGTGGTGAGCAAAATGAGTCACAATCCCACCAATGCTAATAGTTCCACCAACCTTGTTGCTAACATGTAGTAGGTGGTTCATCAACATACCAACTAAGTTCAAATCCCTTTTACTCAAGCTAGCACACAAGATCACCAAGTCCTTTTTTGGGCAATTATTTCCACCATCACCCCTTCCCTTTATTGTGCTTGCTAGGAATCCTTGGAAGATGTGGATATCGGGATGAGTTATGGGAGAGACCTTTTCTCTTGTAGCCTTGTATGATGGCTTCCCCGTAATCTCCCTAAAAAAATGGCTATTAGCCCAATAAGCTTGACTCTCACTCCTCAGAGCATCCCAGTCTCTAAAGTTGAAGAACCCGAAAATATTATTAACCTCTCTTAAGCTCAACTTCCTTCTTGCTAGCTATATTCTCCCTCACCCTCAAAACCAAACTAGTCAAGAAGTCTAGGGTGAGACCCTTGTATGTCGGTTCTACAAGCCTCATGAATTGTTGCATTATCAGAAATTCACCAAGCTTCTCCAAATCCCTAGTCAACCTCAGAGTCTCTATCAAATTCCAATCAATATACTTAGTGGCCTTCCAATCCCTCTACTTTAGGTAATCAAACTTAGTCTCTTGGGCAAGATTTTTACACATGAATTGGTAGTACTCTGGAGTTTCTTCCCCCTCCTGAGTTGGAGGAACCAGATGCACACACCTATTAGCAGCTCGAGATGTCGATGCCCCATCGGCTCGTCTTCTCTTAGGACCCATTAGAGAATTGCCTAAAAATTCCTACACAACCACCACAAACATAATTTTGTTGTCCCAGGACAATCAACACATTAGATATAGGAAAGCAAGTAAACACTGATCACTTTCTTCCCCCACTACGTTGAAATCAAAATTTCCAAGTAAACACTCAACACAATAGACATGTTTTTCCTTATGGTTTTTGATTTAGTATACATTTCCATAGTATTTGTAATGATATTAATCCTAAGTTGTAATTTGTAAACATAAACACACTATAGTGCAAGTGACACACATAGAGGTAAGGTAGAGGCTAGGACATGGAAATTGGCTCATGCTGCTTGAGATGCCATTGAACCACCCAAACCGGACCATGACCCATGACTTGAGTCGTTTGACCGAACCATGGTCAAGCATGGCTCTTGTGAATGTTTCCATGTTGAATTGGGTCGGTTCCTTGCGCGACTTAAGGCATAAGCCTGCTTGATGACTTGTTGGACCTGTTTAAGAACGTGGGCCTCCTCGCTTTTGATCCAGACTGACGAGCTCATTAATCCAAACATAGTGTTTGAATTAGTGAGACGCCTTTGAATGCGAACGACGTCGTCTTGCCTCTAGGGTTCCTTTATAAGCTTAAGGAGAAAACTCTAAAGCATGGTCTTGCTCGCTTCTTTGCGACGCTCTGATTTGCTAGGGTTTGATGCTCTTGAGCTCTAGCCTGGCGATTCCATTGCGCTTCCTAGAGCGATGGCAAAACCATAGAAGAAAGAAAGGGGAAAGAGAGAGATGAGGGAGATCGGGGCCTTTGTGGCTTGAGTTCGTGTGGGCTCACTTGTTCCACTCTCCGTTCTTGTTACTTTGTGCTTGCCTCTTACTCTTTCTCTTGTTTCTGACCTTGCCACTTGTGTGTGTGCTTGCTTGTAATTGTGTGTGTGTGTTTATGACCTCTGGTACCTAGTGGATTGGGTGAGTCTCCCCTCATGAGGCTCCACAGAGGATTTCGATCTGAACTGCGTCAACAAACCTTTTTGTATCCCTCTTGCGTTTATTTTCAAAGTTTTCAAACTCTTTTTGGAACAATTGAAGTGGAATCGAGTAGATCTAGGTCTCAACAGTATTATTTATTCTTCTTACATCCACAGTTCATCTAAGTCAATATAACTGAAAATGTTTAAAGAAAATAATACCTACCGATCAACAAAAGTTACATGCAAGTGACCAAGAACCTAAAAGAGCTGAAGCTACCATATAATATCCAATAAATTTTCATGTCAAACGTAGCCTTAACTTAAAGTGTGAAAGACAGTGTGAGAGTTACTGCAACTAGCCAGCTACCATATAATCTCTGTTGGGACAATGTTGGGAACTCTGGTTCCAAACATCCGAACAACGATGCTTGTCTCCAGTTTTGATAATGACAAACATAAGGAAACTAACGTTTTACATTCAAGTATTTCAAGGGAACACCGGTTCTGACAAAGAATCTCCAAGAAGGCAATGCAAAATGAACACAGGAATACATGATGACAAGTTCCTATCAAAGGAATTCTGGAGAGAATAGTTCTCATTGCATGGGAACTCATACGTGAAGACAAAACCGTTCAGCGTGAAACATGGGATCCTGTCTCAGACAAAACAAGGAACATACTGAAGCGAACGATCCAACGGTCCGATTGACATTTGAAGTTGACTAAGTTCAAATCAAGTCACATGTGAAGATTGCAAACTTGGCGTGCAAAACAAAGGGCATTTTGGACAACATGAAAGTGAAGATTGCAGCCCAAGTTCAAATGAGTATAAATCCAAATGAATAGTGCTTGGAATAAGCACTTCTCCCAAAACAAATATCCACATACAAAGAGATAAGAGAAACAAAGTGAAGAGAAGTCCCCGGCGGCGAGTGTGCGATCTCGGTGACGGTGAATCCAAGTTCCCTGGAGTTAGGGATCTGTGAGCTCAAGGTGTAAGGTTCAATCTGTCTTAAGTTTAGTTGAGTTGTTCGCTTAAGGAACAAGGTCGAGAAAGCTTACTAGTGTTACTAGAGTTAGGAAGAACTGCTAGGAACAGAGAAGTGTAAGTCTTGCCTGTGTAACTAGGGAACAATCAATAAGATAAGTAGATCGTTTAAAATCCTCCAAGCGGAGGTAGAGGTTTACCCACACAACTAGTTGGTTGTTGTGGGGTTCCTCTATACAGGAATTGTGTCTTTTATATTCTATTTTACTTGCGATTGTCTTACTTCCGCTGCATTGGGAACAGTCTAACCGCCAGTTCCCAAGCTCTTACTAACGCACGTCGATCCAACAATCTCCGTTAACGTAAATGCATGTTTCTACTTTTAAGTGTAGGTTGTATAAAAGTTGCCTCTGTGGTGTCTACTTATGCCTATTTTTTTATAGTTATTGGATTAAGATATTGTTCTATAGAAATATCAAAAAGAGTAAATCATTCACAAAAAACAACAAATACTGTTTATATACCTAGTACTTTTTGCATAATATACTTCATTGTCAGATCTTGAACTTGTACAAAGACATTCCATTCTATTTTCTACTTTTATGCAATAAACAAAGAGGAGAGTTGGACTTTTCACATTGCTCTCTACAACCATCTAAGAACATATCATAAAAGGAGAACTTCTATTGAGCTTAAGGACAATGGACTGAGCCCCATCCATCTCAGCTAAGGGTCAAGCTTGTCTACACAAGCTCTGCATGCAAAGTTCAGAAGCAGAAATTTTTAGAGGTCCTAGAAGTTTCACAGGCTGGAATGTATAATTTCAGAAGCAGATAGTACTTCAGTTTGCAGGTATAAATGAAAAGGAAAGAGGTTTCCTTTTGTACTTTGTCACTATGTTTGAAAAGGCGTTGCCTAGGCGCGCCCGCCTGCATAAGGCGGTCCCTAGGCGACTCAGGCGCACTAAGGCGACCAGGCGAGCCTAGGCGACAGGCAATGCGCCTAATACTAATTTGCTTGAAAAATAATATTGACGATATAAAAAAGGATAGAATCTCAACAAATCAACTATTTATCTTATCAATATATATTAATATCTTTTATTTTCCCAAATTGAAGTTATTGTGATATTTTTTTATATGCAATTATCTATTTTCAAAGATCTCAATATCCTTTTATCTAACTATATAATCAGACTTGTATCTTTTTCTCCTTACAGAACTCCTCTCCTCTATCGTTTTCCATTGTTCAATACTTCATTTATTGTCTGGTTGTTGGACGTTTGAGACTTGGAGCTCCTGCTGTTGCAATACATAGGTACGTACATGTTTCTTTATACAAGTTTAATACATGTTTTCAGTTCTGATTTTTATGTTTAGTTATGAAAATCAGAACCCGATATGTTCTACTGCAGTACTCCCATGTTTTCAGTTCTGCTGGTGTTCATGTTCAGTTTTGATTTTCATATGATTTTCATATGATTTATAGAACTGAAAACATGTTTTTATATGCTTTTCGTACATGTTTTCTGTCAGAATTTCATGCATGTTTTTATCTGCTTTTCGTACATGTTTTCTGTCAGAATTTCATACATTTTTTCTTATGATTTTCATTTCTGTATTTCATACAAGCATATGTATTAATTTATTGAATTCTGATAAAAACATGAATGAAAATCAAAACTGAAAGCATATGTTCAATTACTTCAATACTTCAGTTTCATGTTCACTTTGTCATGTTCAGTTTCATGAAAAATCACCCACCGAGCTTGTATTAATTTAGTGAATTCTTATTTGTTCATGTTCAGTTCTGAGTTCTGATGGTACATATGACATCATTGTTCATGTTCATGTTCAGTTCTGGGTTCTGAGTTCTGAGTTCTTATTTGTTCATGTTCAGTTCTGAGTTTTGATGGTACATATGACATCATTGTTTATGTTCATGTTCAGTTTAGTGAATTCTTTGTTGCATTATTACATATTTAGTAATTTAGGGTATATGTAAATCAGATTACAGATTTGTCATGTCTGCTGAGGGTGAGCAACAAAGTAACCGATCCGACCCGGGCTGGAAATACGGGTTCCTTGCAGACCCAAAAAATAAGAATGATGTGACATGTAGTTTCTGCCAAAAAGTAACAAAAGGAGGAATATGTAGGCTGAAACAACATCTTACTGGAGGACATCGGAACGTCAAAGCATGCCCTCGATGCCCTGAGCACGTGCTGCAAGAAATTGAAGAATTTATGAATCGAAAAAAGAGTCAACGTGAACAGCTAGACTTGGTCTCGAATTATGAGGAACAAGTTGATCTAGATTCTCTTGATGACGAACTTCCTCAACCTTCTGATCGAAAGGGGAAAAGGATAATGTCCACACCCACCCTTACAAATAGGAAGAGTCAAAAGACAAGTCTTATAGATTCTTTTTATGGCCCAAGCTCAAAATCAATACCACGTAGTACAGGGAGACATCCAACCATAAATGAGACTTACAAAAAAGAAATGAGGGCGAAAATGGCTGAAGATATCGCTCGCTTTGTCTACAAGTCAGGAATTCCCTTTCGTTTATTGGCTGAGGAAGAATTTATCAAGGCATGTGATTCTATTGCAAGGGCTGGAATTGGAGCAAAGCCACCAACACCTTATGAAGTGAGAGTTCCGTTGCTGAAAAATGAAGTTGCTAGGACTGAGGATCTGCTGAAAGTTCATAAAGATGAATGGGCAAGGACGGGCTGTTCCATTATGGCAGATGGATGGACTGATCGATGTCAGCGTTCACTTGTTAACTTCCTAGTTAATTGCTCAAGAGGAAGTATGTTCTTAGAGTCAGCTGATACTTCAAGTTTGCCGACGACAGGAGTTCTGCTATGTGATATGCTGAGCAAAGTCGTTGAAAAAGTTGGACCAGACAATGTGGTACAAATTATCTCTGATAATGGAGCAAACTTTGTCAATGCTGGTAACATTTCAATCCTTGTATTTTTCTTAACTTTTTAATTGTATTTTTTTAATAAGATAATATATAACTTAATTGTATTTGTACTTATATTTTGTAGGTAAACTTTTGTAAGTGAATTATCCACATATATATTGGACTCCTTGTGTTGGTCATTGTATGGATCTAATTTTAGAAGATATTGGCGCTATTCATTCAATTGAGCGTACTCTGAAGAAAGCAATTCATGTTTCCATCTACATTTATCAACGAACTGGTCTGTTGAATTTGATGAGGCGATTCACCGGTCAGCGAAACTTGTTAAGGCCAGGAAAGACAAGATTTGCTACTTCGTTTATTACACTATCCTCAATACACAATCAATAGAATAATTTGAGGAAGTTATTTCAGTCCAAAGAATGGATAACAAGCAAGTGGGTCAAAGAAACTGGAGGGAAAAAGGCTGCCTCGACAATCTTGTCGCCTTCATTTTGGAGTTCTGTAGTCTACACTCTCAGAGTTACTGCTCCTTTAGTGGAGGTGTTGAGAATGGTTGACTCTGAGAAAAAACCAGCTATGGGTTATATATACGAGGCCATGGATCGAGCAAAGGAAGCTATTGCTGAAGCATTCAAAAGAGATGTGACCAAATATGCTGATATCTATGCTATAATTGATAAAAGATGGGATTGTCAGCTTCACCATCCTTTGCACGCAGCTGGATATTATCTTAATCCTGAATATTATTACGACAATCCAGCAGGAGCAGAATGTGCAGAAGTTATAGAGGGCTTATACAAGTCATTAGAAAGGTGATTCGGGAAAGAAGCAAGCAGGACAAGGCCATGGAAGAGTTAGCTCTATACAAACGAGCAAAAGGCTTGTTTGGAAATGAGTTGGCCATTAGACATCGAAAGATGAAATCGCCAGGTATGTAAAAAAACTCTCTTTTAATTTGTTAGTACACTTTTACATCATTAATAATGATTAGTAATATAGTTTTGCCTTTTATTCAATTTTTAGCTGATTGGTGGAGTTGTTATGGTTCATCTGCTCCTACATTACAACAATTTGCAATCAAAATCCTAAGCCTAACTTGTAGTTCTTCTGGATGTGAAAGAAATTGGAGCACTTTTGAGCATGTAAGTTAGAATTACACATTTAATAATTATTTCCTTTAAAGTTATTTCTTTATGTTACTTAATATGAGGTAATATTGTACATCATTGCAGATTCATACTAAGAAGAGAAACCGACTTGATTAGAAAATGCTGAATGATTTGGTCTATGTGAAGTACAACCGCACATTGCTTAAGCGATATGAGATGCGTCACAGCATTGATCCAATCAGTCTGAATGCTATTGACGAGTCAAATGAATGGCTGACGGGAAAATGCCCAGATGATCCAGACAATGAGCCAGTGTTTGATGACGATCAGAGTTTGACATGGGGACAGGTTGCTAGTGCTTCAGGTGCAAATGATCAACGTTTCAATTTCAGATCTAGAGGAAACAAAAATGGAGGACAAGGCAGCTCACAAACACAATAAGTTAGGATAGAAGAGGAAGATGAAGAAGAGGAAGAAGATGATGAAGGCTACAAGTCTGGCTCACAAGTGGACGGGGATATTGATATTGACCTTCTACTCGATGATGAAGATTCTGATGATTTGGATGACTAATCCAGCCCTAATATTCTCCATAACTTTTTTTTAGTATTTTATATTAGAAAAGACTTGTTTTAGTAGTTTTTTTAATATCTTTAAACTTTGATTTCGTAGTAGTTTATTATTTTATCTTTAAATTTGGATTTAGTACTTTAAATTTAATAAAAACTTGGGTTTTTTCTTTAAAAATATGTTTTTATATCGTACTTAACATTATTTTGTTTATATTTATTATTTACCAAAAATTTATGTATAAGGCGAGCGCCTTCGCCTTAGAGGCGCGCCTAGGCGATTTGACAGGTCCATCGCCTAGGGTGTCGCCTTGCCTTTTTAAACACTGCTTTATCAATTGTCATGTGGTATCACAGCTTGCACAAGTCCTTTAGCTTTGACTTAAAAAAACAGTGTCTTTTACATGATGTGCAAAGTGCAAGATTTCATGTATCATATCAATGCTCACTTATTAGCATGGCCAACTTCATATCAAGCCACATTAATACAAAGGAAAGAGCTTACTTTACCTCACAATTAGGTTGACATGAATGGCAAATTCTGCTCGCATAATTTGCCAGCTTGTGCATTGCATCAACCACCAGCAAGTCATAACCATCAGCAATTCAGCATCACCCTGTGCCATGGAAATAGTACAGGCTATGAGATACAATATAGAAAAACACAGGAAGCATAAGGAGAACAAAGCTAACTGTCAAAGTATATTCAAGTAAAGGAGCCTTGGACCTCTCCAGATATATATTAGAACTCAGGAGCTGGATCTTTATTGTTCTTCAGCAAAAACCGTATTCCATCTTGCTTCTCAAACCATTTCCATGTTGGATAGACCTATGCAGTTAAAGGTTGCCAATTTCAAAATAAAAGATCTGGAGTTAAGTTGTAACTATGGCAAGAAACACCGCAAGAAACAGAAGTAATACAACATAATGTTATGTCAACCCTGAAGACCTGAACCAAAAATAGAACTTACCAAAGTATTACACTATAGGCCAAATCATCATGTACATAGTGTTTAAAAATAAAAAGCAATATCACTATGCCTACATAAGTTTGGTATGAACATATATAAGGTTGTAGGAATTGTATATTTCTCTTCAATATTGTGAAAATTGTTTAAAAAATACTGTATTAAGCTAAGAATTATATATTCCTCTTCTATATTGCTAGTATTATTTTAAAAAAAAAATCACATTTTTATTATTAATTAGTTCGGATTCTGGTGTAATTAATTAGGTCTATTTTTTTTAATGTTCGGACGTCTTTGTGACAACTCTAAACACTTTAATTGTAAGGGGGATGTATACATTTGAAGATCCTTATAATTTGAAGATGATTTTTAAAAATAAAGGGAAAGGATAAGTGTAAAGTGGGATAATGGATGTTTTCTTGAATATTGTGTATGAAATTATGTCTATGATGTATCTCCCGCGGTTTGGGACAACCAACTCAAATCCATGTGCAAAGGGAAACCTGCATTGGGAAAAGCACCAAGCAACCAAGACGAATCCCAATCCAACCGCCCTTCATCTCTCTTATTCCTCCACGTACACACTCTCTCTCATTCTCTCCAAAACCATCAAACAAACTCTTGTAGTATTGTTCTATTTCTATATATACAAACCCACTCGTCTCTTCTCTTCTACATAATCCTCACTATATCACTATCTACATAGCTTGTTACAAAAACACCAGTTTTGCATAGTAACCAAGAGTATACATAAGAAATTGAACAAACAGAGATCATGTCAAAGGCGACGACGACTCCTCGTGTGGCTGCAGTTGATCAGAGCTGCAGCCTTGCTTCTCTTGACAAGAAGCTGGCCTTGGCCAAACGTTGCTCTCGTGGTACGTCCTATATTATATACATACACTTTGGTATTAATTTTCATTCATGAATTTGAGAGATTTTGATGTATTATCATCTCACAGAGGGTGTTGTTGCTGGAGCTAAAGCAGCCGTTGTTGCCGGCGTTGCAACTGCCATCCCAACTGTAAGCATACACATCTTTAATTTCCAAGTAACCAATTTCAATCTTCTTGTTCTATACTTACAAAAATTATGGTTAATCAATTAATGGGTGCAGATGGCGAGTGTAAGGATGGTGCCATGGGCGAAGGCGAACCTCAATCCTACTGCGCAGGCTCTGATAGTTTCCACGGTGGCGGGAGCAGCTTACTTCATAGTTGCTGATAAGACAATTCTGGCAACTGCAAGAAGGAACTCCTTCAACAATTGATAAAAATCCTACTCAACTGCTCCTTAGCTAGCTTTTTTTTCTGCACTTGCTTCTACTTATGAGAGTTCATCAAGCTCAAGCTTCAAGTCTGTGCCTGGTTGCACCTATACATATGAATAAAAGTGGGTTTGTTTTGGGTTTTCACCCATCTCTTTACATACATGAATGAATCTCCACAATCTCAATCTTGGGTCAATCTGGAGTCACTTTAGCAGGCCTATACTACATGGTCTGTACATAAATACAAGTTTTTTTTTGGTCGATAAAAAACTACAAGTTATATACTATATGGTCCGTATATAAAACTTTGCATTTGGCAGAAACCAATTCTAGCACTTGAATTTAGTTCAAATTTCCTTCGAGTACCTCTTCTAGTTTGACAAATCGGCCCTGCTCGATTGACAATTGAGCTGCGACGCCCATTGCAACCGAAATCAGGCCATCGGTCAAGTCAACTTCTGGAGCTTGTGCGCCTCTCTTTCTGATGGCGTGCAGGAAGTTGAGGTGCTCTATGTAGCTTGATCCGTGGTGCAGACCGTCATACCTTAAAAAGTAACAGAAAATCATTACAACCCCTAAGCTCTATTAAGTTATCACGAGTCAATTGACAATTTATATGTTTGATCTTCAACCATTACAGAGTCATCTCACAATTTATATATTTAATCACAAGATAAATGGGTAGAATCTTACTTAATCCTTTCATCTATGGTCTTTATAGTTTCCACACCCTCTCTTCCTGCTTTTCTGGGGCCAAACCTCACAATGCTTTCCGGTACAAATGCTTCACCCTGTTTAAGGATAAGATATGGTGCACCCAATTATTCATTAATGCATGTGTTATCACGAACAATTGCTGATGCAATATGGTTTAAGGAATTTGTTTGAATCACCTTTCCAATGTCCCCAACAACAGATATTTCCTGCTCATTTTTACTCCCTTCAGCAAACATACAAAGATCAAGCATGCCTCGTGAACCATTGTCAAACTCGATGATAACATAAGCATTATCAATGATATCAGGCACCTAGACAATCACATACATGTAAAATATCAAATTTTACACAATGTAGTAACAAAAGTGCAATATTGCTAAACATTTCAATATCATTCATTAGTATGATTAATCCCTTACTAAAGATGCTTAGCATTTATAGAGAGTGAGATCATAAAAAAGAGATTAAGAGCAGAAGCTTACGTTTCCATCATAAATCTCGTCCTTGTGGTTTACATCCATAGCTCCAGAAGCCATAACACGAACAGGATTTGCACCAGCAAAGAGCCTCATAAGATCAAAAAAGTGGCAGCACTTCTCCACCAGGGTTCCTCCTGTGTTAGCATTAAACCGGTTCCAATTTTTGACCTACATACAGCAACATAAATCAAGACTAGACCTCGGACCATAAGGACAAGAAGGGAAATTCTGTACCTTAACCAAGAAAGGAAATCTATGTTCTCGAATCGCCACCATTCTGACAGGTCCTAATTTCCCACCCTTAACTATCTCTATGAGCTTTGCAACAGGTGGCATGTATCTGTACTCCAATCCAACTTGTACCAGAATATCTGGTCTTTTCCTTGCAGCTTCTACTACCTAAAGGGAAAAGAAAAGTGTGGAATTACTTAAGAAAAGTATGATTAAATCTTCTTGAACCACAGATAAAATGCAGAAGAACAAGCTCTACTACTTACTTGACTAATTTAAGCACATTCAAGGTTCAAAGTATCCTTTTACAGAAGGGGATGATGGAGAATTTCAAGTTATTCTTGCTGCACAAATGCAGGTTACAGTAAAAAAATGAAAATGAACAGTTGGATTCTTTGACCGTACTCTATCAAGGGCCCGGTTGGTTGGAAGCAGAAATGAATCCAGCTAAAATGAATTAACCAACCAACCTATTCAGGAATTCAAATTAGCTGAAACCAAATTAGATAGCAAATTGAAAAGAGAAAAGTGATTAAGTGAGCACTGAGATTAATTTACCTCCTTGCAATGAGCAACAGTGGTGCAAAGAGGCTTCTCAACAAGAACATGATGGGGCTTGGGATGAGCAATGATATCCATCAAAATTCCATGATGGGTCATGTTTGGAGATGATACAATCACAACATCACACAGCCCACTGTCCAGCATCTCCTTGTGCCCTGCATATACCTTGCAACCAAACAAATCCCCAACATAAAAGGAACCACCAATTCTACAAAATTTTAGTATCAAAATCACAACCAGTAATATATTTAAACCCACTTCCAATGATTTTTCTTTACAACGAGTCAACAACGATTAACATGGATCAAATTTGGGAACACAGTGTTATGATAATTGATCAAAGAAGTTTAGGGTTTCTGGGTATTCATTCACCTTGAGTGGCCAATTGAAGGACTTAGCCAGCTCCACAGCTGATTGCTGGGAAGGAGAGTGAGGATCGGCGATGCAAACAACGGCTACACCTTCATGCATGAGATGATAGAGATTGAGAAGATGCTCTCTCCCCATCATTCCAACTCCTACGATTCCATACTTGATTACTACTTTTACTTCCTTCTCCGCCATGCAACTGTTTTAAGCAAAAATTCAAGCTTTGATGATGTAAATCGAAAGAAAATGAATCTAGTCCATATTTGCGATACGGTACATCAACAAAAACATTTCATCTTGACTAGATTCGTATTATGACAAGGAAAAAAAACAAGCAGATTTCTTTCGTGGATAAAATTTGAGTGGTAACTACGAACAGAGACTTGCCTAGAGATTCAGTAAGAATTACTCCAAGTTCATCAAAAGAGGGAAGGAGAGAGTATAGAGGAAGTGGACTAAGGGAGAGGAAGAGCACAAGTCAATCTACAACATTAACTTGACCATTATATTGACTGTTGAGAAACCATATTTTGTAAAGTCTAATTTTTATCAATTCGGTTCACCGCTATTTACAAAATAATTTTAATTTATGAGAAAGATTCACGTGGAAACGGAATAAATCTCGCTCGTTGTTTTTCAAAAATCAACCTCACTAATTAAAATTCATTAAAAAATATACGGTACGAGCGAATTTTTCCTATATTTTTTAATAATATACAGCACGGACGAAATTTTCCTGTATTATTCACGTATTTTTCGAAAAATGTGTTTTTATGAGATAACCTTGTTTATTCATTGATATATTATTATTTGTTCATTGGTATACCATTATTTGTTCATTTACTATTTTTTGTTTATTGGTATATCATTGTTTGTTCATTGATATACTCTATTTGTTCATGGATATGCCCCTATTTGTTCATGGATATGCCCCTATTTGTTCATTGGTATAATCTTTTTTGTTCATTGATCTAACATTTGTTTGTCCATTGTTTGTTTATTGATATGTCATATTTGTTCATGGATATACCCCTATTTGTTCATTGTTATAACCTTATTTGTGAATTAAAATAAACTTATGTTTATGTGTCAATGTCATCAACTTGTACATTTAGGATTATTAATACTATCAACCTGTATATTTAGGACTATCTATTTGTGTATTTTTGCATTTATTTTGTGTTTTAAGGCTATTTTGAATGCAAAGGATAATATGAATGAAGTACTTTACGACTAACTTGTCAATACGAATGAAGTGCTCAATATAGTACCAAAATAAGATAAGTTTGATGTAGAAACTTGAATGCAAAGGATAATAGATAAAGAATCTGACTTTGCAATAATATGGTGTATGCTAAGAGAACGAGATAGCAGTAAATCGAAAAGGAGTGCTTGTGCCTTATTTAGCTATTAACAAATTGATGTTACTAATGAATAAATATACATATAACAATGAACAAATTGAGGTTACTAGTGAACAAATATGAATCTAGCAATGAACAATTATATATAAAAAAAGACAATGAACAAATATGCATACACTAATGAACAAATATGCACAAACCGATGAACAAATGTCAAAACCAATGAACAAATATGAATATAACAATGAACAAATATGCTAAAACCAATGAACAAATATGAAAATAACAATGAACAAATATGAATATAACAATGAATAAATCCACATTGTTGATGAACAAATCCACAATGTTGATGAACAAATCCACATTTTTTATGAACAATTTAGGCCGTTTTTTTCCAAAATACGCAAATAATTCACCAAAAATTCGTCCGTGCCGTTTTTTCCCTTTTAAGTGAAATGATCATCGCTTTTGATTTTTGTTGATCCAATGACTTTTATTCTTTCTTATTTCGCAACGGGACGCTCCTTCGCACCCGAACCGGACCCTTAATTTATTACAAATATTAGAAAATATAATTATAATGAAAAAATATCATGTGAAATGATATTATAAATTGTACTGATTTTCTTCCATTAATTTACGGAAAATCTTTATGCACACAATTTTTTGGCAAGGCGCACAAGAAGTGAGACGCTTCATGAAGCGTCTCGCTATTTGAAGCGTTTACATATTGGGTATCCATTAGACGGTATAGGGTACCCAATAACGGGTTAGTCGCTTCATGAAGCGGTTCGATGCATAAATCGTATAGATTAAACGCCATATCCAGCGACGCGCTTCATTTATGCCTAAACCTCCTCTGAGAGAATCCATCCTCACTCTCGCGCTCGTAATTGTTCTCCTTCTTCCCCGTCATTCTTCTCTAACGGCTAAATCTAAGTATAGCAAATGGTCCGTTTTCGAGGTCTCAAGCAGCTTCTTCGTGGCAGAGGGCATGGTGTGGCGGATAGAGGCGTCGGCGGCGTGGATGGGACCAGTGGTGAAGGCGTCTCCTTGGATGATTCAGGTATGCAAATTGATTAAAGTGTATACATGAAGCTGTGGTTACCGGAATTTGATTTGAAACCCTAAAAAAAACAACTTTCAGAGAATTCGACAATGCCTAGTTGGTGTTTGGTGCTGGAAAAGTTGACATTGATCTGATTCGGTTGTGTTTGATTGACTAGAAATTTGATGCTACTTTCTTACTGTGGAATGTTATATTTGATTCATGTGATTTATTTTTTTGACATGTTGTGATGGTTAGCTTTAGATGAAGTGCATAGGTATGTTTTTTTGACATGTTTTGATACTTGCTTAATGCAGCAAGTAGTTTAACTGAGTGCTCTTGTTGAGTGCTATTGTTGAGTGATCAAAGTAGGTTCTAGTAAATTTGAGAAAGAAAGAGGGTTGTCAAAGGAGGTCAAGTAAATTTGGCCTTTTGTGTCCAACACACCAGTCTTTTGTTGAGTTATCTTGTTGAATAATAACAAATACATGTTCATCTGAACTCATTTTTCTATAACTCCAACATTACATGTTGCTGGTTGAGGAGAAATCATTCATGATTACCAATTTCTTTGTTTGTTGTGACCTCATGTCCATCTGAACTCAGCTCTGCTGCTTAGTAGAATTGAAAAGATGCATTTTCAGGAAAGGAGGGAATGCTCTGTATTATTGTCCTGATGTGCTGGGTTATAAAAGTGAGATTAGATCCCAAAAACTAACAATGAATTAGTATGCAGAATATGTGCTTTAATGGTCGCTAAGTCTAGGAAAACAGGTCAATTTTAAAATCCCACAGTAGCTACCAAATTTGGGATTGACAAGGATTGATATTTAAAGTACATGATGAGGCACTGATTTATCACCCAAAATTTTATACTCTAATCATCAGGAGATCACATCTCAAGGTTCCAGTTAGTTCCAACAATTAGTTTTGGCTTCCTCAGACAAATAGAGTATAAACATGAGGCAAATTCACAAGTATTACTTTTAACTTCCTCGAGCAAATTCACAATAGCAGAAACTTGTGCAAAAGAAAGAAAACAAGATCAAAAGAATAGGAAAAAAAGGAAAAAAAAAGAGCAACAATAGGTGGTCAAGAGATGATGATCACAAAATATGTGAATTGGGAGTTTTGCACAAATTCAAATGTCAATTGTAAGTTGTTGGGGGTAGGGGAGCTAGTTGACAGCTTTGGTAAAACCAAATTACCAATTCAATTCACCAAATTTTAAGAAAAAACTAATTGATAGAAGAATTTCATATCTCGGAATGCAACTATGAACAACAGCAACAACAAGGTTCCACTTTAAAGTAGTGCCCTCTGAAGATTCTGATTTTAGTGATGATGATTAGAGCAAAAGAACACCATTCTGATGTTGCTGCTGAAGTGTATGGTCTGTAAGAATTTCATGCAATGACTTGGGATTTGTTTGACTCTATGAATTGAACTTGTGGTTGCACAAAGGCAATTCATTCACTGGGTAGTCAGTAACTACAGACAGCATATTCTGATGCTTGTGCTGAAGTGTGTTCTGTAAGAATTTCAAGCTATGACTTGACTTTGTTCGACTCTATGAAATGAAATGAACTCTTAGTGGTGGTAACATCACCATATTACTTCATAATTTCCCTGCCTAACGCACTAAAACTAATAATTATATGCTAAGAATTTCATATCTCGGAATGCAACTATGAACAACAGCAACAACAAACTAATTGATAGAAGAATTTCACTTTAAATTAGACTGAGCTTTGTAGAATGCTACTTCAAATTATAATATATAGTTATTCTCTTCTTGAACAGCAGTTGACGCCCGTAATGTAGTGGCGGCTGGTGGTGGCGATGGCGGTACTTGTATTGGAGAGAGTCGGGAGGATGGTGTTGGGACTGATGGGGGACCCACCAGTGCGGTTGGTGATCTGATGGGTGAGGATGTTCATGTGGGTGAAGTAGGAATTTCTACCACTGAGGTTATGGAAACTGGTGGGGATTCATTACCTCATATGGCTACAGGCACAGACTTTAGAGCGGATTGGTGGGGCAAGTTAGGCATGTCGGTACGTATTTAAATTGCATACATGAAATTAATATTTAAATTTTTATATATATTGTTCATATATTGTATGCATATGAAAATAGTGAATTTAAAGAAATTTTGTAGAATGAAATGAAAAGTAATGAAGATAGAATTGTAAATTAAAAATATAAAAGTAAAAGAAATGAATGAAAAGATAAATGAATTAGAATACGAATAATTATAGGTGTAAAACAGTTGAGTAAAAAACGATTAGTGGGAATTATAACATAAATTGTGAAAATGAAAAAATCTAAAATTAATGGAACAAATAAATAGATGTTTCAGGAGAGGCGTCATGCCTTGCCTAGTCCCGTCCCGTTGAAGAAGCCGAGGACGAGGTCGGCGAAGCGTCGACGTATACTGCAGTCGGAGCGTGCTGAGGCTGTGGCCCCGAAGAAGAGGGCTAGGAAGCCAAAAGTGGCAGACACTCTTATTTCAGAGCTTCAGAGAGATGACTTGGCCCCTCATATTGGAGATAGTCAGGTTTGTGAGGACATCGGGATGTCTGCCCCCGTGGAGACGGTTGAGGATCTTGTGATTGATATGACCCCTCGGGTCGAAGACCCTCCATTATCACAGGCTTCGGACCCGCTTAAGGAGGGTGACCCGACCCCACCTTCTGCTTCACAGCTTGTAGATGATCTAGTTTCCGACCCCATTCAGGAGGGTGACCCGACCCCACCTTCTGCTTCACAGCCTGTAGGTGATATAGTTTCCGACCCCATTAACGAGCGTGTCCCGACCCCACCTTCTGCTTCACAACTTGTAGGTGATCTTGTTTCCGACCCCATTCAGGAGGGTGACCCGACCCCACCTTCTGCTTCACAGCTTGTAGGTCATATAGTTTCCGACCCCATTAATGAGTGTGTCCCGACCCCACCTTCTGATTCACATCCTGTAGGTGATCTTGTTTCCGACCCCTTTCAGGAGCGTGTACTGACCCCTCCTCCCACTTCACAGATGCCAATCGATGACATTTCCGATCCCCGTCATGAGGATGTCTCGACCCCTATTTTACCTTCACACCCTTCAGATCCATGTTCTTCACAGCCTCTGGATGACCACGTTTCCGACCCCATTCAGGAGCGCGGACCCACCCATCCTCCACCCGGACCTCAAGATAGTCATCCCCCGGCTAGACAGGAGCCTGCACCAGTTGCTCATGAGGTAGACATGTGGCAGCCTGGAGGGCCACGTTTGCCTGAACTCCTTCGAGACTATCCTTCTCATGTTGCAGCATCGATCTGGAGGTGGACACAAGATGCTGTATCGGGGGTTGAAGGAGTCGTCATTGAGGATAAGTTGGTAAGCTTAATTAAAATGAATGTAATTCATTATGAATTATGATTGATTTGAAGTGATACGATTGATTTAGTATTACATATTTATTTTAATGTAGTGGCGGAAGGTTGTGAAGGCTTATTCACGTCTTGTGGTATGGCGTGAGATCCAGCCTTATATGGTTGATGGGGCAGGTACGTGGTGGGCCCTTGCACAGCAGACCGGACTTGCTCGTCTTGCGAATCCTGATTATCGAGGCAGCGACCATGTCATCATCACAGCATTTATTGAGCGTTGGTATCCAGAGACCAACAGTTTTCACTTCCCTTGGGGCAAGATGACGATCACGCTCCACGATATTGAGCACATTATGCGCTTGCCGATCGATGGAGTGCAGCTTGCCACGCATATACCTGCTGACGATTTCATGCCTCGCGTTATGCATGTGTTAGGGCTTACTGCTGAGGCATACGCTTAGTACAGTGGCGGTGGTATACTTATTACTGAGTTGAAGGCGCTTGTGATGAGGATGATCGCAGATAGAGCGGACAGTGGTCATATAGCCTCTGCTTATTTATTGTGGGTCGTTGGTCAGACAGTGTTCTGTGACAAGAGCACAAACAAGGTGAAGTTGCATTATTTACACGCACTGCTAGACCTCAACCTCACAACTGGATATGCATGGGGGGTTGCAACATTGGCATTTTTATACCGTCAGCTGGGAATGGCATCTCGAGCCGACATCACGACTGTAGGAGGTTGTATCATCATTCTCAGGGTACGACATGTATATAAGTATATTTATTTGATTATGTGTTGATATGTTTAAAATGTGTGTATTAATTTTAATTGAATTGTTGCAGACTTGGATATGGAATTACTTCCGTCAGTTTCGAGGGCATGCAGTGCTCAATGTTGACCTTCTTATGGATGATCGAGCGGGTGTCCGAGATCAGACGGCTCCGCGTTCGGCGCCCAAGTGTCCTTTGCGCCTAGTTGAGGTTCGTAGGGTTTTGGACCGTGTTCGCGCTGATGAGGTAAAATGATGTAATAGAACGGAATTGTCATGTATGAAATTGTAATAATTGCATCCTAAACTAGTTCGTTTATTGATTATAGGTTTTATGGTCGCCGTGGGGCTTGGAATTGGATTTTGAGACGACGTACCGAATGTCGAGGTATCGTGGCGTTATTCAGTGCTTCGATATAAGGGAGGTGTACTTGCCAGAGAGATGCCTTCGATAGTATAGACGTGTGCAGGTCCGACCCCCCGATCCCATTGTACCGAGTAGAGTGAGGCGGGGCACTGGCTCGCGGAGTTATGTGGTCGAGTTCAACGAGGATGACTTGTATTGGAACGAGCGTTATGACCACCTCATCGACCTGCAGCAGTACACATTGGCACGGTATCCATGGCAGGCAGAGGTTGCTTATTTTGACTGGTTTGACGGAGTTACACATCCTTATGTAGACCCCCGATCACCTAGTCAGGATCGTCCGCGCGAGCCATTCACCCACCCCGCAGTTGTGGTTGATATTACTGTGGTACGTTGATTTTTTTTTTAAATTCCATTAATTGTTAATCGTTAGCGTTGTATTGTAGCTATTCTAATATGTGCAGCGACATCAGCAGATGATTGGTTATGTACTAGAAGCTCTGGAAGGACTGCCTGCTGATCACAATGCTCGTCCGTACCTCGAGGACATGTTTAGCATTTTAGGGAACGACCATCCACCGTTACCTCCTCCTGTAAGCAGACCATTTAGGGATTCTCAATATGAGACAGGACAGGGGAGTGGTAGTGCTGTTAGGGGTGATGATGTGGTTGAGGAGAGAGAGACTGATATTGCTGCCGGTGACGGAAGTGGTAACGAGGAGAGAGACACCGGTAATGGTGGTGGTGATGAGAGAGTTCCCGATGGTGCCGATGGTGTAGCATAGGAGTTATGCTAGAGCTAGTTATGTTGATGTATATGATTGTGTGTTGTTTTGATATAGCTAGTTTATCGTGTTATGTTGATGCATTAGATGCTGAAATCTTCTTAGACAATGTTATTGTCTAATCCTGATAACTGGTTTAGATGTTGGTTGTGTTAAATTTTTGGACCAGTTCTCCACTTATCTCATTTCGTTGGATGTGGTCATTTTAATTTTTTGGACTAATTGATATCCTCATGATGTTAATGCATGCTTTTGATATATGAAGAACAGTTTGATGCTAGTCTAAACTCAAATTTATTTATATTCACGGCTTGTCAATCAAGAAAGAGATTGTCCTCTCTTTTTAATTTGTGTGATAGTACTCTCTGTATGAATATACCATTAGATCACAGGTCTGGTCTTGTATTTACCAAGTACCTCAAACTTCCAATAATACTCCTAAATTCAGTTGCATCTACTGACTTATCATTCTTATGCAGTTTTGCTCAATTTGACTCGAGGCTCAATTGGTGTAGCACAGGATTGCAATCTGTCATCCTAAGCTTGCTCAATATGTTTCTTGCAAACCCTTCCTGACAAATGGTAATAGTTGTCTCAGTCTGCATTACTTCTAAGTCTAGATAGTAACTTAATAGACCAAGATACTCATATCAAACTCCTGCTGCATTTCTTTCTTAAATGATTTGATTGCACATCTGCTTGGTCCTGTTATGACAAGATCATCAACATATACACCTAAGATCAGGACTTCATTCTTGCCAAACCGAGTGTAAAGAGCATGTTCACATTTGCATCTTGAAAAGCCCAACAATTTCAAGCATTTATCTAACTTGAAATTCCACGCTCTTGGAGCCTGTTTCAGGCCTTAAAGAGCTTTGTAGAGTTTGAACACCTTTTGTGGACTTTCTGAATCAATAATACATTCTGGTTGTTTGACATATACCTCCTCACTGATATCTCCTTTTAAGAATGCTGTTTTTACATCCATATGATGTATCTCATAATTCCTAGTTGCAGCAAATGCTTAGGTAGGTCCACTAGTTTCCAAGCTTTGTTCTTGCTTTATGCTTCACAATTTTGCATTCTGGATTCTTCTTTAACTTAAATATCCATCGAAGTCCTATTGCCTTGTGATGCTTAGGTAGGTCCAGTAGTTTCCAAGTTTTGTTCTTGTTGATTGATGCAATCTAGCTCCATTGCCTTCTTCCATTCCTTATCTGCTGCAGCTTGCTTATATCATATGGTTCTTCACTTGACAGGAAACACAATCCTACCTCATCTTCTATTTCATGAGTTTCATTGTAGATATCCTGTAAAGATCTGAACCTCTGTGGAGTACTCTCTGAATTACTATCTTCTGTTCTTGATGAAGAACCAGATTCAATTTGAGAGTGGCTAGTAGAGGGAGTATTAATACCAGGAAGAATGGATTCTTCATCTTGGTTCTGAAAGTTGTTTGATCCAGCCTCATGTTCAGTTCCAGTGCAGACAGTGAAGGTCTGAAACTGGCCATTCTGGTTGTCGATTTCAGTATCCCACTTCACAGCTCCAATTTCATCAAATTGCACATCTCTACTTATCACAATTCTCCTCTTTTCTGGATAAAAAAATCTGTAGGCCTTTGAACCATCTTCATACCCAGTGAGCATCATCTTGTTGGAACTAATTCTCATGCAAGAAAATTCTCTAAACTGTAGGCCTTGGAACTAATTCTCATAAAAAAATCTGGTTGTCAAGAATCTCTTTTTTTCTTCTTTTTCACAAAATTCTCTAAACTGGCTTTAGGTAAACTCTCCTCCTCTATCAGTCCTCAATGCCTTGATTTTGTTGGAACTAATTCTCATGCAAGAAAGAGCTCTGATATGAAATCTTAAGGAAAACAATCTGTCAGAACTAGTATGTTACATGATGTATAATAACTGAGCATAACTAGACAAAGTGATTGATGCTTGGACTGTTGTAGTGAATATTCTATCAAAGATTACTTATAGCATATATGAGCAATGAGCAATCAATGTTGCACCAACAGACTTATGTATATGAGTTTCTTTTGACAGTCTTGCCTTCAATTGGAATTGGTGCTCTTTGTGCCAGAGAAGTTGAAGGTAGAGCTAACATAACTGTTGGTGAGAAGGTACATTATAATTTTATTGAGTTGCTTTTGTTCATGTTTGACTTGTGAATGAAAAAAGCTTTCATTTTACCTTTTACCCTAACCAGCTATGCCCTTATACTATGTGAAGCTTGTTCTTGTTTGATGGTTTTCAGGATGCAAATAAGTTACTCCAACCTCAAGATAAGACCACTGGAGGACAGGTGAGGAATCTAACTACTAGAATCACATGGCTTTTGAACTGGTAGTCATAGTCTAGTTCTCTGCATCAGTGATGCTGAATCAAAATCTCTTGTTTTTAAACAGATTAGAAACAATAAATTGGTAGCTGAATTTGTATCACAAATGTCAAGATTATACTCAATTGTATCTAAAGAACTGGCTACTACAAAGAAAGAAGTAATGGAAGCATTAAATTCAGGACCATTCATTTATGTTCCTTGCACTGTTGGAGTCAGTCAGGAGGATGTTGTGGCTGGTTTACTGCAGCTGGTTCAGGGCCAGAGTATTCATACCTTGATCAAGAAAACCAACAACAAAGGTTTGGTAGCCCCAACTTGGTAAATGATTTTGTTGCCTGATACTGAACAGATTCAAAAAAAGAAATTTTGAGCTTATGATTTGAGTACTGAAAGGATCCAAGTATTTTGTAAGAGATACAGTTGTTGATTTATTGAACATGATACATAAGATGATGTTGTTGTAATATTTTTGTCTTCATCACAAGGTCTATAGTAGGTCACTCATGTGTTGGAAAAATTGGTTAAGTACATGCTAAATGTACATCAATTAATTGTGGGTCGTTGGTTATGCATTATATCAGCAAAGATGGAGTGCAGATGTTTGAATCTGGTTACCGCGTTGAAGATGGTTGCCCTTTGACGCTTCATGAAGCGTCTTGCTTCATAAAACGCGTCGCTTTAAGAAGCGTCTAAGGCGCCTCTCCCAACTGGCAAGGGAGGCACGGGACCATTTTAAAACACGCTTCTTAAAGCGGCACGCTCCCTGAATCGTGTGATCCCTGGGAAAAACGTTGGACCAATTTAGACCCCATCCAATATCGAACTCGAGACCCCTTAACTTAAGGCGTGTACCTGTACCATGTGTGCCGCATTGGCAATCAATTTCAAATGCCACAAATTATCTTATAACATAACCCTAAAACCCTAAAAAGCGTAAACCATAATAACCCTTAGGGTTTAGGGTTTAGGGTTTATGGGCTTACGGTATGTCATTTTGTAAATTAAATTTTTTATAACATTTACGGTTTAGGGCTTAGGGTTTAGGGCTTAGGGTTTAGGGCTTAGGGTTTAGGGCTTATGGTTGAGGGTTTATTGTTTAGGGTTTATGGGTTTACAGTATGTCATTTTGAACTATTTAAAATTTTATAACATTTAGGGTTTAGGGCATAGGGTTAATGGTTTAGGGCTTAGGGTTTAGGGATTAGGGTTTAGGGTTTAGGGTTTATGGGCTTACGGTATGTCATTTTGAACTATTTAAAATTTTATAACATTTAGGGTTTAGAGCATAGGGTTAAGGGTTTAGGGCTTAGGGTTTAGGGATTAGGGTTTAGGGTTTAGGGTTTATGGGCTTACGGTATGTCATTTTATAAATTAAATTTTTTATAACATTTACGATTTAGGGCTTAGGGTTTAGGGTTTAAGGCTTAGGGTTTAGGGTTTAGGGCTTTTGGCTTAAACCCTAAACCCTAAATGTTATAAACCATAAACTATGAATCAAACCCATGAAACCCTAAAACCTCGAAACACTAAACTATAAACCATAAATTTACAAAATTCATTAATGTAACCCTAAACCCTTATTAATAAACGTAATAACCCTAAATATTATAACATGGAAATTCACATGATGTTGTCCCTAAACATCAGGCCCTAAACATAGTACATAAATAGCCTAAACCTATATTACTAATCGTAATCGTGTTTAGTGTCCATAAACTAAAACCCTAAACACTAAAAGCAAGTTGATCACTAACACTCACAAACCTACACGTCAAAGCTTTTAAACCCTAAAAACCCTAAACCCTACATTAGGGCTAACCCTAAATTAGGGTTAGGGTTTAGGGTGACGCTTCATGAAGCGTAATGCTTCATGAAGCGTCTTCGTTCCAAACGGTGTTCCCCAAGCGGGGCTTCTCTAGGCGTAAACACGCTTCATGAAGCGTTACGCTTCATAAAGCGTGAAATCTGTGTGCAGAAAACGAAAAGATTTCCATCCAGATTTAGATAAGTAGTAGTTGCAACTGGCATTCGATTGCGATCCTATATTTACGGAAGTAATCTGCACTTCCCATACATGTAACTGATGTGGATTGGATTTGGCGCTAACATTCCCCGCCAAAATCAATCAATGCTAAAAATATTCACACCTTCAATTTCATCTATAAAAGCAGGATATGTGTGCAGTTTTTTTTTTACGGCAAACTCACATATATTTCATAAAACTACAGTGTTCATCATCCCTTTCTCATAATCCATCTTGCACAATGGTTTCAAGGGCTCATGCTAGGGATCTACTAGCCTTTCGCCTCTTTATGCGAGAACTGATGCAAAGTAAGGACGTTGGTTTTAAGAAGGTTGGCAAACATCTTGGTCGTTTAGGGTATTTCAAGACCCTCGAAACGATTTTTGAGGAGGAGATGAACGAAATTGAGATTGAACCCGATAATCGACTTGTGAAGAGAGAGCCATTGGAGAACGATGTTGAAGGTTCAAATGAAGCAAATGCCATTATAATAGATTAGTTTAGTGTTTATTTATATTAATGCAACATATGCTTGTTTAGGATTTAGGTATGTTTACAACTTAGGAAGTCTATGTTAGTGTTTATGGTGATGTTCAAGTTTCTTTCTTTCTACTTAATTTTTCAACTTAAAAGGTCTATGTTAGTGTTTACAATGAAATAGTGGGATTGAACTGTTCTTGTTAGCATAGTTGTGTGATTTGTGATCTTGTCTTTTTTCAGATTTTAAGTACATATTTCCCTTCAATTAATCATTCATATCATAACCCATAACATCCAGAAAATAACATCCAGAAAATGAAGCCTAGCAATACTCGCCAGTTTAACACGATCCGTCCATGCCCTGGAAATTTCCAATCCTCGCCTTTAATGCTTCATGAAGCGGGACGATTTAACGCTTCATGAAGCATGTAGCCCCTCCAGCTGCCAAGGGAAACACGAGGGTAAGGCATGTAAAATACACGCCTCATGAAGCGGGACGCTTCATGAAGCGCCTCAAAATCTCAGAATCCTAACCCCTTTAAGGAGACGCTTCATTAGGGTTAGGGTTTAGGGGGACGCTTTATATCTCGATGAAATTATCACATCCAACAAAAGATTCACCATAAAGTCTATTCTCGTACTCACAAATTCGCAACATCAGTAGGCAAAATAGAAAACCGTCTCAATGTTTTTGACAAAGGAGAAAAGTTCTGGTTTCATTGGTCACTTCTTTCAAACTAACCAAACTTGTTACAAAACTAGAACCAATAAGATAAATGATGATTCACAAGATGATATGTCAATAAAAAGTCATAATACTACTAATGTTATATTACATAAGTAAAAATTAACCCTAACATGCTACTTTTGGGGTTAGACCATTGCGAATCCGTTTTTGGCACCACGTTTCCATCCTCGGCCTAAACGGCTCATCCCAATCCTTGACGCTTGTGCCATGCCTCATTGTCCAATCCGTAGGAGGTGGAGGAAGAGGCGCGTCATCACTCAACCAAACCTACATAAAAAATTCGTAAATAATTGACAGAAAATTAAGTACAAAAAATTTATATAGAAAGGATAATTACCGGGATGAAGTGGTTTCCTTGTCCTACCAAGGCTATGGCATAAATCCTTGTGGGAGGGTGCGGGTTGTCCCCTCTCGCCTTCATCGGCAAGCAGGTGTGAGATACCTTCTTCGAAATCAGAACAAGAACAACATGATGTAATATCGCAAATATCAACCCGACCATGGGCATCTCAAGCCAATATTGTCGCGTGCAAGGACTAACATCATATGGTAGATTCTCCAAGAGTTCATCAATAGGGGGTGCGTTCCCCACACGCTCATATATGACTCGGTTTTGCCTCAATTCGGCAGCCAACTCCCATCGAACTCTACGATATTCTCTCTCTCCATGCCCCAACAACTCGGCCATGGATCGATAACCACAATGCCCGTCTCCCTTTACATCCTTAGCCCTCACAATATATGGAAACATGAAATGGTCAACGTTGTCAACTCCAAAGTTCACACCCAACCACATCACGTCGTCACTCGACCCTTTTGCACAAACACTTGCTGCAATTATTTTTGAGGCCTTGTTGGTTGAGCCCTTTGGCCTTCCACGCTTTCTCTTAGTGGACGGGAATGCATCAGTGTTCCTCTTACCCTCCTTCTCTTCCATCTCCTTATCTTCTTTTTCTTTCTTCTTCTCCTTCTCGTATACATCCATCCTATGCTCAAGCAAAGTTTTACTACTCTTGTTAGACCACTTGGTGGAGCCCTTTGGACGCCCCCTTTTCATAGCTCCTACCGCCTCAGCCAAAGAAGATTCTTGTGGCCTCACCAAGTCTATGAAAGTCTTGGTAATCGTGTAGATCTGCGCCTTTGTCAATTTTCCTGCCCTATAATACTCCTCCATCTCTCTCCATCTCACCTCAGCAAGTGATAGACGCACTGTGTCATCTATGGGCATGCGTTGTGGATCGACGCCTTCCCATACAACCTGATGCCAAAACGGGTGTATCTCACTTGGCATGATTGGCTGCTTGGTGAGGATCGCATGGGCAATCCTATGAGGACAAGGAAGACCCATTCGCTCTCTCCACCAATAATCAACACATTCCTTCTCCAACTTTCCCTCTTCCTTTTCCTTCATCAACTTGTAGAACATATTCAACAAGATTTTTATGCAATGTGTTGACACTCTATAAAATAGCCGAACAAATATCGCCTTCACTTCCTTAGGGATACATTCCAACTCTGTTGGAAGCTTTGTACGTGCCAACTCCAAATCGCCCCTCAAACTATCAACTTGGTACTCAATTTGATCATGGATTCTTCCAATCACCGTGTTGAAGCCTCCCCGAGAACTATCAAGTATTCTTTTCAACACATGGTGCATGCCCTCGACCCTGTAATGAGCATATAATTATATGATGAAGTTACTCCAATTGTTTAATTCAACATGCTTATATGAGACTATATTTACCTGTTTGTTGTTCTCGTATTGAAGTGAATATAGTGGTCGGTCCATGCTTTGACTATGCACTGCTTGTAAGGCCCAAGCCACGACCTCTCGACGTAGTTCATCAACCCTCCCCCACGCTCTCTTACTTTTTGGAGTCTCTCCTCGTATTTTTCCTTTGTCGTTGACATAAATATCCCCCAACATCTATTAGCAAATTTTTCTGCACGTTCCAAGTCCCTAAGCAAACAAATAGCATATGCTTTAATGTTCATCTTCACATGCACCCAGCATAGTAGATGTTTCACATTCTCTCCGAAAACAGCGTCCTTTGCATTCATTATTGCCTTCTCTCGATCTGTTACAATTGCATTTGGCATTGTACCCACTTCCTCAAACAAACTCCTCAAATGCTCCAACACCCATGTATAACTAACCGTGTCTTCTTTAGAGAGAAATGCAAAACCGATGTTGAAAGATTTGTTGGTGCACGTAAAACCAACCATCTCAAGCAACGCCATGTCGTACCTAACACAAAAAGAATTTGTTAAACACCTTATACAAATATTCAATGTCTACATACTCATCTTATAAAAAGAGTTTACCTATTGGTTTTATATGTGCTGTCCATAATGATGACATACGGAAACAACCCCATCAAATGCAAGGACATCGGGTGGACAAAAAATAGGATATCGATATGATCTGATCCATGTATCCTTTTAGGGAATACTCGGTACTTGTGTTGTTGCAAAAACTCCAGCGCATATTGGGTCACGGTCAAATTTTTACGATCCTCTTCTAGAAACTTCGCCCTTAGATTTGCAACTTGTTTTGCCGACGTCACATTACCAGGGTAAAGATTTCTCAACTGCTCCACTATGCGACTTGGGGGGACATATATATAGCTCAAATTCCTGACAAGCTCCTTCTATGCTACTGTCATTCGACCCATAAATGCATAACCAAGTAGACTAGTTGGCATGTCGTGGTTGTGGACTCCGCAAACAACAGTTAGGGCCCATTTTCCAGTTGATTTACTCCGCATCCCAAGCAACTCAAATTTGCAATTACACTTTCTATGTAGTGTGCGCACACTAGGCGGTCTAACAATTGGGATAATTTGACCCTTCTTTCCTGACCTATACTTACCATGCCTATTACATGCCAGTATAACCACGTTTGCATTCGAGGTTTTTATTGGTAATACCATCTTAAATTCAGTACCAACATTCCTTGCCCAAGCAATCATTTCATCTGGATTGTCCCACACAATATCGTTATGAAATTCAGCAGAAAAATCTTTCCTATGTACCTATGTATATAAAGTCACAATTAATTTTAAATTCTACAAACAACTGTTTATGAACAAGAATTTTCATTACGTATACTCCATCGTTAATAAAAACTGAAAACATGAAATCAACACTTACCTCAGATTCAAAAATTGCATCTTCGTGTTCATCTTCTTCTTCAAAAGAAGATGATTCTTCTTCTTCAACATAAGATGATTCTTCTTCTTCCTCTTCATAAGTTGAATCTGAAAAGGGCGAATCAGTGGATGACATTGTATTTGCAACTTTGAAAACGGAAAACTATTTGTATTGCTCCTGAATTTTTTTTTTCTTCTCCAAATCCCTTCTCGCGGCCGTCGACGAAACCCTATTGCGATTTTCGGAATAATAACTGATCCGCGCACACAGGGTTTTGTCGCAGAAATCAACTTGCCGCTCCATGAAACGGGCCGCTTCATGGAGCGTGCCGCTTGATGGAGCGTGCACAGGAGAACCAAAATTGTTTTTTCCTGTAGGCGGGTACCCGTAATGTACCCGATTTATGGAACGGGACGCTTCATGAAGCGTGTATATTTTCTGTGCGCCTGTACAAAAAATTGTGTGCATACAGCCTCAACCTTAATTTATTTGGAAAAAAAGAAGATAATTTCGAGTTTAAAATCTTTACAATTTTACAAAGGCAAAATGGGTAATTAGGCCCATTAAAGGGAAGAGAGAGCGCGCAACCCATACCTCTCCACCGAGTTCCATCCAGGCTTCCAGCCTCCAGCCATGGACGTAAATCCCAAACATCTATAATTTATCTTTTCTCTTCCTCTGCCTCCTCCGTTTCAAGTCAGCTTGTTTGAATTCTGTTGCCCTAATTTCATTCTTCTCAATAATCTTTCGACCGAAGAAATAATGGACGAAGAATTGCTCAAACGCAACACAGACTGCGTCTATTTCTTGGCTTCTCCCTTCACATGCAAGAAGGTTTGTCCATCAATCTAACCCTCTCTCAAACCCTAATTCCTTTCCTCTCCCTCCCTTTAGGTTGTTTTTTCTTAACTTCGATTTCGCGTGTGGTGTAGTTTATATGGTTTCGTGTTGTCTTAGGGTTTATCTTTCTGTCTTCGATTTCTCGTGTCTTTGTTTTTGTTAAATGTTGATGTTATTCCTTTTCCATAAGTTTTTAGTAAGCATGATTGGTGCGAGAATCTGATTCACATTCGCGCTGTTTGATTGAACTTTTTTTTTTTTTGTCGTGAATGTGACCTATGCTGCTTTAATTTGTGTGGAAGGCTCATTTGGTTGTCTCTCGTCACAGGGGGCGGAGTGTGAGTATCGGCATAGTGAAATGGCCAGGCTGAATCCAAGGGATTGCTGGTACTGGTTATCTGGGAATTGTCTCAACCCTACCTGTGGATTTCGACATCCTGTGAGTTTGCTTCTGCACTGCTACTCCCATATTTTGATGCTTTAGGAACAATGCACAATGCATTTTTAATTTGTGTTGAATGTAAATTGCTAGTTAGTAAAAAACGCAATTGCTGATTTTGTTTGTTTTGCTTTCTCATTGCTCTTATGTTTGTTCTCATTTAGTTTATCCAGCTTGTGGTCTTGTCGGCAAGAACTATGGTGGAAAAATGTTAGTGAATATGGTAAAAGCGGTTCCTCTCAGTAATGGCCTTACCTGTAGTAGGAGCCACTAAGAGTTTGATTGTATCATAACTGGATGATCTGAAAAAGTTTGGATGTGTAGGGATTTATAAATAGGTTGTCAATTGTTAATCTAAAGAGCGTGATGTTACTTACATGAATGCACTGAGACGATATGAAGGGTGAGTTGATAAGCTAAATTATCCGAACACATGGAACTTGTTTGATAATTATTGATTCATCTATAGTTTCCCTTATTTTGTAGCGTTTGATTGGATATCTAATGCGCCCTTAAATGTTATTTATTTTCACTCATAAAAGTTTTTTATCAAATAGACAAACACCTGAAGATTGAAGATTTTTAAAATTTCCCCTCTTAGAAGCTTCTTGATAGTTGATATATTTGCTACAGATGAGGGTTTTATTTGTAACTGATGTCCATATATCCATAAGTTCCACCTGAAAAAGGAAAGTCCAGTATGATCTTATGATGTAACAACAGATTGGCTCGGTTGAGCACTAAAAGTGCATTTTCTGGAAGAGAAAGTTTGTTCTTGTCTTTCCACTCTTTCCATCACTCGGAAGAGGCAGCTTTTATATGCATACTTAATGACCCAGTATTTTTTATTGCTAAATCCTCAATTATAAACTTATGATTTTTGTTTATTATTGATGTTTTCTTGCTGCAGCCCATGGACACACATGCTGAAACATCAGCTGAACCTGAACTTCTGTCCAATAATGCTTCTTTGCCTCCTTGCAAGAATAATGTCCCATGCTACTTTTACTTCAACGGGTATTGTGGTAAAGGGGACAAATGTACTTTTTTGCATGGTTCTGAAGATATGGCTGCTGTGAAACTCAAGGTAGACTCTGCATCCGCTGATGCTTCTCCTTTGGATACTAAGTTACCTTCCAAGGCATCAGTTCACAAGATAACAATTGAAAAATCAGATGCTAAGGTACCTTCCAGGGCTTCAGTTCCTAAGATAACAGCTGAACAATCAGATGCTAAGGTACCTTCAACAACGCTGGATACCAAGATCCGTGCCAAAATGACAGAGAGTAAGCTATGTCTCATAACAGAGCCTGTGCGAGAGCTACCAGAAAAGGGTCCTGGGAATGAAGAAGTGCCATTGCAGCAGAAAATGTGGATTCAATCATCTGATACATACTCATTAGTTGAACGGAAGACCTTTCAACATGGGTTAGCCTCTGAGTATGAAGCACCCATATCCAAGTCAGCCTCCTTGAACCCTCTCGAAAACATCGATAGAAGTGATCCAAGCATATACTCTGATCAGAGTTCAGAGGATCAAGTTGACAAAGACATTGTCCGAGATGAATGGTGGGAATCTTCCCCTGGTTTTGATGTTTTAGTGGAAGGAAGGTCTGAAGGTTTGACTTATGGGGGCGATGATGAGTACATGCATGGTTATGATGGAAATGATGAAGACCATGAGAATCGGTTTCTGGATCATTGTTATGAGGAACGCAATCTGTCCAATGACAGGTTTTTGCATGAAAATAGGTTACATGAAGCTTCTTACTATTCAGATGATGATGAAAGATATGATTTCAATGATTATTCTCATGGGGGTAGAGGAAATAATCACATCATGCCCCAAAAGAGGAAGTTTCTCACCATAGGATTACCAATTGGTGGCCACCACAATGGAGATCTCCGGGAGCACTTGAGTAAGAGGAGATTCCATGCAGAAACAGATACCTTCAGGCATTGCAATTTCCCTTTGCATACTGAAGAAAGACGAAGAGAGCCTCAACGAAGTTCAGTTCAGAGGTTTAATGGGAGATTGGCATCAAAGTTGGAAAGGAATGGTGTTAGTTTGACTTCAGAGAAGTCTGCATATGTTGTTCCTGATCAGAGAGGTTACCGGGCTAGGAATAAACAGCTTACTACTAGGCACCACCACCATGAGAGAAAGGGGCTGCAGTTTCCCTCAAGGTCTCAGAGGAGACCACCATTCTCAAGGCAGAAGAGAGAGATTGACAACAATAACTCATTTGATGCTCCAAAGACCCTTGCCCAGATTAAAGAAGAAAAGGATAGAGCAAGAGGCAGTGTGAATTTGTCTAGTTCTGAAATCCTCCAGTTAAGGAAGAGGGGTAGCTCTGATGGGGAAGAAGAAATCAATATCAGTACTTGACCTGATTTTGTCAACTTTCAAGCATCATTACATCTTGCTGTCTGGATGAAACTATCTAGTAATTTAGAACTCTGAGTTACCGGTTTTTGCCCTCTCCATCTGAAATCTGCAATATAGGTTAGGTTATCCATATTTTCTGCCTTCTCTAGTTTTCAGATTTCCTTGTTAATTCTGAATTGCTCCTATAAGTGCCAAGCTTAGTTTTGCTCAGTTAGCAATGGTGTTTATAGGACAATACTGACATTGTCAATATAGTTGGCTCGGTTAAACAGTTTTGTATATAACCAAGCTTGGGTTTCTTGGTCTTTTTTATGGCACAGTCTAACGGTGCACTATTTGAAGAGTTGGAGCTCTTCTTGATGGTTGTAATCCTGAGTTTAAAGAGTTAGTTCTCTCATATTTATTTGGTTAATGCAAATCAGTAGCTGGAGAATCCAAACATGTCTTAAGAGCCCTCATGCTTTTCTTCTTCTAATCTGTTGCTTCCGTTCTGGTCCTGTTTGTTATTACGCACATATAAGGCGTGGAAATTTTTCTGATATGCACTTATACAAAATATGTAATTACGTAATTGATGAGTGTGCTTAAAGTTTTAGGAAAAGGTTATATCACAACGAAAAGACGTAACCCGCTTATTGAGCTCTAGATTGTTAGGTTTATATAAGTAAGTCAATAATGATAATCCCAAATGTTACTAGTCGTAACCGAAAATGATTTGATACAACTAAAGCGGTGTGATTGCGACCTCTCGTCACAATATTCAATAATATCCAACAAAAAACCCTTTTTCTCTGGGGCTACAGCCTAAAAATCCTAGACGTATTAGAGAGATTTTCATGGCTGGCTTGCAGAGGTCAACAATCTCCTTCAGAAGGCAAGGGTCGTCAGGGTTGGTTTGGGAAGGCAGATTCTCATCCGATGAATTAAACAATCAACGACAACAAGAAGATCATTCAGCTGGCCAAGCTCGAGAGAACAGAGAGAAAGGATCGGAATTTAGGAGAACCTGATCGACCGCTGGCCGCTCGACGGCAGCTCCGACAGCTTATAGAGCGGTGGAGGTGGCGGACGGGGAGGACCCGCCGTCTCCGAAAGTAGCTGCTTGTGGTTGCTGTGGCGCCTTTGTTAAGAGCAAGTGAGGGTTGATTGATTGAGAGTTCCGTGTTAGCTGAAAGTTATTTTCAAAGTTCAACCTGCCTTCTTGTTGTATGGTTTTGTTGTTATTGTTCTTTAGGTTTGTAGATTGAATTCTTCTGAGTTTCAAGTAATAAGGTCTTGCTTATAAACAACATCATACTAGCATGTACGAGTATGAATATGAGTCGTATCATTTAGTTATGATGTCAATATCAATTTTTTTTTTGAAAGAGGTAAGAATTAGATTGACCAAATAAGCTTGGAGCAATTGAGAGACCGGAATAACCAGTGATCGGACAAGCCAGGACAAAACGAATCTGGTAACTAACCGGCGACGACAGGGACAGGAGGATAACTTAAATCAGCTCGGGAGAAAAAGGTTGCAACAACAAACCTACCAACAAATACTCCACATAGGATAGACTCATAGACATACACATATAAACAACAAGAAATCAAACACCATGGTCGAATGGAAAGTCACAAAGTCTAGTCATAGACGATGGTCGAAAAACGAAGAGAAGAAAGGAGATCGATGTCAAAATACAAACACGACGGAGTCGGAATAGGGAGGTCGGAAGCAAGTTGTTCGCAGACAAACATGTCTTGTAGATCGGATCATCGGAACAACGAGACAGAGCAAAACTTTGTCTGATGGGAGGGCCTCTAAACACTTCAAAAAAATTCTCCAAATTGATAAACAAATGATGCTAGTCTCACATTGGAAAATTTGGACAAAAAACGATGTGAATTTGCCTGAAATGATCAGACTTTCTCACAAAAACATCAAGGAGACAAAGGCAGGAAAAATTCTAAACAAACCAATAATAACTACCCTAGTTGTTCAAGCTTCTCAAATCAAATTAATACATGCTCTTTTGTACCTAGAATATCAACATCAATATAAAATCATAATAATATCAAAGTAACATTAGGATGTTAATTTGAAATCTCTAAAAAGTAGATATAATATTTAAAATATCACTCGTACCATCTTAAAATCACTCATACTTCTAAGATAGTATGAGAATGAGTGGTTTTAAGATATCGAATGTAGTAAACTTTGAACAAATTTTACAAGACATACGAGAATGTTAGACAAATGTGTGAATAGTATATGTGGACTGGAGGTATCTTTGATATGTTGCTTGTCAAATTCATAGTTATGGTGAACGTTGAACAAATTTAAGTTTGAAAAATCAAACAAGAAAATAAGATCATTAGACAAATGTTGCTTGTCAACTTCATTTTTTTAAAGCTTAGAATTTTTATTTAATTATAAAACATATGATACCTGAGTATATATGCTACTTTTTCGTGCTATGTACCAGTTGACTGGGCTGTTTGGCCCAATAATATTGCGTAAAATAATAACGATTAGAGGGGTATGTTTGTCATTTAGTACGCCTGATCAACGCCTTCCCGGACCAAAAGCCACCACCATCTAAACCTTGTCCGACTCTCTTTTTTAGGGTTCCGGCGACAACATCCCCGACGGCTAAGCAACGGAGAAGGTGAAATGGATCAAAAGCTAGAAATTTCAGTCGACAAGCTTCCCATCAAGCGTGTAGAATTTCTCGAAGAAAGTGGCGCCGAACGCTTCCCACCGTAAAGCAATCTCCTCCTTCGGTCTCTTCGATTTCGCACCAACTTTGCCCCTTGCCTAATTTAGATTTTTTGGAACACCAGATGGAAGAGGGAGGATTGCTGAAAGATTTTGTGTTTGTTTATGATCTGCAGAGATGTAGGCTACGATGAGAAGAGAGTGGATTTGATCCGGAGGATCGATTTCGCTTGGGCGTTGGAAAAAGATGCAAAGAAGCCGAAGAAAGCGTCTAAGGAGGCGTCGTCAACGCCGTGGCCATGGCAGAATCTCATGGAGAATTTGCAACTTGCTCACCAGGAGCTCTCTGTTGTCATTGATCTCATCAACACTGTAAGCTCGTGATGTTCTTCAGCAAATGTGCTAATTTTTTTTCTTTGGAGATAATCATAATAGTGTTTATTTGAATATAAGCTTTCTATTATATGAGATAGCAAGAACTTCTCAACAATAAATCTTTATAGGATTTTGATTCCATAGCTCAGCAGTGTAAATGATCTTTGAAGAACAAAGAGCACTTCGTCCTCCCAGTTTCTCACCGTTCTTTCATGCTCTATGTTCCTAGGTTGAGGATAATGATGCAGTAACAGTGGCTAGTATGACTAGACCAAAGCCATTGCCCAATGAAGTACTTTCTGACCTTGCAGTATCTGCTGCTACTAAGCTCCAATGCTTTCGGGTAATGGATCATTGATTTTTCTCCAATGGTTAATTAGGTGTACAAAATAAACTGAAGTTTAAGTACTTGGCAATAAGGATTTTTATGTATATTCTTGGCTTATTCACAACAAAAGTAATATAAAATTTGTGAACTTATTTGGTGTGGCTGTCAGCATCTAGGGAAGTATTTTAAGCAGTCTGCAAAAGCTTTGGAAGAGCAGATTGCTAGAGAAGGCAAATTCTATGGAGCTCTAATCCGGTGAGTATGCCTCAACTGACTATTTTGGTAGCATCTGCTTAATAATCTCTTTCCTTGCTAATATTCATTCCAGTTGAAAACTTGTTTGTGATTTGTGGTTGTTTGCCTAATATCTTGTCTTTGTTCATATGTTGGCATATATTTATGAACACTTTTCATGAGAATACTTTTGCGCACATCATCAGCTTCATGTGGAAAAATATACCTCTTTTGCATCAATAGTTTTTAATGTTATGGATGTGCTTTCAAGAATCAAATTATGGTTATCTATGGTTCCTCCTGTTCACCTTTTCTGTGACATCTTTAAACTTCCGCACAAGTGAGAGACAATGCTTGTGAGTAGTTATATGCTGGCAATCCCATGACCTTCTTTTAAAACTGAGAATACAAGATATGTTTGCTTCTATTCTTGAGAATACTTTGACAGTCTATCCATCACTGGCCTCTCACAATTAATAGTGGGAGTATGTTCAAACATCATGGACCTCTTACATGTATACTAGTTAGAAATGTTCATAGATTATACTAGACACATTGGTCTATCAGTATATGTTTCTTCTTGTTCACATTCACTATGAAGTTTCTTAACTTGCTAAACATGAAGATGTAAAAACTACCAAATATATCTTCCATTACTAAAATGCCACTGAACCCTTAATTAATTTATATATCGGTAAAAATGTGACATCTTCTTGTCGCGAGTCGTGACAGCTATTAACGGTTAAGTAGGGACTACGTGGCATTGGATTAAAGGAATGCCTGTGTGTGGTTATAAATTTGTGCAATGTGTTGTTTTCTGCAAATTTCCCTTGAATGAAATAATTGAAATGTTACATCTTGCAACTAAGTTTCAAATGAACTGACAGGTTGCAGCAGAACTGGAAAGTAAAGCGGATTCGTCTGCCTCCAAATGCTCGCAGCAATGAGGGTTTCCTGTTTGATCTTAATGATAATTTATCACGCGATCCAGCAATGATAACCCGACCTCCTTCCAACTCTGTGGTTCATGTTGACCATGACTCTGGTGGGATGTTGGCTGTGAATATTCCTCAAAATGCATGCCGTTATCTCCACTTTGGCTTTGTTGGTGTCTCCTCGGAGGATAATACATTAGAATCAGGCAGAGCAGGAACTTATGTGGGTAAGCATCCTTCTGAAGAAACCAATATAGATTCATCAACTGATGATGACTGCATCAAAGAAACACACAGAGTGCTACGTGGAACACACAGAGCGATATTTAGTGAGCAGGTATGTTTTTCTTTGTTCTTAGACTGGTCTTGTACTTCTTTGCTAAGTTTTTTTCCCATTATATTTCTAAATTCAACTTCTCTGCATGTTTGAGCACAGGTATTTGAATTAATAAACCGTGAAGCATTCAACCCATCTTTGGGGGTGAATGTAACTGGAGTAAGAGAAAACTTCTTGCAGTTGGGCATAAGTCCTGGAATATCAGTGTTTATTTCACTGGTCTCCACTGGACAAGAAGAACAAAAAACTGATGGTACAGAAGTGCAAGATCTAGAAACTTCTGTTTCACCAATGGACACATCTGATGATTGGAAGTTGGTGGACGCCAAGCAAGACTTGAGAAAAAAGTTAGGACTTCCAAATTATATCGCTTTTGAGATATATCTAGAACAGCTGTTTCTTGAACATCTGTGTTCAAGAGGAAAGGAAAAGCCAATAGTTCCTAGTAGAGTTCTCTCTGCCGATCCTACAAAGGATGCTCCTGGTCTCATGAGTCATTTCTGCATGTCTCTTGCCCATCGTATCTTTGCAAATAAAGTTCACGATGCTCTGGAAAACTTGGTAATTATTAAAGTTCTGTTTTTCCTTTATCTTCTTGTATCCATTATTCATCGTGCCTTTTGTAGGCTTGGAGGGTTCCATATCTTGACTTGGTTTCACATCCAACCTGGCATGCCCGAACATCGTCATGGACATTGTCTGTGAGGGTTCTGGATCCAAAACTTGGTGAAAGCTCCCGAAGTTACGCACAAGAGGGGAAAGATGCTAAGAATTATCAACAGCTTTTGTTCCACACCATGGTTTTGGTAAAGGACGACTGCATCAGCATTGAAGGAGAATCTGCCCCAAATGTTATTGGTCCTTTCAAGGGTACCTCGGAGGTATTGTGCTCTACGAATGTGTTCAACTCTGACCTGGTAGATCTTCCCATGATCCTCCTATTTCAGGTAAGAGTTACCGTCATTGCAGTAATTTCTCTTTGGGGTTATTGCTCAATGTGAAAACATGCAAAATCAACACATATGGCTTGTTTACTCAGCTTTGGGTTTCCAATATTTTTTTTTTTTCAACATATAAAACATATTTTTCAGATTTCCAAATTTTAGTTTCCTGTGTTGAGAAGTAAGGTAACCCCTAGAATATAACATATGCTGAAACAATTGTTTTGGAGGCCTATTTCACCTATTGGGATGGGATTCAAATTTAAGATTGCCGTGCTATTTTATTGTTCATACACTTGTCACATTACAAGGTTTTTGTTTTGTCTTGTTTTTTTTTTCCCTAACAAAACCTATCCGAGACTAATCAGAACTGAATAATTTTCTAACCTTTATCTTCCCAAATTGGGACTTGAAACTGATACAGTGGTTTTGTTCTTCTAAGAGGGCTAACACTAAACTTTGGGGGACCAAGATTACCATTTTAACCTTGTGTTAACCAGGACTGGCTTGTCATGCACTTCTAATCCCAATAACATATACTTAAAACGTTACAGATTACAAGTGGAATCATAAGATGGCTCCATGAGGCAGCTCTGATGGTAGGAATCAAAGCAAACCGGGATTCACTGAGCCTTTCGTTCGAGCTTGATCACGGTGAGATGCTAAGCCTGGTTGCCCATGTGGACCCTGAGGATGCGGTTTGCTGCATCTCGTGGTGGCTCGTCTTGGAGGACGGCCTCATGGAAGAGAGGAAGGTAGGAGCAGAGCCTCCCGAGGGTGGGTCCAGTAGGCGGTTCTTAGGATATCTGCCCTTGGATGTGTTGTATTCAACTCTCATGGATCTTGTTAGCTTGGGAAACACGAGTGCTACCCACTGAAATGTAAGTTAATATAGTACTTTCTTGTGTTGTGTTGGGTAGATGTAGTGTTGTATTCAGGTCAAGAAGCGTGTTAACAACATTGAGAATGCAAAGAGGTACAGCCTAACGTTTTGTTCTTTTCAGGTATTTAGTTTCTTTTAAGAAACTTTCTGCTCAGTAGCGTTGTGGGTAATGGAAATTTGAAAAAGAGAACGTTCGATAGAAATTCGGTTTGTATCGATCCCTAAAATTTATACATTATCTCACCTGTGAACCAAACTTCCAGGATCCTAAAAAATCTTATGAAATGCCTCTACTTTATCAAAAATATGTAGCTCCTGTGTACCGATTGCCATTTTTGTTAGCATTTGCTGGCAAGATCTTTAAGCCTTATTGTTGTCACCTATTCGTGAACTCACCATCAAGAAGAAGTTTACAAAGAATGATTTAGGTGGCCCTGTCTATTGATTAGGGGTAGTTTAGTATTTTAAAATAAAAAAGTGTAATTTTGGAAATAATATAGGATATGGATATATTTTTAGAATAAATAAATGAAACTAGGTGGGATTTTTCTCTTCGAAAGTATAGGCCCTAGTTCCCTCTCATCCAATCGATCTGGCATCTCCTTGTCCACTCCTTCCTCTTTCTCATCACCGCACGCCACCAGCCCACCACACCAAGATAGCCTCCACTCTTCCTGTCCTCCAGGCATCAATGTTGTCCAACTAAAAGCTAGTAAGTGTTCTGCTTTCCTTCATATTTTAATCAGATATATTGTTGTCTGTCTCTTTAAAATTCATTCAGGATGATTAATTAGTTAATTAGTTAATTTTTCCCGTTGTTTTGAGGTCGGATCTACCATGGCCGGCCTCCCGTCCATACTCTCAGAAAATGTAGTTAATTAATTAAGTAGCTAGTAAGTTTGACAAGAATAATTATTATCACACGTGCATGTAAATATGTTGAAGATGGATCATGCTGAATTGTAATAAACTTCAACTAGCTATAGAAAATTAGTATTAGTCCAAGCTTCATTTTAGCAAATGCTGTCGCATTTAGTGATGTACGTTAACAAAAAAAATTCTTGCAGCAGGTTTGGGTGCATGCTAACGCCACCGCCATATATTATTTGAGCGACTCATTAATTATATTAGGCGATAGATAGATGGATAGATGGCGTTTCCTACCCAAGACAAGCCCGTGATCATAGCAACCAAGGGCCTTCCCTACACATGGACCGGTTATGTTGCTAAACAAATATCAGGATGGGCGCAGAGTCCCTGGGTTAGTCTAGATTATGTCTTGGAGGAGTTGTATGAAGAAAGAGGTTATAATCCTGATCGCAGGCCGACTGAAGAAGAAGATGAGCGCCTCCATCGCCTTGCCTTTTCTAGGCTCTGTAAAGCCGCAAGTTTCCAGGTGCGGCAGCGGTACTTGTTTACAAAATTCAATTGTGTCGTCTTAGAGTCCCCGCTGTCTTCCACAAAGGACCTCGACCGATTGATAGAGCTGAGTACGGATGATGAAGAAGAGGGTCCGCTTAAACTCATAATCATCGAGGCACGACTGAGGCACAAGCATATATGGAATATATATGTCGTCGATCACATAAGTAAAGATAACAAGTGGTATCTTCCTCGGAGTTGGGTTGAGGTTGAAGAGGCCATACGTGATTATGACGCAAAGGCTTGGGACGAACACTATCATCTCATGTGCTCCCGCCATCCTCACCTCAAGAGGTTTGTGTTGGACCCATTTCGCGATATACGCCGGCATGAAATCGTATCCCCAACTGATAAGAAGGTGATATGGTCTCCCTTTGCTAAAGCAATTGAATATCTTCTCACTGACGAAGCAGCTCCCTCTGTTGTCGAGTATTGTAGATGGCGAAAGAAGCTAGTGGAAGGGATCTTAATTACCCGTGGCGCTAACATGTGTAGCGACTCCGCCACAGGCGACTGCATATTCAAATACACAACTAATTCTACTGCTGCTGCTGTAGGTGGAGGTACAGTGGTTAATTGCAGGGCATGCGAACAACCGGTACCTACCGGCCAGGAAGGCGCGTACATGTGTGTTTCGTGCAACCTGGCTCTGCATAAATCATGTGCCGAGTTCCCTCCTGTGGACTTCTATTCTGATGTAAAAACAAAGTCAAAATATGGGACATTTGATCCAGTACTAGACCGAAATCGAGAGATGACATTGCATGCTTGCAAGTCGCCATGCATGGAATTCTCGTATGAATGCGGGGGGTGCCTTTTCGAGACGCATCTGAAATGCCTGCTGCCTACCGTTGTCGACATCCCTCATCTCCACCCGCATTCCCTTTCTATACAATTTTTTCCAGACAAAGGAGAAATATATAGCTGTGAGTTATGTTCACTTCATGGAGTGAACTGCAGCTATTATTGCGTGATTTGCAACACCTACTACGACTTGAGGTGTGCACACTCCCCTGCACAAGTAGAGCACCAACATGGCGGATATCGCCATCTCATGAACCTCATTCTGCCTACTACTAGTACTGCTACCACTTCCGAGGAGGACCCCCTTGCTTTTTCAAGTGATGATTACCTAGACCCAGATGACTCATGGTGTCAAGTCTGCTACAGGGATCTCAACGCGCAAGCTGGGTTCTATGCTTGCCAAGACTGTCCTGATTATGTAGCTCATGTTATTTGTATCAGTCCAACATGGAAAGGGACTTCCATTAATGGTTGAACAGCCTCAAGTGGCTTTAATTTGGTATCAAAATTATTTGATCCCCTAGACCTGTCTGTATCCCAAGCAAAGTGTCTACCATGCTTTGAGAGAAATTAATTAGGTTTGGGCTTCGTGCTCTTCAACTCGACTTTGTCTCTACACACTTTTGCTGGTTTTCGATCTCAAATCGGTATCTTCAATATTCATCAAATTTTCGATCATGCGTACATTCAAAATTCATCCACAAACAAACAAAACAGTGGACATGTATAAAATAGAATGAATAATTTTAGAGGTACAAATTTCAAAATTCAATAAGGCGTTTAGAGTTCAGCTCGAACAATACTAAAGGATAACGTACGATCACAGTATCACACCTCACACAATAAATGTTGAATGTGCCTGATTGTATTTCTGAATCTTCTTCTTGTTACATTGCAGTATTTACATAACGTCACGTTGTCACATTACCAACGGTGCATTGGCGTAGTGGCGTTGGGGCTACACTTGGTAGGACGAACCGTGTGTTCGATTCCCCGCAAGGTCGTTGGGAGGGGTCTGCCGTAATCCATTCAGTACCCCGGTCTGGACGTAGCCCGTACGGGTGAACCAGGCGCGAGAGAAAAAAAAAAAATAAGTTGTCACATTCCAAATAAAATTATCTTCAGCATGTACATGTGGGAAAGTGTTTTAAATTATATTTATCAATAGGAAATTTTCATATTAGTATGATATGGAATGAGGTACGAGATAACAAATTAAGCAATATTTAGATGATGTTATATAGGTTACCCATGAAGCCCTTAAAGATTGACAACAGAAACATTGGACTTGATTAAGTAACATATGTTTCATTAGATCAGAACATTTTGTGTTTGGTTGTGTAATAATGTTAATTGGCTTTACAAGTACATATCTGTTTAATTGGTTTCTTTCAAAGAGTTGGAATGAGGTTGAAAAGGCAATGCATGACTTTGACGTACAGGCTTGGAGATGAACACTATCATCTCAAAAGCTCCAACCATTCTCACCTCAAAATGATAGTGTGAGACCCATTCCTTGGTCTCCCGATATGAATTTGAATCCAAGAGATCAAATCTCAGAACCATACAGGATTGTCAAATAAGCTTTTATAATCCATGACAGAACATTTTGATTATACACATCCTGCAAGTAGTTATGGTTCCAAAGTTCAAACCTTGTTCATGGTTGCAATCCCTGGGGAGAACTAGTGGTGGGTTCGGTTCCAAGGAACCGGAGAACCGAACCGGAAAAAACCGGCGGTTCCGGAACCGGAACTGGAACCGGTGGAACCGGGGATTGGTTGGTTGCGGTCCCGGTTCCATGTTCCTTGGAACCGGAGAAGCGGCGGTTCCGGAATCGGGACCGGAACCGGACCGGAACCGCCGGTTCCCTCCCTTAAAAAAGAAAAAATAGTGTGAAAATGGGTAACCGCGATCACGGCTCCGAAACCGCGATCGCGGTTTTGCACTTTTAAATTTTTTTAAGGTTCGGAACCGAACCGGAACCGGAAAACACCGGACCCGGGAACCGATCCGAGGAACCGAGGGGTTCCCGGTTCCGGTCCCTGTTCCTGGGTTCCGAGGAACCGGAACCGGACACACCACTAGGGAGAACTGTGAGGAGCATAATACCAAATAGTTCTGGTCAAAGAAAAACCATTTATAACTAAATTACAATCTCATACAAGCATACTTTGATAACAAAGTGGAACAATGTGTAAGAATAAAGTCTCTGCAAGGCAAAAAAAACGTTAGTATAAAACGAATGTAGGCCAAGGGATTTTGATGTGTTTACTGTAATGCGTCGTGGAGAACTTCCACTGCCTTAGAAACAGTACGCTTGGACATCGGTACAGATCCAATCGAGCGTTTGCCCCCCAAGGATTAAGCGCAACGTCCTCCAAACCCAATACTCGGGTAAGAAGGATTGGGAATGGAAGTATTCAGAACAGAGGAGAGCTACGGGATTTGTTTTTGTAAAACTGTGAAGTTCGAAGTGTGAGATGATCTGGAGAAGAAGCAGGCGTGGGATTAAATAGAACAAAAGCTGCTCAGATCCCACGATCTGCTCTCAACCACCCACGAAATCCTCTTCAGTGGAAAACAGATTTGATAAAATCGTTTGACCAATTCAATAGGGTAGTCCCCAAGTTTCGGAAACAGAAAGCTGATTGAAAATGGAGAAGTTGCGGAAGAGTTATCGTCAAACTAATCCGCAAATCTCGGAGGCCCAGTTTTAATAAAATAGTTAAAATATCCCGTAAAAAGATAAGCCTCAGCACCACATCGCATGTGTCAGGTGTCACGAACACGAGCCGGACATACGGCGACGGCGGCGCGTGCGAGGGGGCATTCCTCTCTTTACTCTCTAATAAGAGATGTACACTTGGCTCTTTATAAGTAGCCCATTCTAGCACTTGAATCTCGATGTGGGAAAGCTCAATAGAGCAATTCTCCACAAATGCACAAGCTGTACACCACTTTGTACAAGTTCAACATTTTGTTTGGATTAATTAATTCCAACAATCCCCCACAATGCAGAACTTGTCACCATACTGTTCTGAATAGTTTTTATGACTCGGTGCTTAAGTAGGTGGTATCTTTCGATTTGAAGCAACTACCTTAGTGAACTAAGGGATGCTCTCAAGTCAAGAAGTGAACAAGTCTTGAACTTCTGACTTTCTTTGAGAGTGTTACCTAAGAACATACACTTTGTCAGTTTTCCTTCCATTCCCGCGATTGAGATCTCACTCGTTGAGTCTCGTTGTCTTGGGATGCTCATGAGTGCCCTCAAAGGTCTTTTCAAGCCTCTTGGATTACCCAAATGCACTCAAGTAGGTGATCTCATCAAGTTTGTCTCATTACAAACCACCATTTTCGGGCTATGAAATCATTAAGAGCTCGAAGCTCAACCTCTCATTTTTCTCATTCATTTTGCCATAGGATTAAGAAAGCTGAAGCTTTCATATGGGCCTCAATTCCATTCCCCTCGACGATTCTAGGACCATTTTCCTGTTTAACCATTTTGTTAAAGGATCTGCCAGATTTCTTTCTGACCTTATGTACTCCATTGTGAGTACTCCATTTAGAATCAGGTGTCTCACAGACTCATGCCTGATTCGTATGTGCCTCTTCTTCCCATTATAGGCACTACTCTTAGCAACTCCCATAGCTGCTTGTGAGTCACAATGTAGAGACACGGGAGGGGTTGGCCTCCCCTACAAAGAGATGTCTGCCATTAGGCTTCTTAGCCACTCGACCTCTTGTCCAGCTAAGTCAAGAGCTATAAACTCTGACTCCATAGTAGATCTTGCTATAACTGTCTGCTTTGTAGACTTCCAAGATATAGCTGCACCACATAAAGTAAACACGTAACCACTAGTAGAGCTTACTTCATCATTATCAGATACCCAATTTGCATCACAATAGCCCTCTAACACGTTAGGGAATTTCTTATAAGATAAACCCCAATTAGTAGTACCTTTTAGGTACTTTAATAATCTCTTTAGGGCATTCCAATGTTCATTACTAGGATTGTGGGTATATTTGCTTAATCTACTTACAACATAGGCAATATCAGGTCGAGTATAATTCATCAAGAACATCAAACTACCAATTATCTTAGCATATTCAGATTGAGAAACACTTTTCCCTTTATTTTTCTTTAAGTGTATGCTAGGATCATAAGGAGTTCTTGCAGGCGTGACATCAAAAGAATCAAATTTCTTTAGTATTTTTTCTACATAGTGAGACTGACATAAAGTGAAACCATCTTTAGTTTTTGTAACTTTCACACCCAAGATTACATCAACTTCACCTAAGTCCTTCATTTCATTGTGTTCCCATAATTAGCATGTCATCAATATATAAGCATATTTGGTCTGATTAATTACATCTAAATGTGTCCCCATAATTAGCATGTCATCAACATATAAGCATATAATAACACATTTAGCATGTATCATTTTAGTATATACACAAGCATCAGAATCATTGACGACAAAACCAAAGCTCATAATAGTCTTATGAAATTTTTCATACCATTTCTTTGGAGCTTGTTTTAAACCATATAAAGATTTCTTCAACTTACACACCCTACTCTCTTGTCCTGGGATCACAAAACCAGGAGGTTGTTGCATATATATTTCTTCATCTAGATCGCCATTTAGGAAAGCTGTTTTAACATCCATCTGATGTACAAACAAATTATAAGTAGATGTTAATGCAATCAAAACACGAATTGTGGCGATCTTAATAACAGGTGAATAAGTTTCAAAATAATCAATTCCATATTTTTGTGTAAATCCTTTGTTTACTAATCTTGCCTTATACCTTTCTATAGTGCCATCGGTTTTCAGTTTTTTCTTGAAAATCCATTTACATCCAATGGATTTATTACCTCTAGGTAAATCTACAATTTCTCAAGTCCCATTAGATATAATGGAATCCAACTCACTGTTAATGGCATCTCTCTAGAAACTTGCATCTATTGAACCCATAGCTTCTTCATAAGTTTTAGGATCATTTTCTATCATATGAAGGCTAATCACAGATTCATCGATTTTATCTATGTCTTTGAGTTCTAACAAGAAAGTAGTCACAAAATCTGGACCAAAGTTAGTTTCTGTTCTCTGTCTTATGCTCTTCCTAGGTTGAAAGTCATCAACATTTTTACTAGGCCCAGACGTAGGCAAGACATTAACAGGAGAAGGCACATGCATGTTTTTCAAAGGATAAATATGTTCAAAGAATTCAACATCACGATATTCACAAACAGATTTATCATTTAATTTCATAAATCTATATGCAGCACTACAGTCAGCATAACCAATGAACACACTGTAATATCCATATTTGTTTTAGGTCTCGTAAGTCTGGAAACGAGCTCTTTCGCTGCAAGTAACATCGTAACGATAAATTAATTAGTAATTCGCTTTATTATACCCAATATAGGGGTACAAGTAAACCATATTCCATCATTTAAACGGATTCAAATGATGGCACACAATAATCTCAAAAAAATAAAAATAAAATAAAATAAAAAAAGATAAAATCTATCCTAATGGATCCTGAATAACAAATTTGATTTCGAAATCTATCCTAAGTTCACCATAGCTATAAAATCTCGGTAAATCCATATATATGAACAAACCCACCTTTAGGAGCCACGTCCCCTGCTTTGCGTAGGAGAAATTCTGATCGATCGTCACGCGGATCTGCTCCGTATTTGCCATCGGTCAACTTACGCACCCTCATAGATTATTCATCGGTGAACTAAAGGACAACTCCGTTCACGTCGTTTACCACCGCTCGGAGCGACGCCCTCGTTCGGTTGCAATGTCGTCGCTTTTGATCCACCGGAGTTCGATCGCGCGTTGGCCACCGGCGCTGGGAATTGAACTGACGCCTATTGCCTCGGGTCGCCGTTCGTGCTAACCGCCGATCGATCCACATCTACGCCGGAGTCGTCTCGTTCACGAAGGAGATTCACTGTCCACTTTCCGGTGAGTTCTGTGCCTCTGTTTTTCCTTGTTGTTTTCGTTCTTGGGTCGGGTATTAGCGAAAGTCAAGGTCGGAGCGCGCCTTTAGCCAGATTTGGGAATGAGAGGGAGGTGTGATCATGGCCGCCGGAGGGGTGGGGCGAAGCGATATTGGAGCGCCGGCGGCGTCGAATAGGGCAGCCTTGCATTCCTGTCGTTGTGTGTCTTCGAAGTCGTCGGGCAAGGTTAGGAACGGAGGTGAGGCGAGAGGTTGGAGCGTGGTGCATTGTTGTCGGCGGAACAAAGGGACGGGGAATCGGGAATGCTGGTGCGGAGTCGCTAGGTTGAAGAAAGGGGAAACGAGGTGGGCCTCGTACAACTAGTCAAAGGGTGAGGTTGGGTCACCAGATTAGTTGGAAGGAAATTTGGCTAAAATCTGGGCCATTTTCGTTGAATTGGGCTGGGCTATTGGTTGAACTGAGGGTTATAATATAGTACAATTAGGTGAGTGGGGTGATTTTGATACGTGGTTGGGCTTTGTTTTTAGGTAAGCTAATATTAATGATTAACTAGTAAAATCGGATAGTAATGGTTAGCATAAGTCCTTTTTTTACGTATTGTGAAAATTATTAAGCTATACTTCTAGTTTATCTTTAAATATAGTGGGTGTTTCCATGAGTTACGTATATGCTAAATATATACATATACGAGGGTGTGTTCGATCACGGCATATATACTAGTTTAGTTAAATTATTTAATTAGTTAGTTAGCTATATGTATATATACACATGTAGACGATCGATTAAATTATTTAATTCAAGTATACATGCGTGTTAATTGGTAATTAGGAGTAGTCTAGCTAAAAGGTTAACATAAGTTAGTACCATAGTTGGAAGGCTTAGTTTGGGTTACCTAGTTAGTTAGGTTGATTATATGCTTATTCTAGTAAGCTTGGGGATAGCTACGAGTTATCGGGTTTGTTTTGATTGGAGACCCCAGAGCACTAAGTGTTAACGTTAATATTTTTAGGGGATCGCTACCACTTGGATTCCTAGCCTTCCATTCTCGCGAGAGATCTTTCACTCGAGGTAAGTCGTTCTTCGACTTGCTCGGTTCTTTTCTACCCTGTTAGATTGCGTATCGTTATTGTAGGGCAGGTTTTGGGAACTAGTCCCGAATACTTTTTAAATTGCTTTGAACTCCTTGAGTGTTGTGTGCGTAAATGATTTTAAATGTGTTTTATCGGAAAATATTTTGGAACGTTTTCTCTGTGTCAGTACCGTTTCCGACACGGCCCATCGTAGCTGGTGTTGAGGAAGAGTTGGCTACGTTGACCCGTGTGACTGGGAAATCGTGCCCCTTCAAACGAAAATTATTATCTGTTTGTTTTTGGCAAGTGCTCCAGTGGAGGCTTAGCCAGGGGTTAGAAGGGAGATTGTGAAGTGGAGTGAGAGGGCCTGCCTCTGCACTCGGCGCGGTGATGAGCGCCTTGGAAGTCGGATTGTGGACAAAGGAAGAATTGCATTGTATGGGATTATGAAAGTGAATGCGTATGTGGCCTTGTGTGACTGATATAACTAATTTAGGTATTGGCCTTTAGAGTTATGATTGCGATTGTGGATTTGTATGCTGACTTTAGATAAATGGTTTCAAAGCGTTCTAGAATTTCCGTATTCTCTCTAGCTTGGTAGATTAGACGCTGACCCTTCGGGGAATATTTTTTCAGTTCCAGGTATGAACCAGGGAGCCGTGCAGGAACCGAGGCTAAATGGCGGGCCGGAGCGGTAAAGAGTGCGTGTCATAGTGGGATTGGTTTATACTAGTTTATTTATAATAGTTAGAATATTGATTTTAATATTTGTTAGACGGAGTTGGTATTTTATTTCGGTTATTATCTTTTTGTTCAGATAGTTCAGTTTCAGTAGGCGTTGTGACGTATTTGAATATTTATGATTTTCGGGGATTCATGCATGATTACATTTTCTAAGTTTTATTAAATAAAGGTTGGATGTTTTATAATGTTTTCTCGTCGTGCCCGCGTTGCAAGATCCTAAAGTGTAGTTGTCAACCTAATTAATAGTACCTTGTAAGGTCTATTCCCTAGTACCGCCTCGACGGAAGTCGGGGTGTTACACACACAATCAAAGGTCCTAGAACCAACTGTTTCACGTTTAAAAGAAGGAAAAGCCACTTTACCTAAGCACCCCCACACTTTCAAATATGACAAGTTAGGTGCATAGCCTTTCCAAAGTTCATATGGGGTATGTTCTAGTTTTTATGCGGTAACCTGTTTAAGACATGGTTTGCAGATAACACAGCTTCACCCCACATGTTATTAGGTAAACCAGAGCTAATTAACATAGCATTCATCATTTCCTTTAAAGTTCGGTTTTTCCTTTCAGCTATTCCATTTTGTTGAGGAGTGTAAGGTGCAGTCATCTCATGAACTATACTATTATCTTGACAAAACTTTTTCAAAGAGTCTGTTGAGTACTCACCTCCTCGATCAGACCTAAGCCTTTTAATCTTACGGTCTAGTTGGTTTTCTACTTCGTTTTTGTATATTATAAACGTTTTTTCAGCTTCATCTTTAGATCTTAACAAGTATACTTTAGTATATCTAGAAAAGTCATCCACAAAAGTGATGTAATAAGGTTTACCACCTCTACTTTCAGAATTTTTAAAGTCAGCTAGATCCGTGTGAATTAATTCTAGCAATTCTGTATTCCTGTTTTCTACAGGTTTGTAGGATTTTCTAATGAATTTTGCTTCAACACATACATCACATTTTTTATGCTCGGTTTTGGTTAATTTCGGAATTAAACCTGCTTTGCTTAAACAATCTATAGCATTCACATTCTCATGTCCTAATTTAGCATGCCATAAATCAAAGGACTCAACCATATAAGCAGAAGTAGAAGCTTTATTATCAGTCTCAACAACAACAGATTCAAGCACAACCAAACCGTTCCCAATCATGAAACTCTTTCCCACAAATTCACCATTTTTGCTAATCACTAATTTTCCTCCATCAAAGAGGAGTCTAAAACCAGCCTTAATTAAAAGTCCACCGGAAATCAAGTTCTTACGCAAGGAAGGAACATAAAACACATTCATCAAGGATAATTTCTTTCCAGAATTAAGTTTGAGAAGAATTTTCTCTTTACCGATAACTTCGGAGATGCTGGAGTTGCCCATGAAGACCTGTTCGCCCTTGTCAGCGGGTTTGTAGTCGGAGAGGAGCTCCTTGTTGGCGCAGAAGTGCCTAGTCGCACCTGTGTACACCACCCACTCAGCCAGGTCCACCACGCACTTCTGATATTACAACAACCAGGTCCTCTTTAGCCAGGTTGGCCTGATTCTGATTCTACTCCTGGTTCGGTGTGGGACCATTCCTCTTGAACCAGGCGTGGTCTTTCTTCGGACCGTTGACCTTGTGGTGGCAAACAGCGGCACGATGTCCTGGCTTGCCACAAACAAAGCACCCTCCCTTCGCCTTTTCGCCTTTTCCACCTTTCTTTAAATTATGAGTTTTCTTGTTTTGAAGAGCTTTTTGATTTTTCCTAGAGTGTCCAACAACACCCTTTTTGAACCGTTCATTCTTCGGACCAGAAGATTCAACTATATTAGCCTTAATCAAATTATCAGAATTGTTCGAAGGCTTATCTTTGAGGCGATTCGCCTCTTCTATCTTCATGTGACTGACTAGCTCCTCCAAGGTCAGATTCTTCTTCTTGTATTTGAGATTGTTGCGGTAACTGGCCCACGAATCTGGAAGCTTCTCAATCAGGAAGTTCGCTTGAAGTTATTCACACATCTTCATTCCTTCAGCAAGGATGTCAACAACCAGGTTCTCGTACTCATGCACTTGCTCCATCACAGGCTTGTCATCAACAATCTGAAAATGCAGGAACTGGCCGACGACATATTTTTTCTTTCCAGCATCATCAGAGCCATACTTCTTCTCAAGAGTCTCCCAAATGGACTTAGCAGATTTATTAGTAAGAAACAAATCAAACAAAGCATTCGACATATGGCTTAGTAAGATACCCCTTACAGTTTTGTTGTCTTGCTCATATTTTTCAATATCAACAGTAATCTTTGAGGCAAGAGCAGCAACCTTTTCAGCTTCAGCAACAGCAATAGCGACCTCATTTAGCATTGGTTGAGAGTCCGTAGGAGCCATAGGAAGTGCCTTCAGAGGGGCTGCAGGCGCGTCGTTGAGCAGGACGTAGTCGACTTTGAGTTGCTCAAAGACAATCAACAGCTTTTGAGACCAGCGACGGTAGTTGGTCCCATCAAGTGGTTGAAGCTTCGACAGATCGAGAAGTTTGATGATTTGGCCCTCCATTCGAAAGAAGCAGAGTTTGTATTGTTTCTAATTTTTAAGAATAAAGTCTTTTCAAGGCAAAAAAATGTTAGTATAAAACGAACGTAGGGCAAGGGATTTTGATGTGTTTACTGTACTGGTCGTGGAGAACTTCCACTGCCTTAATTACAATACGCTCGGACACCAGTACAGATCCAATCGAGCGTTTTCCCCCCAAGGATTAAGAGCAGCATCCTCCGAACCCGTGTACTCGGGTAAGAAAGCTTAGGAATGGAAGTATTCAGAACAGAGGAGAGCTACGGGATTTGTTTTTGTAAAATTGTGAAGTTCGAAGTGTGAGATGATCTGGAGAAGAAGCAGTCGTGGGATTAAATAGAACAGAAGCTTCTCAGATCCCACGATCTGCTCTCAACCACCAACAAAATCCTCTTCAGTTGAAAACAGATTTGATAAAATCATTTGACCAATTCAATGGGGTAGTTCCCAAGTTTCGGAAATAGAAAGTTGATTGAAAACCAAAGAAGTTGCGGAAGAGCTATCGTCAAACTAATTCGCAAATCTCTGAAGCCCAATTTTAATAAAATAGTTAAAATATCCCGTAAAAAAGATATGCCCTAGTGCCACACCACGCACGTGTCACGAGCCGAGTCGGACGGCGCCGGCAGCGTGCGAGGGGGCATTCCTCTCTTTGCTCTCTAATAAGAGGTGTACACTTGGCTCTTTATAAGTAGCCCATTCTAGCACTTGAATCTCGATGTGGGAAAGCTCAATAGAGAAATTCTCCACAAATGCACAAGTTGTACACCACTTTGTACAAGTTCAACATTTTGTTTGGATTAATTAATTCCAAAACCGTGTATCAACATGCGTGAAAATACATCATGATTCAAGCAAGAAAACTATTCTATTGAAAACTTTTATTACACCACTAGCAAGATACATGATGTTAGGCCCAAATATCCACCGGCCCATTTAGTAATCCGAGCCCGTAAGTCATCAACCGGTTTGATCGAGAAAGGATCCCGAAATGGAGAGAAGTCATCAGTCATCCGCTTGAAGGACGAAAGCTTCTGTGATAAAGTGGAGAGATCAATTCAGAAGGCCTTGGTGGGAGCGTTTGGAGTCTCCGATATATGCAGGAAGTGGGAAACGATTGTACGATACAAAGATAACCGTTGGAACAAAGATATATATATGTAAAATTATGCAATTTGTAAGGGGGGCGATTGTAACCATAAAAAAATCAATCAAACAAGAGGATCTGAGCCCTCTTCTTTCGAGAATTTCGAGCTTACTCGTAGTTGTTGTTCCCTTTGAATTCGATCGTGCCCCAATTTAGGGCAAAGATTTGTTAATCAAATTTTTGTCCAAAACAATTGGGTGCCCACTGTGGGGCCCAACGATCGAAAAAGATGGAAGCGCACCGGGGATGATGGAAGCGCACGCCAGGACATTTCAGCAGCCCTTCGCCTCGAACTGCCCGAGTTCGCTCAAAGGCTCCAAGCTTTGGAGAAAGAACTGACTGATCAGCGTGACTGTAATGAGAAGTACAAGGCTAGCATCGAGTAGTTAACCGCCGATAACGACGGTTTGCACTCCCAACTTCGATCTGTGTCCTCTGTCGACCCGCGTGCCCGAGTGGCGGATCGAACCCGAAACAGGGGGAAGGTTCCTCGGGAACCCCACCAGCCGTCGCAAGGGAAATCCTGGTCTGGAATTCATTACCCCACCAACAACGGTTCCCAAGGTATCGTCGTTTACCCCCGCTCAGGGTAACCCTAGTAGCGAAGGGGCAAGGGCACCCATACACCTGCGATCGGCGCGAGAGGTTATCCCTCGACATTTGGAGGATGAGGTTATGGACGATGACAAAGATTGGGACCGTCGTTGTCCCCGAGATCTCGAGAGTATCATCCGGAACCAGTTCAGGATGTTCACCGAGCAGTTGGCAAAGATACACGGGGTTCCGCGACCCATAGAAAAAGAAGTGGTTGACGGTTACGACGAGTCACCTTTCGCCCCTCACATCGCCCAGGTCGAGATACCGAAGAAGTTCTCGGTACCCAGTATGACCCCGTACGATGGCACGGGATATCCTGATGAACACGTGGCCATATTTAAGCAAAAGATGATGATCAACGCTGTACCATATCATTCCCACGAAGCGTTAATGTGCAAGGGATTCGGTGCAGCCCTCACGGGGCCAGCCTTGAAGTGGTTCGTTAACCTCCCAAGGGAAAACACCCGCTCCTTCGCTGAATTGATGGACTCGTTCCGGGTGGAATTTGCTAGTAGTCGGAGATTTGAGAAGCAATCTAGCGACCTATACTGGGTTATCCAAAAGCCAGAAGAATCCACCTGGGAGTACCTAGACAGGTTTAACCGAGAGAAGATCTCCATCCCGCATTGTGACATGTCAACAACGATGGAAGCCTTCTGCCAGGGGGTAAACCAGGATGGAGATCTCTACAAAGAGCTCACTAGGCATCCTTGCCACAACTTTGAAGATGTGCAAACCAAAGCCTTGACTCAAATTAGGCTCGAGAAGGATTTGAAGATGAGGAAGCCCACGAGTGTCTGGGAGAGAGTAGACAAGAAAGCAGCACCGGATCACCGCCAAGAACGCCGTGACCAACCATATCGGCGCCCTCACCCTGACGCGGTGAAGGTGAACGTCGTTGAAACCAAACCAGCCAAACCGTTACCGCCGAAGTATGATGAGTTCAACCTAGGTATAACCTTCGAGGACCTCGTGGAGAACATAGCTCAAAAAATATGAGGCTTTAGGAGGCCGAAGAGAAATGAAAATCCCTATCCAAACAAGGATATGAGCAGGTGGTGTGACTTCCATGACGATTACGGTCACGTGACCAAGGAATGCGTAGCCCTAAGAAGAGAGATTGCCTACCTTGTATCTCGGGGAAGGATTACAGAAGTCGCACCGAATGCGCAAGTCCCTCCTGATGTCGTGGAGGCCTCACGCGCAGGAAGGCCAGCGTCGCCGACACCTGATAAAATCGTGAACGTAATCACCGGAGGGTCAAGTGTGTGCGGTCATACTTATTCAGCAGCCAAGACGAACGCACGAGAAAGCACCCTTCATCGCCCAACGTGTGAGAAGAATGACGTCGTCAACCTCGCAATACACTTTGATGAGGATGACGTCAATGGTCTTGACGGACCCCATCATGACGGCCTCGTGATTTCCCTGTCAATCGGAAACGTCTCAATGAAGCGAGTCCTCATCGATACCGGGAGCTCAACCAATTTCATGACGTTGGAGGCTTTGAGAGGAATGGGTCTGAGCGAGAAGGACATGGAGAAAAACCCCACAACACTCGTAGGCTTTAGAGAAGAAGTGAAGCACACCGTAGGAGACATCATCCTCCCGACATACGCAAAGGGCGTAAGTATCCAGGTTAGGTATTCTGTTATGGATTGCCCTTTATGTTATAATGTAATAATGGGAAGGCCATGACTTCATGACATGAGAGCCGTCCCATCCACTTACCACCAAACGGTGAAGTTCCCAACTCCATAGGGGGTTCAAGAGATCCGGGGTGATCAAAGAACGTCCCGGGAGTGTTAAAAATCAGTGCTAAAACCAGCCGCCAGTCAAAAGTCCACCTAGCAATTAAAGGAGGCCACTAACTCTACCTCTCTGAAAGAAAAAGAAAGGAAAGATGAACAGGTAGAGGAAGTGGCCCTAGACCAATCTGACCTCAATCGGTCCGTGAAGATTGGAAAGGATTTGGAGCCAGCTATGAAAAACGAGTTGGTAGACTTCCTCAGTAAAAACTCAGAGTGTTTTGCTTGGTCCCATGAGGATGTGGTGGGAATCGATCCAGATGTCATCGCGCACAGATTAAATGTGGACCCCAGTCATCCACCAGTAAAACAGAAGATGAGGAAGTTCACCGCCGAGAGAAATAAAATAGTGGATGAAGAAGTGAGAAAGTTGATGGAAACTGGAAAGATCAAAGAAGTCAAGTATCCTGAATGGTTGGCGAATGTATTCGTCGTTCCTAAGAAGAACGAAAAGTGGAGGATGTGCGTAGATTTCACGGATTTGAACAAGGCTTGTCTCAAGGATTCATTTTCGTTACCTCACATAGACGCCCTGGTAGACGCCACGACGGGCCATGAATTGCTGACTTTCATGGACGCCTTCAGTGGTTACAACCAGATTAGGAGGAAGAAAGTGATCAAGAGAAGACATCCTTCATCACCAGTAAGGGAACGTACTGCTATAAGGTGGTGCCCTTTGGGTTGCGGAATGCTGGGGCCACATATCAAAGGTTGGTGAACAAAATGTTCCAAGACCAAATCGGAGAAACTATGGAGGTGTACATTGATGATATGCTCGTCAAATCAAAGAAAGCTGTAGACCACCACAGAAGTCACCTGGAGAAAGCTTTTGAAATCCTGAAGCAATTTAACATGAAGTTGAACCCACAGAAGTGTACGTTCGGCGTGAAGTCGGGAAAATTCCTAGGGTATCTAGTCACCCAGAGAGGGATAAAAGCCAGCCCCGAGCAGGTTCGAGAAATAACGACGTTGAAATCCCCCAGGTGTGTGAAAGACGTCTAAAAGCTTACTGGGCAGATTGCTGCCTTGAACAGGTTCATATCTAAGTCAGCAGACCGATGTCGTCTCTTTTACGAAGTGCTTAGAAAAAAAAATGTTTCCAATGGACCCCCAGACATGAGGAGGCTTTCCAATTACTAAAGAAATACTTCTCCAATCCTTTGATTTTGGCCAAACCCGAAGCAGGAGAAGCTCTACCCTTATACATGGTCGTCACTAAACAAGCCATCAATGGGGTGTTGATCCGAGAACAAGACGGGCAGCAACAACCCGTATACTAAGTCAGTAGAACTCTCCTATCAACCGAGACCCGATACTCTTCCTTGGAAATGTTGGTCCTTGCCCTAGTCATGTGCTCCAACAAGCTTCGCCCGTACTTCGAGGCACACCCGATAGTGGTAAGAACCACGCACCCCTTGAAGAAGGTGATGCATAAGCCAGAATTCACAGGAAGAATGGCTAAGTGGGCGATTCACTTGAGTGGGTTCGATATTAAGTACGAGCCTAGAACAACATTGAAATCTCAGGCGACAGCTGATTTTATGGTTGATTTTAGCCTTACGACAAAAGAAGGATTTGATCCAACAGAGTTCATGACGCTAGAAGCTAAGTCTCCAGTCAAATGGACGCTTCACACGGATGGCACTTCTAACGCTGGGGGAACGGGGATAGGAGTAGTCCTAAAATCAACATAGGGGGATAAGGTGGCACAATCCGTAATATGTACGTTCGAAGCCACAAATAATGAAGTTGAGTATGAAGCTCTGATCTTCGGTCTGATCCTTGCCAGAGACCTGGGCATACAACAGATAGAAGTCAATTGCGACTCGTTGTTGATAGTCAACCAAGTTCTGGGGTTATATGAAGCAAGGGATGAGAGGATGGCAGCTTATCTGGATGTAGTCAAAAGTCTGATTCCTCGTTTCGAGAAGGTGTCCTTCGCGCAGATTCCAATAGAGCAGAATGCTCAAGCAGATTCTCTTGCCTGCTTAGCGTCAGCCATTGACCCTGACGAGTATCCCGTAATCCCAATGGTTCATGTCATGGTCCCCGCCATTAGAAAAACTCACACCGGCGATAGCAAGAAATCTGATAGAATGATCGAGGACGTCTACCTTCTCGGAACCGTGTATCGGAACGATCCAGACATGTCTTCATGAGTAGTGATGATGTTGACGCTAGAAGTTATCGGAACGATCCTGATCCAGACATGTCCCTAAGTAGATCAAACTGCAAGAGAGCTCCCTCTGACCCTTCGGAGGCTAACAAAGCACCTTGGACTCAGCCGTACTTGGATTGGCTAACCAAGGGAAAGATTCCCGAAGATAAAATTGAAGCCAAGTTGTTAAAGATGAAGGCCATCAAGTTCACAGTAGAAGGCAGAGAACTGTTCCACAAATCGGTGGTGGGAACATTACAGCGTGTCTTTAAAGACACGCGCGTCTTTACAGCGTGTCTTTAAAGACACGCGCCAACCCCAGCACATAAGTCTGCACCATCACACTTACGACTTATGTCGTAAGTGTGATGCCTGCCAAAGACACGCGCCAACCGCTCACTCTACCCCACACTTACACCATGTCCCTTTATGTGCTGGGGGATGGACATAGTCGGGAAGTTACCCCCTTCATCCGGACAGAGAGTATTCTTCCTCGCTATGACTGATTACTTCTCTAAGTGGATCGAAGCTGAAGCTTATCGAGAAATCAAAGATAAACAGGTGATCTCTTTCATTATCAGAAATATCCTTTGTCGTTTCGGGGTACCCGCGGAGATTGTGTGTGACAATGGATCCCAACTGATAAGCCAGAGAACCATAGACTTCTGCGGTCACTGGAAAATCAGCCTGGTCACTTCAACCCCCCGCTATCCCCAGTCAAATGGGAAGGCCGAGGCCAACAACAAAGTGATCATAAATAATCTGAAGAAGAGGCTTGCGAAAGATAAAGGGAACTAGGCTGACGAGCTTCCATACGTCGTTTGGGCCGATCGCACGACGCCGAAGGTCGCGACCGGTCAGTCTCCTTTCTCGTTGACACACAGATGCAAAGCGATCATTCTCGCCGACATTCTCATCCCAACTGCTCGTACCAGCTTTTTGACCGAAGAGCGTAATTATCTAGAGCTGTCGGCTGATTTGGATACTTTTGGTGAGCTTCGTGACCGAGCCCGGTTACAACTGGCAAGGCACCAGCAGCAGGTCACCCGAAGCTACAACCAGAACGTCAGGATCTGGACTTTCCGGGTCGGTGACTGGGTACTACGACGAGTCTTCCAAAATACCCATGTAACCAAGTCGGGGTAACTAGCCCCGACCTGGGAGGGACCCTATAAGATAACGGGGGTCGTTTGGCAAGGCGCCTACCACCTGGAATCCAAAGACGGAGAAACCATCCCAAGGAGTTGGAACGCAATACATTTGAAGAAGTATCACTTTTGAGGGAAAATTCCTTTTATCGGAACGCAAACTTCCCCGAAACCCTCAGCGAAAGGTTCTCAGCGCAAGATATTCAAAAAACTAGAGGTGATCTATCCGTAGTCATTATCTTGCTTTTGCTTTAAGTTCATCTTCTTTAGTATGTTTGTGATCAGCTTGTTTGTGTGAAGACTCTTTGTTGTGTGATTCCTATGCTATAGTTTTTTTCTCATCGAATGAAGGACGTTAGTGCATCATTGTTTAATTACCTTTATTCTCTCTTCGCATAAGTAGAACTAGAAAATCAGAAGCATATTTTATTTATCGACATCTAGAATGCATTATACAATCAAATACAAGTTCAAACAACTGAGGTAACCAATCCTAGACTAAAGACGTCTCTAATTGACCGAACATCCCGAGCGCAAGTCCTGACGCGATACCCGTTACACGCTTGGAAACTTCTTCGGTAAACGCATCTGCCACCCGTGACCAGAGACTTCTGCAGGAGTCCTCATCCTAAAGCCTTTTGTTCGAAGCACCCACGCGTCCTGAGAAATCCTGCACACAAAGGAAGGACAATACCAAACGAAAATACGCAAGAAAGAAAATATGCATGCATCAAAACTATCTACTTCCTCTTCTTGAGGAAGAGGAGACGTCCATACAAAGGACAAATATTGTTCACGACCTCTACACGGCCCATACACATCACCAGTAGTCTGTTTAAGCAAAAACAAAAAACATCAAAGAAATCTTTTACAAGGGCTCACGACCCTAATCTTCATCATTGGTTGAAGTGTCCCTTGGTTGCACTGCTGCGTCCATCGGAAGCCCATCGCCTTGCTCCGGTGTCACGCCCATGCCCGGATCACGATCGCCTCCCTCTTCTTCTGCAACGAGAGATGCAAAGAGTTCGTCACCCGGGGCCGGTTGGTTTGGAGGGTAGCAATCATGGAAGGATGCGACCTCCGAATCCAGATCCCATTCCGAGTGTTGGCCAGCCGCGAACTGTTTGATTGTCTCCACCCTGGACATCATCGAATAGTAGGCTCCGGTCTCACCAGCTTCCTTGAGAATTCTCCTGTTCTCGGCCTCGGGCTCAACAATCTTGGACCGATCTGAAAAAGCTTGAGAAGACTGACGTCTAACTGTCTCAGCAAGTTTCGCAAGCTTACCTGCGTTTGTCTTTAGGCACTCAATCGCAAGATTCATTTCCTTCTCCAAAGCAACCTTTTTGGCATCCCATTTTGCCCGATGATCTCTAAGAATATGCTCTTCCTTGTCAACGGCGTCCGCAACCCAGAGGACACTTTGTAAGGCCTGCACACCAAGGCAGGATATCGTCTGCGATAGATATAAAAAATGAGAAAAAAAGAAGTGAAGAAGGAAAACAATGGGAGGAAATGTACCTTCCAAACCGACAGGCCGGCGTCTCTCACCAGAGCAAAACTGGGAACATCCAAGCGAGGTTTCTTTGAACCATGAGCACCCCGGAGCTTTTGCCACAGATCTGAGGGGCCTTTCTCATCCAAGTTGATGACTTCAGTAGCACCAGGAGAGGACCTCTTGGTAGGGGTCACCTTCACTGCAACCTCCGTCTTCACCTTTGGGTTCAAGTGGGTCTCTTGTCACTTGATCGAAGCTTACGCTGAATAAGGGCGGCAGCAGAGAAACTCCTCCCCAAGGAAGACGAAGCTTCTAGGAGTGCAAACATTAAAACCCATAGAAGACAAATTGGTACAAAATACAAAAGCAAAGAGAAGAAACGCTTACTGGTAGGTTTCTTGATAGAGTTCGTGGCCACCTCAACATGCTTCCCAGGTGCCGGAGCACCATCCTCGATCGTCTTCTCAGAATTCCCCGATCATGCATCGTCTTCGCCGTCACCTAGATCCCTTGTAATCGTTGTCGTCTTATTACTGGACTCGCCTTCAAGCGTCTGTTCCACAAACCTCCGGTATGTCCTCTTTGCTTCAGGGAGGGAGAAGAGTTTCATGCACGCTTCCGACTCCAGAACATGGGTCTCTAGACTAGGCGAAACTGCACAAAAAATCCTCGGAATTAGGGGTAAAAGTACTTACTTTTGGTGGTCCAAGAGTCAAAGAAAGCAGCTTGATACATTTCCCCCAAGGTAGATTTCTCCACGAAGAAGGAGTGTGAGGCCCAATCTTTGTCGTTAACCTTTGATTTTGGGATCAAAGGGTTCTTGGCATCCCGTGCATGAAGAGTGAAGCGTCCAACCCTAAGAGGACAGACCCGATACACGCATAATAGATCTTGCAATGTGAAGTCAATTTTCTCGCCCAAACAGATTTCACTTATCTGGTACAAGATCTTCCATACCGACGACATCAACTGTGCCGGAGAGGTTTTGAGGGTCATCAGGGAGTTTAGGATCAAAGGAGAGAAAGGGAAAAGGGCTCCCAGGGTGAAAGGATACTCCAGAAAGCACACCCAGCCTTCTTTGACCCAATCGACAGCCTTGCATGTAGGGGTGTAGAAATTGGTATCGGATGGAAATCCATGATTTCGGATTAGAGTCTCTACCTCATTTGAGGAAAGAGAGCAAGGGAGACAGTCATGGGGATCGAGGATGTGGGAAGACTCAAAGCCCATATCTTTAGCGTCGGCGTTAGAAATGGAAGATGAGCAACAGAGGAACAGAGCGAGAATTAGAAAAAAGAGCAAGAAGATGATGAAGCACGAAAGTAGGAAGGGGATAGCGTGTATCTCAGAGGGGGGGTCTGAGATGAAACATTTAAAGTCTGAGTGATGTGACTCTTCAAGTTCTCAAGGGTGATCGAACAGAAGGGTAATAACCACGTGGCATACGCTGTTGGTTATCGTAGTTGTCTACTAATAGGGTTTATATGCAATCGTTTTAATATGTTTGCTTTATCTTGTTGAAGGGAAGTCGATCCTTGTAGATCCATGAGGATAATCAAGGCATGACGAGTAGATCCAATGAAGGATAGTCTCGTGGGTGTAGGCCATGAAGGCAATCACCATCGACCCTTGTTCATGTTAAGTAATTGACTTGGATATAAGACTACGAGTCGAACGATTAGATCGATCTTTCCTTCAACGTATATTGCCCCTATTCCATGCCAAGGGATGTGCAATACCGATGTGGGATAAAACGTAATTAAATGAACCAATGGAAGTGTTGGCAAGACACAAACATTGAAAACAAGCGTACCTTGTTCGAGTCCATCGCTTCCTCTTCGCTCTTGACTTGAACGAAGTCATCTTCCATGGACGTTTGGGGTTCGTCCTTCACTTGAACGTACTGCCCATCCAACGTCTCTTGAGGTTATTTCTTCATGCTTGAAGATCCATCCATGATGCCCACGTTCGTGCTTGAAACACTCGTGAAAATCCACTCAAAACACCGCCTAGTCTAACTCGACTACTTGTGTTTTTCTCACCGATTTTGTGTAGGACAATGGACTAATTTTCTTGTCTCTTTCTTGCCATCAAATGGCCGACAATTTGCCCTTATATAGGCGTCCATAAACTGTCCAATAACTACCTTGAATGGCGGTTACAAGCGGTTACACAAATGAGTGGATGAGAGTGATTTTAGGGAGTTTGTTGTATCTTCCTTCCCTCTCTCCTTGTCATCAAATGGGGCGTCCAAGTGCATCCCCCCTTGGACTCCAAATCCCTTTTAATTTCAGCAAATAAAAGGCCCAACAAGAAGTCCAAAAATCCAATCCATTGGCCCATGTACACGGCCCAAATGGCAAGGCCAACAGCCCATGCCATGCGCGTGCATGTGCGGCCCACCAGCCCACAAGGTGCGCCCCTTGGGCCGGCCCACCAGCCCCACCACCTAGCTAGCATAGCTTGGTGCCAAGCTAGGTCACCTAGGAGTGTCACTACCCCCTAGCTCCATGAGCTAGCTCATAGTGAGTTGAGCTGGCGTGAGCTAGGTTGAACTGAATTTCTAGCTAGTTGAGCTACCTTGAACTAGTGTGAGCTACATCCATGAGCTACTTCCAAGCTATATGAGCTTCTTATAAAGCATGTACAATGAGTCTTGAGCTTGTCTAAGCTCCTAGAGTTCACTCTAAGCTAGTATGAAGCTTGTAAACTTCTTTCTAGCATATTTAACTATGTGCCAAGCTAAACTCCAGCTTTGGTTCTTGCTCAAAGCATCTACCAAGCTTAGAGAAGCTTCCTAATTCATCTTAGAACATGCACAAAGTTATAAGACTCAATGTATAAGCTCAAAACCATACCTTAGCCTCACAATTCATGCTCGAAGCCTCGGACACGTGCCATAGGCGCGCCGAGAGCTCCACCGCAGCCTCACAACCGCGTCCCTAGCTCCACCGTGCCATCGCACCACCTAGGCGCGCCCTTGCAACCTCGAGATGAACCTCATGTTCGCTCCTAGGCGCGCCACACCCAATGCCGAGCCTTGAACCTCAAAACAGAGGTCCAAGCCGAGCCTCGCACTCGCGCCTGTTGCACCGTGCGTCGCCACACAAGGCGCGCCTTTGCCATGCGACGGTGCACACGAGGTTCCTAGTCTCGGTGGTGGTGTGCAACTATGCTATTGGATCTTATGATAACAATTAAACCATGGAAAGTCATATATGTCAACATACCAACCGACATTCCCAATATGACTCTAAACCTCAACATGCTCCAATAGGGAGTCGATGACTTGACACAAATCACCAACACATGCTGCTTAAGCTCAAGCGACAAATCCGATCCAAATCCCGCCTAAAAAATTTGGATCAGGATTTGGGGGTATTGTTAGGCCCAAATATCCATCGGCCCATTTGGTAATCCAAGCCCGTTAATACACAAAGAAGTCATCAGCCGGTTTGACCGAGAAAGGATCCCGAAATGGAGAGAAGTCATCAGTCATTCGATTGAAGGAAGAAAGCTTCTGTCATAAAGCGGAGAGATCAGTTCAGAAGGCCTTGGTGGGAGCGTTCTGAGTCTCCGATATATGCGGAAAGTGGGAAGCGGTTGCAAGATACGCCCTAGAAATCCGGAAATCGTGGTACATGGGAGATAATCGTTGGAACAAAGATGTATATATGTAAAATTATGCAATTTGTAAGGGGGGCGATTGTAACCATAAAAAATCAATCAAACAAGAGGATCTAAGCCCTCTGCTTTCGAGAATTTCGAGCTTACTCGTAGTTGTTGTTCCCTTTGAATTCGATCGTGCCCCAATTTAGGGGAAAGATTTGTTGATCAAATTTTTGTCCAAAACATATGACTGCACACACTGTTATTTAGTTGCGTATATAAGCATACAAGATTCATCCAAGCTTCGTCCTCCGTCAAGTTGAAGTATCAGTTTACTACAACAATCAATGAGCATTGCAATAGTAATAAGAGGGTATGAGATCAGTGATGATCTGGATTTTTACCATGCATACTTTGTCAGCCAAAGCTGCCAACAGTCCAAGATTGCCAATTGTTTGTTCGGGATATTGCCACGCATAATACCCAAAATCAGCTTCCCTTGCATATTACTACTAGAGTCCATGCATAATATCAACTGATTTAGAAACTGGGACCATACAACAAAATATTGAAACACAAGAAAAACTTTGAAGACTTCAATGGACCAAATAATCAAACATCATGGCACTCATATTTCACCATTTTACCTGCTACATGTTATTGATTCACAGTAGGAAGTGATATGCTATATTTAGTATATGTTAACTCTTGTATTTTAGGTATGATTTGAGCGTGTTTAGGTTAGTTTTTTTGTATAATTGTAATATGAAGACCGAAGACACGATTTGAGGAATTGTAAGAGTTTTGAAGACAAGTGTTGATTTGGAGTTGTTTTGACGCCATTTTCTTGTGACGCATCGTTCGGGAGCTACGTTGATCAGATGAATCTGAATTTGGTAGCATTGGAAAGCTAACTCAAAGATCTACAATTCATGTCTGTACGGCGATTTCAAATTCGAACTCTAAGTGGGTCAAAACCACCTCCGAAGTTGACACCAGAATGCTGTCAGAAGCAGGTACCGCGCTCGCGGATCCAAACCGCGCTCGCGGTTGGGCGAGGATCCGCGGCCGAGAAGAGAAGACCGAACCGCACCCGCGGTTCCAAACCGCGCTCGCGGGTGGCGGTTTATCCGAGAAGCCGACTTCGTTTATTCTTTTATCTTATTATTATATCTCTAGGTTTCGGTTATGTTTTTACTATTTAAGCTTAGTTTCGTTTTCAGTTGAGGAGTACCACAATTCTAGCATACTTTCAGAGATTATTCCAGTTTTTATTTTTATTATGGAGAACTAATTTCCTTTGGAGTTTGTTTGATCAAGGAAGCTTTTTATGTAATTCGTGAGATTCTGGTAACTTTTCTATCCCTTGGTTAATATCAAAACTCTTGTTTTTATTTATATGATCTATGTTTGATTTTATGAGCATGGTCAACTTGTTTGATTGACTTAGATCTACTTTTTGGATTAGTTTGATTGTTGTCTGTGCAATCTTATTTATCCTTGAAACAACTCTTTTCTAGGACCGTGGACTAGAATTGAGAAGATTATTTGATTATTATTTTATGCATGAGACTCGTAGCTTGATTGCATGATTTGATATCCTTCTATCCTTAATATCTTACATGATTTGAATTAAGCGTTCTTGTTCATATCATAATTCTGCTTGGACCGTGGACAAGCGAATATCTTTTATAAGGATTGGAATTACCCTGGGAATTAATAGAAAAGTGGATGAATTGATGATCGAATGATTAAAAAGGTGGAATTGATTGAATGAACTCTTCTTGCCTTCAATTGATTTAAACCCTAATTTTATTTGCTTGCTTAAATTCTCTCAAACCCCCGTCTTTGCTCTTTGTTGATTGATCAGAAAACCGATTCTCTTAGGTACGATCCCTTACTTGCATGCTATACTAGTTGTTAGTTTAGGGTAATTTATTTTTGATCTTGGCAACAACGACTTTAGCCGAGTCAAATTTTGGCACCGTTGCTGGGGAATCGGTTTTAATTTTCTGATAAATCGGCGTTTTTGACGAATCCGCGCTCTCGGTTGAAAACCGCGCCAGCGGCTGATCCGCGTCCGCGGTTTAATTCCGCGCCCTCGTTTTAAAACCATGCCCTCGGTTTAAAACCGCGCCCGCGGTTTCAATTCGTCCAAAAATCCCGAATCTCATTGTGTAGACCTATCTTACGGTCTACACCTGTATATACTAATGTCTGCGTTTAGTCTTTGTCAGTTGCATGATGAACCCTTTCATGAGTACTTCACTAGGTGCCAGAAAATATTGCATGATCTCTCTGTTTGGGGGTTAAACTTAGGGCTTGATGATGCTTGTCATTACATCTTTATTGGGATGACTCTTAAGTCCCAACTATGGATGTACCGCGAGAGCGATGGACAATACGTCGTTTGGAAACCCATCGACCAATGGGATTTCTTTTGTTATATCCGAGCTTAAGAGATCGAGATGCAGAAATTGGAGAACCAAATTGTTGAACAAAGAAAACTAGAGGAGGTGTTGGCCATACAAACGGAAATTCTCGAAGATCAACCAACAGATCCCCCTGAAGAGCCAATTCCATCCTTTTCGGAGGCACCCATAGACCCTTCATTGGATGAAGAGATGGATGATCATAATCAAATGATGACGGAGGAGGAATATTTCCTTAAGTTTGACAGCTCCTGGAGTGATGACGACGAGCCTGATGACTCGAAAAAGGAGTTAAATGATGATATGGAGATTTCCTTTCCACCTGAGGAAATGTCTATGTCTCCTGCCGTGGAGTCCTTTGTCGTGATCGATCATGATCCATGTATCCTTTCCTCTTCTTCCTTACTTTCTATTGATATCTGTTTGTCTGATGTGTCTGTAAAAGGTCATAAGCATGATAGTTTACCTAGTGACTTCTTAAATTTTAAGGGTGGTAATTCTAACATGAAAGTCATTACTCTTGATTTATATTTTGAAAAACTACCTCCTCCTTTTAACTGGTTCTATCCTAAACCTACTAATCCTGATTTCTCTAGTGGTTTGATATACTGAAACGGTGTCTGAATGATATATTATTTAGTTTCAAAGTATTATTATGCTATATTTGCCTACATGAGAGTTGTTCGCGGGATTTTGACAGATTGCTTCGGGCTTTGATGATGTCCGAGTCTTGAGATAATAGGTTGATGTCGGGCCAAACGATGTTAAACAAAGGCGTTGCTCGGGAGGCAACCCGAGGTAAGTTTTTCTTTTCTTTTACTTTTATCTTTTTACTTTAGTTTTAGTTTTAGTATTCGTTTTGGTTTTGTTGGGCTAACTTGCAGGTACAATTGTTTCCATCAAAAAGAAGCAAACATGAGGCGAGGAAACCGCGCTCGCGGCTCAAACCGCGCCCGCGTCCCTGATCCGCGCCCGCGGATCTGCCTTGACGAACTTAATTTCTGTTTTTCCAGAAAATAAAATAATAAAAAATGTAAAAATAAAAAAAAATAAAAAAAATAAAAAGTTTTTAGGTGAAACCCCTGAAATAAAAGGTTTTCGGGTGAAACCCCCGAAATAAAAGGCTTTTAGGTGAAACCCTTGAAATAAAAGATTTTCGAGTGAAACCCCCGAAATAAATCAGAAAAAAAATGAGAAAAAAAAGAGTGTTCATCCATATTCTACCATCACCCACCAATCCATTTTTTTCTATATCTTTCCATGTCTAGTTTCTTGGAATTGTTAGTTACTATTATCAAGTTCCATCCCATTGTGGTGAGTACGCGTCTACACCATCTTTGCGGCATTGTTCAAGTATGGGGTTGTTACTGTCGTCAGAGTTTTATTATTTTCAGGAGTCCAGTTCATTCTCATTGGAGACGTCCTATGGTGTGAATTTGGTTGTTGAGTTGTGAAGATGACATTCGTGGTTTGTTCCCATGCGAATCAGTTTGTTCCTGAGTTTGGTGCTTATAATTCCGGGAGTTCATTCCATATCTTCTTTCGTATGTGAGTCTTCTGATTTTCCTCTTCTATGATTAATTCCTTTCTCTTTATTTCATTGAGGGCAATGAAGGATTTAAGTATGGGGGAAGAACTACTCGCTACGCCTATCATAGTTAGTTGTTTTTTAGTTTATTTTTCGTTATTTTTATGGGATTTTTTGTTCCATGTTTTGTATAGAGAAAAGTTTAAAAAAAATGAAAAAAATGAATGAAAAAGCCATAAAAAATTAAGAAAAAGGCATAAAAAATCCTGGGATGAGTTGAAAACCCGAAAGGGAGGCTTAGGTAATAAGCAGGTAACCTGGACCAGCATTAGGCTGAGGTAATATGAGGTTTATGAGAGATGTGAGTATTTGTGAGCACACCTAAAGAAAAATGAAAAGAGTGATTAGGTGAAAACCCGAAAGGGCGCCTAAGTAGATTGAGTGGTAAAATCAGAGTGTTTAGGATTCATATTCTACTTTTGGGTTTGGGGATTACATTTTAGATGTTGGGTAGATCCTAGGTTGCTCTACACTTTTTAGAGCTTGAGTCTTATATCTTGTATTGGTGAGGTGTGTAATTTGAGCTTTCATGTCTTTTGCTCATTATTTCTCTATTTTGGGTTCGGGTTGGTGAGGTGAGTGATTTTTTGTCTTCCCTTGTACTATGCTGTAAATCTTGATAGGATTTATTGTTAGATTTATTTTGAGCTTACTCGAGGACGAGCAAGATTTAAGTATGGGGGAATTTGATATGTTCTATTTAGTATAGGTTAACTCTTGTATTTTAGGTATGATTTGAGTGTGTTTAGGTTAGTTTTTTTTAGCATAATTGTAATATGAAGACCGAAGACACGATTTGAGGAATTGCAAGAGTTTTGAAGACAAGTGTTGATTTGGAGTTGTTTTGACGCCATTTTCTTGTGATGCATCGTTCGTGAGCTACGGTGATCGGATAAAGCTGAATTTTGTATCATTGGAAGCTAACTCGAAGAGATACAATTCATGTTTTTACGGCGAGTTCAAATTCCAACTCTAAGTGGGTCAAAACCACCTCCAAAGTAGACACCAGAATGTTGTCAAAAGCAGGAACCGCGCCCGCGGATTCAAACCGCGCTCGCGGTTGGGCGAGGATTCGCGGCCGAGGAGAGAAGACTAAACCGCGCCTGCGGTTCCAAACCGCGCTCGCGGGTGGCGGTTTATCCGAGACGCCGACTTCGTTTATTCTATCTTTTATCTTATTATTATATCTCTAGGTTTCAGTTATTTTTATTATTATTTAAGCTTAGTTTCGTTTTCAATTTAGGAGTACCACAATTCGAACATACTTTCAGAGATTATTCCAGTTTTTAGTTTTATTATGGGGAACTAATTTCCTTTTGAGTTTGCTTGATATAGGAAGCTTTTTATGTAATTCGTGAGAATCTAGTAACTTTTCTATCCCTTGGTTAATATCAAAACTCTTGTTTTTATTTATATGATCTATGTTTGATTTTATGAGCCTGATCAAATTGTTTGATTGACTTAGATCTACTGTTTGGATTAGTTTGATTGTTGTCTGTGCAATCTTATTTATCCTTGAAACAACTCTTTTCTAGAACCGTGGACTAGAATTGAGAAGAGTATTTGATTATTATTTTATGCATAAGACTCGTAGCGTGATTGCATGATTTGATATCCTTCTCTCCTTAATATCTTGCATGATTTGAATTAAGCGTTCTTGTTCATATCATAATTCTGCTTGGACCGTGGACAAGCGGATATCTTTTATAAGGATTGGAATTGACCTGGGAATTAATAGAAAAGTGGATGAATTGATGATCGAATGATTAAAAAGGCGGAATTAATTGAATGAACTCTGCTTGCCTTCAAATTGAACCCTAATTTTATTTGCTTGCTTAAATTCTTTCAAACCCCCGTCTTTACTCTTTGCTGATTGATCAGAAAACCGATTCTCTTGGGTACGATCCCGTACTTGCTTGCTATACTAGTTGTTAGTTTAGGGTAATTTATTTTTGATCTTGGCAATAACGACTTTAGCCGAGTCAAATTTTGATTACTGTCGGATCGTTAAGTGTTAGCAAGAGCTTGGGAACTAGCGGTTAGGTTGTTCCCAAGGCAGAGAAAGTTCTATATAAGCAACTAACAGAATGCAATGGACACAATTCCCTTGTAGAGGAACCCCACGACAACCAACTAGTTGTGTGAGTAAACCTCTACCTCCGCTTGGAGGATTTTGAATGACTTACTTGTATTTTTGATTGTTCCTTAGTTACAATAGGCCAGATTGAAACTTCTATATTCGTAGGAGTTCTACCTAACTCTAGCAATACTAATGAATCTTCTCAACCGAGTTCCTAAGCGAACAACTCAACTAAGACAAGTAAATCAAACCTTACAGCTTGACTATCACAGTTCCCTTGCTCCTGGGAACTTGACTTCGCCGTCGTCGAGATCAGACACTCGCCGTCGGGGACTTCTCTTCTTCTCTCTTTCTTTCTTTGTGAGTATGAGTGAGTTCAGGGAGAAGTGCTTCGTCTGAGCACTATTCACTTGGCTTTATACTTGTCAATACTTGGGCTACAATCTTGACTTTGATTTGTGTCCGAAATGCCCTTTGTCTTGTGTGCCAAGTCTTTGTCCTTCACATGTGACAATTTCAATTGAGTCAACTTTGAGAGGCAATTGGGCCGTTGGATCAATTGCTTCAATCTGTTCCTCAGACTGAGCGTTTGTTTAGTCTTGAGACAGGATCCCGTGAATCTCGCTGACTGGTCTTTGTTTGCACATGTGAGTTTCCATGTGATGGGAACTGTCTTCTTCAGAGTTCCTTTGAGAGGAACTCTTCGTCATGTATGCCTGTGTTCCTTGGATGTTCATGGCGATTCTTCACTAGACATGTGTTCCTTAGAAATACTTGGATATAACACGTTAGTTCGCATATGGTGTTTGTCATTGTCAAAACTAGAGTGATATCGTTGTTCCGATGTTTGGAACCAAAGTTCCCAACACCGTGCCAGCAATTTCCCCCTTTTTGATGATGACAAACCCATCACAAAAAATAACCAAGTATTTCAGAGAGTGAAAGTATGACATGCAACAGAGTTCCTATGTGAGATCGTAGGAGATCCTAGAGAGCCACTTCTATGAAACAATAAGTTTTTACTTAGCATTTTATGCGATAGTTCCCCCTTAGCCAAAGCATATTATGTGATAACTCATATTAAGACTCATCTCCCACATTTTGTCCTTCCCCCTTTTGGCATCATCGGAAAAAAAGACTAGCATAAATAAGGAAGAAAGGGAACACGCAATCATACTAGAAACCATTTATATTACTTAAGAAGTTTAATGTACAAAAGGAACACATAACTTTTGTGGAGAAAACAAAGCTAAGAAAAAGAAAAGGTAGATCACGGGGCCCTGGGGAGTGAGTTGTCATGCAACTAGGTCATAACAGACAAGATGTTCTGAAGAGTGCCTGCCATGTTCTCGAGAGTGGCTACGATGTGCATCAACACCTGAGTGTTCGCAACCCTTGGGCCTTCAACAGAGGGAAGGGCCTCTTGATCCTTGGCTTGCTCCGAGTAGTCCAATTCCATTCCGATGGTCACTTTTTCCTTGTCAGCGTCATAGAGCCCTTCTTTGATCATTAGCTTCTTGATCAGACCGGAATAGGGCAGAGAGTGAGAGGTTGAGTCCATGCACTTCTCCATGTGCCCAAAGATAATGCAGGGGAGATTGATGGGCATCTTATGGAGGAAGTGATAGAGGAGAATGGCATCTTGAATGTTGATATGGTGACGCTTCTCTTGTTTGGGATCACAATTGTTATTATGAACTGGTGAGCCAGTTTGCCAATTAGAGACAAGTTGTGGGTGGGTGTTCCTTGCTTGGAAACACGGTCTTCGTAGATGTCATTGAAGATGACCTCACTGTCGAACTCTCCCCAGGTCTTAATGGGAACAGAGCTGAAGTCCTTGACAAGGACTAGTAGTTGAAGGCGGATGGAGGAGGCGGTGAAGAGAAAGTCGTCGCCTGGAGAGAGAGAGTTCCCTTGGTGCCCTCGTCATAAATGACGAAGTTGTTGTAGAAGAGGCTCACCTGGACAGGGTCGACGGTCACAGCAGCGTCGCACACGTGTTCCTGATGACTTGCATTTTAGAGCATATTAGGACATGCATTTAGGACTTTAGTTTATATGTTTTCATGCATTAGTCTTGTGTTTTCTAGTACTTTTAGTTGAGTTTCCGTTATGGATGTCTACACGCGTATTTGTATGCTTTTCAGGTACTTTAGTGAAGTTCGAGCTTTATTTGGACGTGTTTGAAGACATGACGGAATCAAGACTTCAGTCTAGGAGGCAACGGGACTGGAAAAGACGATTCAAGAGCCTAACGAAAGGAAACACACAATCAAACTCCAAGGTCGTGCACTATGGTGCACGGTCGTGCAGGCGGTGTTAAGAAATCTTCGGATCGTGCGCCATAAGTGCACGATCGTGCGTCTCGGTTCGAGAAAGTAGTCCCCCGTGCGTTCCAAACACACGGTCGTGCGGAGCCGTGGCATGGGTCGTGCGTCGCCAAGTTGAATCCCGTGCGCCGGAGCAGGTCGTGCGGCACCCTCGGCCAGGGTCGTGCGCTATGGCGCACGATCGTGCGTCGTGCTCAAGGATCGTGCGTCGTTCTCAGCAGATCGTGCGGCACTCTCGGCGTGGATCGTGCGCTAGGGCGCACGATCGTGTGTCACTCCAATTCACGGCAACGCCCGTGCGCGGCCAAGGCACCGGTCGTGCGTTGGGTCGTGCGTTGCCATGGGTCGTGCGCCTCGGCGCACGACGCGCGCCGTCTCTCGTGCGCCTTTGTTTGCTCGGGTTTTTGGGCCGCCTCTCTTGTTTTCTCCTTGGTATAAATACCCTCTTCTGTTATCTAGTTGGGGGTTCGACTTTTTAACCTAGTTTTAATCCTTGAGAGACAAGTTTGAGAGAGATTGTGGAGATTGGAAGACTTTGTTTTGATTTTGAGTTTGGATTTGCTGGATATTAATCAAGTTTGCTTGTTTCTTCAATCCGGTATGTTTAATCTCGTTATTGAATTGATTTCTTCTATTTTCATGTCTAGCTAAACCCCAAATTCTAAGATTGGGGTGAACCCAATGATGTCTAGGTAGACTTATTTATTAAATTGCACAATCTATTGTTTGAAGCTTTGTTTGATTCAATCCGAGATGCTCTATGCCTTAGTAACTTTTGTGAATGGGAACTTGCCAAAGTTTGAGACTGAAAGGTGAAAACTTTGATAAGTAGTCAGATAGGGAATTGAGACTGAAAGGTACTTTTTCCTGTTGGAACCCTAGGATTTGAACCTGAGTTTTCTCTATTATGAAAGTATTTTGAATTCTCTTGTGGAATAACAATTGTCATAGAAATCTTAAGGTTAGGTCGAGTTAGCAAGTCGCGAAAGCGGGTGTTTATTCAATTTAATCTTAAATTCTAAGTGCTTAAAGGGCTAGATTTTAATTTGCAAGCCACGAAAGTGGATGTTTAATTGATTTAGATACGTTTGTTAACATTCGAAAGAATTTAGCGGATACAGTAGACAATTGCCTCCAAACAAAGTCATAATTAAGGTTGTGCAATCATCTTTTATAGTCTACCGACACATTATTGTGGTGATCCTTGATCTTAGAAGCTTTCTTCTCATTGATTTGCCCACATTTAGTTGTTTGTTTGTTTTAATTAGTTTCATAGCTAAAATCACAATCCAATATTTTCTTATTTTACGGCTTAGTCTACAGATTTGATTACAATTAATACTACATAGTCCCAGAGTTCGACACCTTGGTATTACAATCGATCCCGTACACTTGCGGGGTAGGATTTAGCCTATCAGTTCCCACCCCTGGGCCTTTATGAGGTCCTAGAGTTCCCCAAGTCCTTGTTCCTGGAGTTGTGACTCATTGAGGATGAGTGGGGCGATGAGATTCCGATCCTCTGTAATGGGAACCCTTTTTTAGGCGGTTCCCTTTTCTTTCTTCTTCTTGTTCCCCCTGGAGGCGGTAGCCTTTCTTTTCTGCTGGGGGATGCAGCCGATTCAAGTAAGAGAGGAGGGTCCTTTTCTTCTTAGGCACCATCTGACACCACCATTTGGCGTCCTTGTTCTTCTTCTTCAAGAGCTGTAGCATGCTCTTTCTCAAGGACATCTTGGTCGAGTACCTCAGTGGCAGCACCATCTGCCGAGGTCCCCTCAGCGTCAGAGGACAAACCCATGTCCTCGTCGTCATCTTCTCTCGGATGACTCGTACTTTTCCCAGCACCATCAGCCGGTGCTGGGTTCCCTTCTTCCTAGGCCATGTGGCCAGCGTTCCCTTCTTCTTCTGAAGGCCTTGTTATCTCTGCTCGGAGCTCTGCCTCCATAGCGTCTAGACGGGCATTCTCTTCGGTAGTTCCCATGACAATGGTGCCTTCTTTATGGCCCTTCGGCGAGCAACCTCTGCGATTGGTAGAGTGTCCTCGTCAGAATCGAGTTCTATGGGTTGCTTGGCCGGAGGTGTGGGGGAGGTCCTTTCTGTGGAAGGAGGAGGGGGCGTTTGGTGAGTAGGTGGAGGAGGGGAATTCAGAGGAGAGGGTGTTTTTGTGGGAGGAGAGGTAGGGGGCGTGGGAACTCTGGGTTGTGAGGTGGATGGGTTGAGAGTTCCCTCAGAGGTGGGAAGAGAAGAGGAGGTAGGGAGGGAGTCTTTGCAACTAGAGTTCCCAGAGACGGGGTTGGGGTGAGATGGAGGTGGTAGTGGGAGATTTTGGGATTGAGAGTTCCCAGAATCCGAGGGCGGTGGTAGAGATGAAGTTTGAGTTGATAGAGGTGGAGGTGGAGGAGATGGCATCCTGAAGGAGTCGGGTTTGGAGAGGTAGAGAACTTCGTCCATGGCAAGAAGAGATTTCTTCTTCTTTGATCCTGGAAGATCGGAAGAAGAGGGGGAATGTTTGTATTTGCGTTTGTGGGATTTTGAGGAAGAGCTTTTGGATTTTGAGGATTTGGATTTTGAGGATTTGGGGGGAGGTTCAGAACCGAAACTGTCGTAGATGACAGTTCCAGTAGAAGAAACGGAAAGAGGTTGAGGGGGGGGGGGGGAGGAGGAGGAGGTGGAAGAGAAATAGTGTTGGTGGTGGAGGGCAACGCTAGGGTTTGCGTTGTCGGGGGATTGGGTCCTGGAATCTCGAATTCGAGAAGCGAAGACCCAGTTGCGTTTTTGTGGAGGTAGGGGCGAACATACTCATTGAGGCCGGTGTAGAGTTTTTGTTGAATGATGGGATCGGGTTCGTTATCGGCTTGCTTGAGCATGTAGGCGAAGAGAGATTGGGGATTATTTTTTATCCAGTCTCGGACATGGAGATCGGGGAGGACAGGAGCCATGGAAAAGTTTGGGAAGGATTTTGGAGTTTTTCTCGAAAAGGAAAAGAGGGAAGTGGCAGAGAGAAAGGGTTGCAGAGGGTGAAGGATGAAGAAGGGCCCAAAAGTGGCAAACGAGGGTTTTTAAGTGAGACAGGGAGAGGGGTAGAAAGGGAAAGATGAGTAACCTCGATAACCGTTGGCCAATAGATGCGGAGAGGCGTTTCAACTTCCATCGCAAGCTTATGACACATGTCGCTTTCTTCCAAGGGACGTCTCTTCGAGAAATTCAAACGCTTGGCCCATAATGCTTCGAATTCTGACACAATTTCCCGTTTCCCAAGTGACGCTTCATCTTCTCAAATATACCAGTGTTCCCTTGCTTGTGATACACTCTTCTCTAGATTAAACATCGTCTTTGTTCCGGAAATAAAGAAATTCCTTTCCAATTTGATGTTGATTCTTCAGTAAATTCATCAATTAAAAGACTTCATTTCGCACACCAGTTCCCATGATCTTTTGAAAGGTCAGGTTGAGTGGAGTGGACAAGGGAACTCACACTCAAGTTCTTTTTGTGAGGCTAGGGAACTCAAAAGGGGGCCAGACAATTACAACTCCATAAAGGGATAAAGAGTTTGGCTCATGAGAAGCGTTTGTCTGGTTCTCGGCTTAAGGGTTGGTTTTATGATCAACTGTTATGGTGGCTTGTAATGAGGGTTAAAGGGAACTCTAGTTGATCATTTGGGGTCGAAAGAAATAAAGTTCCAAATGCACAATAAAAGCTCTAGACTAGTAATATGGCAAAATGAAAGCAATTGTTCCTAGTGTTCCCTATCATGCAAATCAATATAAACTAGCCAAGCATTGAGTAAATAACAAACAGGGACTTGTTCAGTTTAGAGTTATCATCCCTAGAAGCATCCGGAGACGCTGATAGGGACGTCTGTCTAAAGCTTTGGTGAGAATGTTCGTAATTTGCTTTTTAGTTCTATAGTGTTCCATAGAGATGTTTCCATGTTCCACATTGTCACGTAGGAAGTAATGCCTAATGTCTATATGCTTAGTATGTGAATGATGCACAAGGTTTTTGGATATGTTAATGGCACTTGTATTATCACATCTAATGGGAACAGGGCCAAAGGATATACCGTAATCCTGGAGTTGGTACTTAAGCCAAAGAACTTGGGAACAGCATGAGGCGGCAACCACGTACTCCTCTTCTACTGTGGAGAATGCCACTGAGTTTTGCTTCTTTGATCCCCATGAGACTAGGCATGATCCTAGGAACTGGGCCATTCTAGAGGTGCTCTTTCAATCAACTAGGTGCCCAGCGAAATCTGCATTTGAGTATGCGACTAGCTCAAGGGAGTTGCTCCTTGGATTCCAAAGGCACAAGTTGTCATTCCCTTTGAGGTACCTGAAAATCCTCTTCACCTCTTTCAGGTGTGATTCCTTAGGGTTAGCTTGAAAGCGTGCACATAGGCACACTGAAAACATGATGTCGGGTCGACTAGCAGTTAAGTAGAGAAGAGACCCAATCATACCTCGAAAGTTCCTTTGATCTACACTTATACCTGTCTCATCTGCGTTGAGCCTTGAGTTTGGTGAGATGGGAGTGTCGATGGTCCTAGAGTGTTCCATCCCATACTTCATAAGCATTTCTCTGATGTACTTTTGCTGATGGATCTTTGTTCCCTCCTTGTTTTGGGATATTTGAAGTCCCAGGAAGAACGTGAGTTCCCCTATGAGACTCATTTCAAATTTGCTACTCATCAAGTTCTTAAACTTATCAACAAGAAGCTCATTAGTAGCACCAAACACAATATCATCAACATATACTTGAACAATTAAAATGTCTTTTGATTCTTTCTTAATGAAGAGAGTTTTGTCTATGGAACCACGAAGGTATCCATGAGACAAGAGAAATTGAGCGAACCTGTCGTACCATGCCCTGGGAGCTTGTTTGAGACCATATAGGGCCCTTTCAAAGAAGTAGGGCTGAGCAAACGAATTATCCGATCCGATCCGATCCGGTATACCGGATATCCGGCAATTTTTTTCCCTTAAAATCTTGATTCGTATCCGATCCGTTAATTGCCGGATATCCGGTAAGAAATATCCGTTTGGAACGGATATCCGGTAGCGGATATCCAAACTATCCGTTTTGAAAAAATATTATTACTATTTTTGATTTAGGCCCAATTAATATGAATGATTGATGGATATCGAAACCGGATATACGTCGATCCGTTTAAATTTTAATTAAAAGTTTACATGGTTGAGGAGAATTGAACGCTTGATAAGTAAAAATTTTACAAAATACTCATTTAAACATCTATTCTACTTAGTATAATGTGTATTTTCTAAAAAAATATATATAATACCGGATATATCGGATATCCGTTTGCTTGAAAACCCCGATCCGTATCCGGAAAAAAACCCCGGATCGGATCGGATACGGATAAAAAAATTTGTGATCCATTCGGATCCGGATTTTTTCGGATCGGATAGGCCTGATCGCGGATCGGATCAACGAATCGGGTGTTTTTTGCTCACCCCTACCAAGAAGTATACGTGGTTTGGGAAGTGTTCATCCTCAAATCCTGGTGGTTGTGCCACGTAGACTTCTTCCTTGAGGTGCTCGTTTAGGAACGCCGTCTTGACATCCATTTGGTACAACTTGAAGCCTTTGTGGGCTGCATAGGCTATAAGGAGGCGAATTGCTTCAATTCTTGCAACTGGTGTGAAGGTTTCATCGTAGTCGAACCCCTCCTCTTGCTTGTAGCCTTGAGCAACCAGACGTGCTTTGTTCCTAGCTACAGCCCTAATGTAGTCAAGCTTGTTTCTGAAGACCTATCGAGTTCCTATTATGTTCTTGTTTTTGGGCCTAGAAACTAGTTTCCACACCTTTTTCCTCTCAAATTGGTGGAGTTCTTCTTGCATGGCTTGAATCTAGTTTGGGTCCTTTAGAGCTTCCTTGATGCTCTTTTGTTCCACCAACGAGACAAAGGCATTGAAGGCGCAGAAATTGTTGAGGGAAGAACGAGTCTGCACCCCCTTATCATAGGGAGTGATAATGTTATCAATGGGGTGATCCCTCCTTTGGTGGTAGTTCCTGGTTCGGATGTGTGAGACGTAAACCTGTTCCCTTGTCTCTTCTTCATCTGTATCTTGGGCTTCTTCTTCTTCATGGGACAGTTGTTCTCAACTTCTTCGTTGAGGGACTCTTTAGGATTTTCTTCAAGGTTTCCTCGTTGTTCCCCTTGAACACTAGACTCCGGTATGACTTCATTTTGGGGAACAAGAGAGTTTGATGCATCTTGAGGCTATTCTATTGAGGAGGGAACTTCAAAGGAATTTTTTTTCCGTGGAATTTTGATCTCCTTCATTGTTCCCTTGTTGTGGGATGCTGTTCTCACTTGGATAATCCTCATCTTGCTTTCTTGGTTCGTCATCGTCGTCTTCCTCTTCTTGTCTGACTAGTTTGAAAAGAGTTCCCTTTCCTTGGGAATCTATTCCCATCCTTACAAATTGTTCGTCGAAGATGACGTGTATGTTTTCCTCTATCTTCTTGGTCCTTTTGTTGTATACTCTGTACGCCTTGCTTTGGGAGGAATATCCTAGGAAGATCCCTTCGTCACTCCTAGGATCAAACTTCCCAATGTTGTCTTTTCCATTGTTGTGGACAAAGCATTTGCACCCAAAGGTCCTGAGATGAGAGATGTTGGGCTTTCTTCCCTTGATCAATTCATAAGATGTTTTCTTGATCATAGGACGAATCATTGCTTTGTTTAGAACGTACGTGGCTGTGGAGATAGCTTTGGCCCAGAAGCTTTCGGGAACTCCACTCTCAAGCATCATGGTTCGTACCATGTCTTCTAAGATTCTGTTTTTCCTTTCCACCATGCCATTTTTTTGAGGAGTGCGAGGGGCTGAGAAGTTGTGGGATACACCATTGTCATCATAATATCTTAGGAACTTTGAGTTTTTGAACTTAGTTCCATGATCAGATCGGAGGGCTTTGAGCTTGAGTCCCATGTTGACTTCCATCCTCTTCATTAGAGTCTCAAACTCTTTGAAGGTATCTGATTTTGATCTCAAGAAAAGAACCCATGTAAAACTTGAAAAATCATCAATTAAAACATACATGTACCTCTTTCCTCCGTAGTTGACGGTGTACATGGGACCATAGAGATCCATGTAGATTATTTCCAAGGGCCTTGTTGTGCTGACCACCCTCTTCGGCTTGAAAGAACTCCTGGTTTTCTTGCCACGAACACATGCTTCACACATCTTAGATCCCTCGATGTTAATTCGTGGAAGACCAATAACCAAGTCTTGTAGATAGAGCTTTAGGATCTGATTGATGCCTGCGTGGCCTAGTCTCTTGTGCCAAAGTTCTATTTCATCATGGGAACTCGCCAGGCATAGTTTCCTCGGTGGCTCAAAGTCCGTATCCACCACATAGACGTTGTTAGACCTTCTTCCTCTTAGGATGATTTTGTTAGTCTTCTTGTTGATGACCAGGCACTCTTTTGAATCAAAAGTGACAATGTTGTTCCCTTGATCGCATATCTGAGATACGCTCGAGAGGTTGTACCCCAACTCCTTCACCAAGTTAACATTGCTGGTCTTGATTGATTTGTTGAGTAGTACTTCTCATGTTCCTATGATTTCTCCTTTATTCTTGTTGCCAAAGGACACATGACCTCCTTCGGCTTTTGTGTGGAGTGAGGTGAGGTTATATTTGTTCCTAGTCATATGATTCGAACATCCACTATCAATGACCCATGTGTTGTTCCCCCTCACTGCCACCTGCAAGGAAAGTTAGTTTTTGATGACCCAGGCAAGATGACTCTTGCCTGGTCCCTTACAAGGAAAGACAGTTTCAAATAACACATAATCAACAATATTGATGTCACGAGGATTCCTAGAGTTATAGGCAAAGTTCCTATCTTTGTTTCCATGAGTGGGACCTCTAGCAAATTTGGTTTTGCCTATTCCAATACTCGTGGTTCCTCGGGTTTGGGCTTTAGCTTTGGGACAGCTTTCCTTGTAGTGCCCATGAGTACCATAGTTCCAACAGGTCTTGTAGTATTCTCCTAGGTAGTACTTAGGATGAGGTCTTTGTATCTTGTTCCTATCCATGGTTTCCTTGTTGTACACTCTAGAACCATTTCCCTTGGCTATTTGGACATACAGCTTATGCCCAGTGTTCCCAGTGTAATAATTTACTTCTCCATTCACTCCACTCTCCAGGACACGGATTTTCTCTTCTAAGTGGGCATTCTTTTGTTTCTCACACTGGAGTTCTAAGGCCCTACATTCATTAATCTCCTGTTCACTCAAAGGAGACTTTCCTTTCTTAGGGCACTCTGACTTATACCCTATCCCGTGTTTGGCCGGTACGAACTTAGTTTGGGAACAGGAGGCTTCAGGACTCTCATCTTTCTCACTCATTTTTTATAGAAAGGCATTCTTGTCACTCACTAGGGTATTAATCTCATCCTCAAGATCTACAATGTGAGATATATAGGACTGAAGCTTGTCGACTAGGGACACACAGTTGGAACAGGACTCAAGGCCAACCAATTCAGCATTAGTGTGTTCCGATTTTTCCAACTTCTTTTGCAATTTAATGTTATCTTTGACAAGACTTTAAAGAAGTTTTAGCAATTCAGGTTTTTCATAATTTGCTAAGGAAGCAAGAACAGATTCAGTAGTTACCTCACTAGGTTGTTCCCCTGTGGTCTCTCTTATGGCCATTGCGCACATGTCTGGGTGTGCCCATGATTCAGGATCTTCGTCCTCGTCATCGCTCCAGGTGGAGATGTAGGCCTTCTTTCCTTGCCTTTGGTCATCAGTTCCCTGTGGGCACTCTTTCGCAAAGTGTCCTTTTTTGTAACACTTGTAGCATGTGACGTCCGAGAGGTCCTTCTCAACAGGTTTTCTTTGGGAACTTTGTCCTTTTTGTGAGCTCCCATTGCCCCTTTTGAACTTCCCTTTGTAGAAGGACCGAAGGGCCTTTGTTACCAAGACTAGTTCCTCATCCTCTTCTTCTTCGGATTCTTCATGTTGCTCTTGAACTGACTTGAGCATCTTTTCAAGTTTAAGGGCGACCCCTTTGTGTTCCCTTGCTTGCTCCTTATCATCCTTCTTCCTTTTCTCATATTCCACTAGTTTTCCAAAAACTTGGTGGATCATAAGAATTCTGTTTTTAGGATTCTCCTTGAACAGGGTCCTCTCATTTGCCCATTCACCAGTTAGGCCGTTGAACAACTGTTGAACCTTGATTTTGTCGGTGATCTCCTACTTTGTGATTCCTAGTCCAACGAGCTTGGTGCATAAGCCTTCGAAGCGAGATTGGTAGCTGTCAACAGATTCTCCTATTTCCATCTAAAAGTTGAGGAACTCCCTTCTGGCATTCATCTGGAGGTCCTCTTTGAGGTCGGAATTCCCAATGTGCATTTGCTGGATGGCCTCCCACATCTCTTTTGTCGTTTCGATGTTTGCTACCCTGTCACAATCTTGCAGTGTCATGGCATTCTTGAGATACTGTTTGGCCTTGATGTTTTCTTCCATGAACTTCCATTCGTCTGGTCCCCATTGGGTGAAGTCGTTGCGAATGGTTGGGTCTACCTCGAAGTTCCCTACTTCGATCACACACCAGACCTGAAAGTCGTGGCTCCGCATCCAGTCCTTCATGTTGCGTTGCCAGTTCTCGAACCTTCCAGTGATAAGCCTTGGAGACTTGTTGTTCCCATGTCCAACCTGAGTGAGTTCGTCAACCATTCTGTGACCTGCAATACTAACACACAAATCTAGAGTGTTCCTGCTCTGATACTAATTGTTGGATCGTTAAGTGTTAGCAAGAGCTTGCGAACTAGCGGTTAGGTTGTTCCCAAGGCAGAGGAAGTTATATATAAGCAAGTAAACAAAATGCAATGGACACAGTTCCCTTATAAAGGAACCCCACGACAACCAACTAGTTGTGTGGGTAAACCCCTACCTCCGCTTGGAAAATATGGCCTATTGTTCCTTAGTTACAATAGGCCATATTCAAACTTCTCTGTTCCTAGGAGTTTTACCAAACTCTAGCCACACTAATGAATCTTCTCAACCGAGTTCCTAAGCGAACAACTCAACTAAGACACGTAAATCAAACCTTACACCTTGACTATCACAGTTCCCTTACTCCTAGGAACTTGACTTCGTCGTCGTCGAGATCAGACACTCGCCGTCGGGGACTTCTCTTCTTCTCTCTTTCTTTCATTGTGAGTATGAGTATGTTCTGGGAGAAGTGCTTTGTCTGAGCACTATTCACTTTGATGAAACCCGAATAAAAAGCTAGCTATGAGACAAGGAATGAGATTATTATATTCGAAAGTGCAAACACTTGCTTCTTTATTTATGATTTTCTCCCAATAACGAGGTTACACACCTACGAGGCTGATAAACTACTTGAGAATCACACCTAGACCTCCTACGAAGTTCCGAGATCAAACTTAAGTGGCGCGAGACTGACCCTAGGGCGAGGTGGATTTGGGTGTGTGGTGTAGAGAGCCTTGTGAGATTTTGTAGCGAGGTCTTTAGTGTGGGCGAGGTCTTTATATGACTTGAAGTCTTTTTGTGGACTTCGCCTGTCTGTAGCGAGGTCTTTTGACGATGTTTCTATCACGTCGATCTTTAACAAGCAAGAGAGTTCTTGAGTTCAAGAGGTTTTTCGACCCCTTCTTCCTACGAGGTTCTCCTCTATTTATAGAGAATTGGGGAGCTGAGTTTAGGCCAAGGTCCGATGTGGGACGCCCGGAATAGGGGCTTTTGATTGGTTCGGGGACGAGGCTGTTGAAAGGGTATTCTCGGCCAACAAATAAATTTGTAAGTCAAGACCCCGCTGAGTACAGTGGAGTCAGGATCGTTCCACAAGAAGCAAGGTTGTTTGTCTATCAATCTAATAAAAATCAAAAAAAATAAAATACAACACTCACGAGATGCCTCGTTAACGACCTTGTCAGGATCGTTACCGAACCACCGAACACAAAAATATCAATTAACGACCTAATTAAATTCCAAGTAATACTCGGTACCGAGGCAAGTACTCAGCAACGAAGATTTACCAGAAATAATTCAATTAAAACAAAAATCTAGGATAAGGGACACCACAACATAGCCAAGCATAAGAATTCGTAAGAAGATAAGATCATGCCTTTAAATAGATAGAGTCATCAATTTTCATTGACTTAACAAGTAAATTAATCTACTTTCATAAACTAACTCACTCAATTGCTTGTTTTGGATCTAAAGCTTGAAACTTTCGTTTTCAAACAATATCAACCTTCAAGTTACTAACTTTCTCTTTCAATCAAGTTAAAACTCAAATTACCTCAACTTCCGTTTCGGTATTAAGCACAACAAACAATCTTAATAAAAGATAAAAGGCATTCAACACACAATCTTACTCATCAAACATGCTCAACTATGTCGGGCTTAACCCCGACCCTAGAAAAATAGACTACTCACTACTCATGATTAAGAAACTAAAAACTTCAATAAAAACAAACATTGAAACAAAACTCAAACTTAAATTAATAACAAAAATATCGTCTTACAGAGATTCATAAGAAAACTAAACAAAACTTTCACCGAACCACAAACTCGATCAACGAACCTCGGAAACTGTCGTCTACCGAACCTCGTTACCGACTTCCGATCCGGTTCTCTCTCCTTCGGCCTTCCTCCAAATCTTCTCCCCAAAAATCAGCTCTAAAATCCCCCCCTCTTTCTATGCTAGATAGAAGGGTATTTATACTAGAAAATCCTAAAAAACTAAAAAGGCTAAAAGATAAAAACTTTCCTAAAAAGATAGAAACAATCTCTAAAAGATAGAAATAAAATCTAGAAAGATATTAAACCCTAAAATACATATTCTAACAACCCATAAAGATTCTAAAAAGATACTCAACCGATACGGAAATAAATTCCTGCTCAGGATCGGTGAATAATAAAAATAATACTCGAAATCTTTCTCTTCGTGGCCTCGTTAACGACCCTTCACAGCCTCGTTAACGATCCTGGGATTTGTTTTCTTCAACACCTCCTCTTGTACTCTTAAGCTTTGATTTCTTAAATCTTGCACTCTCCCGACCTTCACTGTGATGCTCCAAATTTAGCTCCATTTACCTCCTTTTCTCGCTAAAACCTGCAAAATACACAAAATAGCGTAGATTCCACTCTTTTCATAGATTTATGCAAAACTAACTAAAAATACTCAAAACTAAACCTAAATTTAAACAAAACTAAACCTAATAAACAAAGAAAACTTATCAAAAACTATACTAAAAATGTGAACATCAGAGGCCGCTTGTGATTGGTTCGGGGATGAGGCCGCTTGTGATTGCTTCGGGGATGAGGCCGCTTGTGATTGGTCTGGGTGGGCGGGTGTGTTAGCAGAGTCGGTGGCGAGGTCTAGACCTCGTCCCGGGGATTTGGGAGACCTCGCGAGGGTATAAACATTGTTTAAATAAATCAGAGGTATGAATGTGGGTCCCTGAGTCGCCCTTGGGAATCTCTTCGGGCCTACTTGTTCTTGGTACCCCGGGCCCACTTCTTATTTTACTGTTTTGGACATCATCACAACCCCATGTCCTGGGGATCTCGCTCCGAGGTCCACAAGTCATAAGTTCCTTGGGGCCACGGGGTACGCGGTGGGGACTCCGCGAGGTTCTTCCTTTAACGAGGTTCTTTCTTTGCGAGGCTTTGCACTTTTGGATTTCTCTCTTGCTTGTACGGGAGGGGTTTTTGGGGCCTGTACTTCGTGTTTTTAGACTAATGGGCCGTCTAGGTGAGGTAGGCCCAATAAGCCTTTCGTGGGTGAGGGGAGGCCCAAACCTGCTCTTTATAAGGGCGTATCTCACACGTTTCCCCCTCATCTTCTCCTTCAACTTTTTCGCTTCCTTTCTCTTTGTCTTCTCAGTCTCCTGCGAACGGTTTTCGAGACGGTTTCCGACGAACTTCCACCGTTTTCCAGCCGTATCACCGCTCCTTCCACGCCGATTCTAAACAAGTTATCGACTCTCTTTTTCTCACTTTTTGGTGTTTTTTGCTTCAGATTCCCTTCCGCCTGTTTTTTGTTTCGTGCTTCGGATGGGCGACGGTGTGTCGCCTGGCGTTTCGCGCCGGTGTCACGGTGGCGGAACGGCGGCGGTGAGGAGGCAGGTGTTTTTGTGTGTCGCCTGGCGTTTTTCCCGTTTTGTTTTTCGTTTGTTTGCAGTTGGTTTTTTCTTTCTCTCCCCCTTTTTTTGGTGGGCGACGGTGCTTTGCTGGGTGTTTCTCCTCCGCGTTGTGCCGGTGGGACGGTGGTGACGGGCAGTCGCCACCGTGAGGTCACCGCTATGTTTTTGGGGTCATTGCTTGTTTGGGTGGCGGTTGAACTTCTGCTCCTCCGTCTGCCACTTTTTGAATTTCGAAACCCTTGGGAGCCCAAACGTCATGATGATTGACTGACGGGACGTTTGGGCTTCCACTGTTGGCTGGCCTTCTCCTTTCCCTTTCCTTTCTTTTGGCGCTTCAAATTCTTCTTCGCCATCCAATCTTGTCAGAGTAGCCTCTAGGGTGTCACGTGGCTTTCCTCCCTTATGACCTCGCGTAGTTTCTCCCTCCGAGGTTACGATCTCGTGCTTTTTTCCTTCCGAGGTTATGATCTCGTGCCTTTTTCTTCCGAGGCTACGATCTCGTGCTTTTTTCTTCCGAGGTTATGATCTCGTGTTTTTTATTCCGAGGTTACGATCTCGTGCTTTTTCCTTCCGAGGTTATGATCTCGTGCTTTTTTCTTCCGAGGTTACGATCTCGTGCTCGTAGGTTTTTCCCCCTTTTTTTTTCTTTGGTTACCTTGCCCAGTGTCTTACTGACAGTTTCTTTTCCAGGTGCTAGCCTTTCGCGGCCTAGACATCGCCCTTTCATGCCTAGGAGAGCTTCTGCGAGCCTGCCGCCTGGTTTTGTTTTCAACGTTCAAGAGAATTTTTACCAGGAGGTCTCCGAGTCCGTAGGGAGTGTAGAGCCTAGTGACTCCCAGAACCCGAGTTCTCCTTCATTGGTCTTCAGCGAACCTTCTTCTAGCGACTCCGCTACTTCGATCAATTCACTCTTCCCTCGTCTTCGCGTTTATTCTGGTGTTGAAATGGCCTCCTCTTCTACCCCTGATGAGATCGTCGCCGAGGTTGAGGCGCGGTTGGATGCGGCAATTGCCTCAGCCTCTGCCTCCTACGTGCCCCCGAGCTTTCCCGAGGCCTATATTACTGAGGCCGTGTCTGGCGTCCCTGTTGTCCTTGAAGAACGAATTCCTATGAGCCCGAGCACCCCCAAGGCTTATCTGTACGAGGGAATGGCCACCGACCTCAAGTTGGAAGACCTCGCGAAGATAGCTAAGGACTTCCCCTGGCCCAAGGGAGTCGAGCTGGCACTCCCCGAGGAGGAGGGACGGCCCTTGGCGTCCTATGAGAGGTGTGCGGTCGTGCATCTCTTCAGGCTTCAAGCGGGCTTCAGGCTACCTTTGGCCCAGCACATCGTGGATTACCTGTGGGCTATGGGTGTCTGTCCCGCCCAGCTGTTTCCGAATGCCTGGCGGCTGTTGTGTGCCTACACGATTCGAAGTCGCGAACTTGGGGACGAGCCAAATTATGATGATTTGTCGGCGTTGGTTTTAGCGAGGAGGGACCTCGTTGCTCCCTTATCAATCTCAGCACGCCGAACGTCAAGATCACCACGACCCAATCGAATGTCGGGACGTGGAAACCGAAGTGGTTTTTGGTTCGAGATCTCCGCGGGAGATATCTCAATTTTCCTATGGCGTCGGGTACCTTCGAGAGGTGCGTGTGCCCGTACAAGGTCGCCGAGTTTTAGGCACTCAAGGTTCGATACGCTACAGCGAGCCAGGCGCCATATGAGATATACCTTTCTCAAGACCGGCTTGAGCGGGCCGGGCTGAACCTCAGTCTCCCTCCCCGCGAGGGTGGAGAGGTTATTTTATTCTCTTTCTCATTACTCTTCTTTTCTTTGTAAGGTTACGAGGTTATAAACCTCGTTATATTTGTTTTTGATTTCTTCTTAACTTGCTTTTTATGCTTTTTCTCCTGACAGTGGATCTTCTGCACGCTCTTACCTCGAAGTCGAAGGGGAAAGGGGATAAGCATCAACGAGCCGAGTCCGTAGGCGAGGCCGCTCACAACGCAGTCCAAACCCGTACCTCCGCCGACGACCGCGACTGGGGGGAAGGCTGCTGGGGGGTTCCGCGTAGGGCGAGCGTCGCGAAGACGTCCCAATGGGACGTCGCGGGGCCGCCCAAAGGGGGAAAGAAGTCCGAGGTTGCTTTGCCGCCAGGGGAAACGGCGAAGACGTCGTCCCATTCTTCTCGAGGGACCAACGACAAAGCCGGTCACAAGAGGAAAAACGCGAGGTCCCCTTCAGGGAGAAGAAAAAGAAACTCGGGTGGACGACCAGCAGCCAGGTACGTCCGTGGGGGACATCATCCCTGCCTTCAACTATGAGGGGCGAGCCATCGAGGCTGCTGATCCCCATCCTGCCAAGTTTCACTGTCCCGGTACGGTCAGGGGGGGCCCGTTGGATTGGGCCAGGGGGGAATGGAAAGAGGAGGTTGCGTGGGCCAACAACCTTACTGATGCGGCGCTTGACGACGAGGCCGCTCTATATTCGGCGATGGTAAGCTTCTGTTTTTTCTGCGTTTTGCTCCTGTTTCCCTTCCATTTCTTTTCTCATGTCTTTGCAAATGTGTAGCACAACTTTTTTGAAAAGTACAACCGAAGCCGCGTCAAACTCGCCCACGCAAGAATAGACAAACTCGAGGCAGCGCTTCAAGCCCGTGGCGAGGAATGCGAGAGGTGGGCCAAGGAACTGGCTGAGGTCACGAAATGTTCCGAAACCGCGGAGACTGCGGCCAAGAAGCGGGTTGAGGTCGCGGAGGCTTTGGCGAGGAACGAGGCTAAAGTGGCGGCGGCGGCGAAGGAGGGGGAGAAATAGGCGAGGGACGAAGCCGAGGCCTTGCGGAGTGAGATCGAGGAGCTTCGGGGTAAGCTCTCCGCTGAGCACAAGTTTTTCAAGGAGAAAGAGGCGGGGCTATTGAAGGCGGAGGAGGAGATTGCCCATCTCTCGAAGCGCGTTGTTCAGCTCAATGAGGAAGTGATGGTTGCGGGCCCTAAGTACGTGGCCTCGGAGGAGTATCTAGAGGAGTTGGTGGAGAGTGTGAGGAAAATGTTCCACTAGGCCGTCCGCATGGGTGTTAAACAGGCGGTGGCCAAGTATAGGCACTTTGATCCTCGCATCGTCTTCTTCAACCCTAATTACGACGAGACCATGGGGGAGATTGATGGGGAGGAGCCTGAGGGGGAATGTGAATTTTTCCTCAATGCGGACGGGACCGTGTCCAGCAAGGCTCCCCGCGAGGCGGATCTCTCTAGAGGGAACCCGAAGTTGATCTCCACGGGACCTCAGCCCGCGACCGATGCGCCCGCCTCCCAGCCTTCCGCTACTCCCGCTCCGGCTACAGAGGCCTCGGATGTGCTTGTTGACCCTACCGCTGAAGCCTCCAAGAGTGAAACCGTTGACCTCACCGGTCCAAACGCCGAAGCCCTGAAGAAGTAAAGGCTGCTTTTTTGTTCTCTTGCTGGTGTTGTTCCTTCTTTTCTTTTTCGTTGGTGGCCCTACGGGGTCTGTAATTAAAACATCCTTTGCTGGTGGCCCTACGTGGTTTGTATTCAACATCTAGGCCCTTGTGGCCTTTTTTCTTTACGTCGTTTTTTATACTTGCTTGTTTGTTTGCTTTGCTATGTGCCCACCTAACCCCATGGGGCGAGTGGCACAACCATTGTTATACTCGGGCCAAATTATGTCGAGGCCAAACCATGCGCTTAAGCGAGGATCTCCAATCCCAAGCGGAAAGCGAGGGATGGAATTAACGAGATTCTCCAACCCCAAGAGGGAAGCGAGGGATGGAATTAACGAGACTCTCCAACCCCAAGCAGAAAGCGAGGGGTGGACTTTTCCAACGAGGTTCTCCAACCCCAAGCGGGAAGCGAGGGTTGGACTTTTTCTTTCGAACGAGGTTCTCCAACCCCAAGCGGGAAGCGAGGGGTAGATTTTTTTCTTTCGAATGAGGTTCTCCAACCCCAAGCGGGATGCGAGGGGTGGACTTTTTCTTTCGAACGAGGTTCTCCAACCCCAAGCGGGAAGCGAGGGGTGGATTCAACAAGATTCTCCAACCCCAAGCGGGAAGCGAGGGGCGGACTCAACGAGATTCTCCAACCCCAAGCGGGAAGCGAGGGGCGGACTCAACGAGATTCTCCAATCCCAAGCGGGAAGCGAGGGGCGGACTCAACGAGATTCTCCAACCCCAAGCGGGAAGCGAGGGGTGGACCTTGATGAGGTTCTCCAACCCCAAGCGGGAAGCGAGGGGTGGACCTTGACGAGATTCTCCAACCCCAAGCGTGAAGCGAGGGGTGGACTTTTTCTTTCAAACGAGGTTCTCCAACCCCAAGCGGGAAGCGAGGGGTGGACCTTGACGAGGTTCTCCAACCCCAAGCGGGAAGCGAGGGGTGGACTCTTTCTTTCAAACGAGGTTCTGATTTTCGAGGGATTTCTTCTTTTGAAAAGCCTGCAATCCTTTATTCACCAAAACTGCGAGGAACAACGAGGTATCGAGGATTTACATGTAATATTTTTTGAGCCCCGCAACGTTCCATGTCTTGCTCAGTGTACGCCCCTCACTGTCCCTGAGCTTAAAAGCTCCGGGCGCGACTTCCTCCCCAAGGAGGTAGGGTCCTTCCCAGTTAGGGTCCAATTTGCCTCCCTCGGTGCGTCTCAGAATGAGGTTTCATGTGGCCAAGAGGCGAGGTCTGACCTTCTTGTCGTGGTATACGGCGACACGTCGCTTGTATTCTCTGGAGCGTAGGTCTGCGGCTTCGCGAATTTCGTCCCGGAATTGCAGCTCGACCTTGAAGTTGGCTTCGTTTTCTTTCTCGTCGAAGTTGTACACCCTTGCCGATGGGATCAGGGTTTCCACGGGAACGAGTGCCTCCGCCCCGTAGGTTAGAGAGAAGGGTGTTTCGCCTGTTGCGCGACGCGCGGTCGTGCGATACGTCCAGAGGATGAGTGGGAGTAACTTGGCCCAGCGGCCTTGTGCCGCGCCCAGGCGCTTCTTTAGGTCGGTCAAGATGCGAGCGTTGACGTTTTCTACCTGACCATTGGACAGGGGATGGGCCACAGAGGAAAATTTGAGGTCTATGCCCAGTTCGGAGCAAAAAGCCCGAGTTTCTTCGCAGTGGAATTGGGGGCCATGATCGGTCATGATTGTCATGGGGACACCGAAACGAAAAACAAGGTTCTTCCACAGGAATTCGCAGACCTTTGCCCCGGTGATTTTTGCCATGGTATGCGCTTTGATCCACTTCGTGAAGTAGTCGCCAATGACCAAAATGTATCGCACATGGCCAGCCGCTTTGGGGAAAGGACCTAAGATGTCCATTCCCCACACCGCGAATGGGCAAGGTGCGTGGATGCTGCGGAGGGGGGGCGTCGGGGTGTGCTGGAGGTTTCCGTGTTTCTGGCATCCGACGCATCTTTGGACGTAAGCTTTTGCATCTTGTCGGAGAGTGGGCCAGAAGTACCCCAAGTGGACGATCTTGTGTGCCAAAGACCTCCAACCCGGATGCCCTCCACAAACTCCCTCCTGTGCCTCGTAGAGGACGTGGTCCGTGGCCTCGGGCGGTATGCATAGCAAGTTGGGTTCAGCGTAACCTCGACGGTAGAGCTGGTCACCGATGACGCAGTAGCGGGCAGCTTGCATCTTTAGTTTCCTGGCTAGTGCGGGGTTCTCTGGGAGGACGCCGCTTTGTATATACCGCGTCACTGGGAACCTCCAGTCCTCGGTCCTTATGGACAAGACCTCACCATCAACACTTCGTGAGAGTTTTCTCTCTATCATCATGCGGTTCCCCACATTCAAGGGAAGTGCGGAGCCTAACCTGGCGAGACCATCCGCCTTTGTGTTTGAGGCTCGTGGAATCGACTCTACCGCGAAGTTCTCCAGGCATGAAACCAAGGCCTTCACCTTTACTCGGTAGGCGGGCAGAAAACCTGTCCTGGTGTCGTATTGGCCGTTGAGTTGTCGTGCCACCAACTCGGAATCTGTGTAGACCCTGATCTTGCGGGCTCCGCTAAGTAGCGCCATCTCGATCCCGGCGATCATGGCCTCGTATTCGGCGTCGTTATTGGTGGCATCAAAGGCGAAGTTGAGAGCATACTCCGTCTCGATTGAGGGGTCGACGAGGAATACGCCGGCTCCGCCACCGACGTCACATCGTGAGCCATCAACGAACACCTTCCACTCGTCCGAGCTTGTGTCGGTTTTGGGGAAGGTGACCTCTACCATGAAATCGGCGAGGGCCTGTCCCTTCATTGCGGTCCTCGGGAGGTAACTGATGTCAAACTCGGAGAGCTCGACGGCCCACTTCGTCATACGCCCGGAGAGGGCGGGCTGATGTAGGATTTGACGGAGTGGGAGGTCCGAGAGGACTTGGATGGGATGTGCATGGAAGTATGGGCGTAGACGCCTCGCGGCGGTCATTACTGCCAGCGCCATTTTCTCTGCTGGGGAGTATCGCTGCTCCGCAGGCTAGAGCACGCGACTCACAAAGTACATCGGGTGTGATGTGAACCCCGTTGAAGGATTCACGATGAGGATCGATCTTGGACTCGTAAATGGTCTTCCTTGCGAATTGGGATAGGTTTTGAGTCGATGAACGACTAGACTTTGATGAGAAAAGAAGTGAAAGGATGAGAAGGTGATCTCTTTTGAAGGAGATCGACAGAGTATGGGATGAGAAGAGAATTTGGATTGACGCCTTAGTAATAAATTCTGGAGTGATCTCGACAGCAATTCGGTATATTAATCAAAGCGTAAGCAAACCAATGAGAGGCGTGCTCCTTTTATAGGGGAAGGAGGCGCGCCGAACCCTAATGAAAACCCTAGCGGTATGGACGAGTGAAGGGGGAGGCAAACATGCGGCCCAACCACTTGGCCCAAGCCCAAAACTCATAAAAATAGTAAAGACATAAGTAGCAAGGTGTCGGAATGTAAATAGTTCTAAAAATAGTAAGAAATAAGAATAGGTCACGGTGGCCTAGTCGCGAGTGTCGCGACAAGGCCGTGACAAGCTGTCGGCGCGCCAAAGGCATGTCGCGACATGGGCGCGGCACGGCTTCGGCGTCGACGGGGCTGGTGCACACCCGAACCTCGTGTGGCGAGGCTGAGGCGCACCAGAACCTCAAGTTCCCGCGCCGGGGTGGCCCGGTGTGGCGAGGTGCTCGATCCGAGGGACGGGCACGGCACCGAGAACGAGGTTCTCGGTGCCAAGGTGCGTGGCGTCGGCCTGGTGTGTCGGCGTGCCTTCGATGAAGGAGACACACCGGGTGAGGGGCGCGGCGGTGGCTGTGCCGAGGCTTGCGATGGCACGCGTGACGATGGACGTAGTGGCTCGGGCTACGGCTCGAGTCCTGGATCGTGTGATCGGTCCATCGGAGCGCACGGACATGTCATCCTCGTCTTGGCTAGCCGTCCTGGTGGGGCTCACATCACCCTCCCCCCCTTGGGTGGGATTCGTCCCCGTTTCCTCGTCATGATACTCAGAATCCACATAAGGAGAGAGATCTGAGACATTAAAGGAAGCGGAAACGTTGTATTTACCCGGGAGGTTGAGTATATAAGCGTTGTCGTTGATGCGGCGGAGGACCTTGAAGGGACCGTCCCCCCGTGGGTGAAGCTTCGTCTTCCGAGCAGCGGGAAAACGTTCTTTCCGAAGATGGACCCACACCAAATCTCCGAGCTCGAAGATCAAAGCGCGGCGCCCCTTGTTGCGTTGGGCCGCATATTGATCCGAGCGTCGCAACAGCTGTGCCTTAGTGCGCTCATGTAAGCGTTGGATATGGTCGGCGCGGTTGGACGCGTCGACATGCTCCTCGGGCTTGAAGGGCAAAGGTACCAAATCCATAGGCGTGTGAGGATTACGCCCGTAGACCACCTCGAAAGGGGTCATCCTCGCCGCAGAGTAAAAGGACATGTTATATGCAAACTCAACATGGCAAAGTAAGTCCTCCCACCGACGTGGGTTTGCCTTGAGCATCGTCCGAAGAAGAGTGCCCAAGGTCCGATTGGTCAGCTCAGTCTAACCATCGGTCTGGGGGTGATACGAAGTGGAAAACAGGAGTCGTGTCCCTAACTTCCCCCAAAGTGTTCTCCAAAAGTGGCTGCAGAATTTGGTATCCCTATCACTAACAATAGTTCTAGGAATACCATGTAACTTCACCACATGTTCGAAGAACAAATTAGCAATTTTCACCGCGTTGTTTGTTCCCTTGCATGCAATAAAGTTGGCCATTTTGGAAAACCGGTCCACGACTACAAATATGGAGTCCTTGCCACGCCTTGACGTCGGAAGGCCCATAATAAAATCCATTGAAAGATCTTCCCACGGGGCGTCCGGAATTGGAAGTGGCGTGTAAAGTCCATGCGGTTGGGACCGAGACTTGGCAGTATGGCACGACACACAACTTTGACAATACTTGTTAACATCTCGAGCCATATGAGGCCAAAAGAAATGTTCACGAAGTGCTGCCAAGGTTTTGGCTATGCCAAAGTGGCCTCGGCCATCATGAGCCTCTTGGAGCAATAATTGTCTCACCGAAGAGGCCGGAATGCAAAGCTTCCCAGCTCGGTAAAGAAAACCATTGTCCAAGAAGAAGGACTCATGAATCCACGAATGCTCAAGCTCTTTTATGATTGAGGAGAAGTACGGATCTGAGGCGTACAACTCCTTGATCATAGCAAAACCGAGCATTTTGGAATGCAATTGGGTGAGTAAAATGTACCTTCGAGAGAGAGCTTCGGCGATGACATTCTCTTTTCCTTTCTTATGAGCAATAACGTAAGGGAACGTCTCCATAAACTCAACCCAACGGGCGTGGCGCCTATTCAGAGTCGTTTGACTCTTAAGATAAGCCAAGGCCGCGTGATCCGTATGAATTACGAACTCGCTTGGCCATAGACAATGCTGCCACGTTTTTAGGACCCGAATAAGAGCGTAAAGCTCTTTATCATAGGTCGGATAATTGAGTGTAGCCCCAGCTAGCTTTTCGCTAAAGTAAGCGATAGGCCTTAGTTCTTGAAGGAGTACGCCGCCAATACCATAGTCGGAAGAGTCGCACTCGATCTCGAAGCGCTTTGAAAAGTCCGGCAATTGCAGGACTGGGGCTCGGCATAAATCATCTTTCAAGGCCTCGAAGGCGGCCTCGTGATACGGAATACACTTTATTGTGGTTGCCTTCTTGGTCAAAGAATGGAGTGGCCCGGCGATAGAACTAAAGTCCTTGACGAATCGCCTATAGAAACCAGCTAGCCCCAAAAAAGAACGAACCATTGTCGGGGTCATTGGGGTTGGCCACTCACGGATGGCCCGGATTTTGTCAGAATCCACTCGTAGGCCATCCGTGGATACGACGAAGCCAAGAAAATTCGTCGTATCCGAGCAAAACACACACTTTTCCAAATTTAGATATAAAGAGTGTTCTCGGAGGCAATCTAACAACTGCCTAAGGTGCCCCGCGTGAGAGTCCAAAGTCTTACTATAAACCAAAATGTCGTCAAAATACACGACGACAAAAAGTCCTAAAAATTTACGCAAAACAAAGTTCATAAGACGCATAAATGTAGAAGGAGCGTTAGTGAGGCCAAAGGGCATCACCAACCACTCGTAAAGACCATGTTTGGTCTTGAAAGCCGTCTTCCACTCGTCCCCTTCTTGCATCCGAATCTGATGGTAGCCGCTCCTCAA